>KZ308323.1:561117-729487 GCA_000376725.2 Ladona fulva | reverse complement strand
ATTAATTGTAATTTTTCTTGTAAATGTAACTTCATCGAATCGCCGAATATGATGCTATACACGTTAGGTGTTAGCAGGGTGTTGGTAATATTTCATTCCCTTAAACGCAAAACTGATTGTCTTAAGAAAATGTTGTAAAAGATATAGTGTACTATTCTGTCTAATCACATAGCCCATAGTTAGTTCCTGCTAAGCATTACCTTTGGACAGACATGACAATGAATGTGCAGCATTTCAGTTTTTAATGATTATTGAGTATAAAATTAAACGTTTATTAATGGAATGTTTATGTTATTAGTGGTAATTATTAAATTTCATTATTATTACACGTCTGTTAATGCAGTATATTATGCTTCATATCTTGGAATTGCATTATTATTATCGGAATAATTCCGTACCTTATTATGCCCTGTACTGTGAATACGAAAATAGTCAGGTGTGTTATCACACGCAGTGATTTATTCTTTACGTCGAGCATCAGTGTGGGCGCAACCTTAACACAGAAAACCTGACTAAGCGGATTTGAAAAAAAAACACATGTCGACCCGTGTGAACGAGCGTCGCGTGAAAATCTTCATGCAATTTCCCGCTCATTGTCTCGCGTTCCGCTAAAGATTAGGGGGTTACCTCAAGGTCGTTGTCGTGCGCGCACTATTGGAAACACATGGTAAACCCCGTTTAGATGCTGGCCACACTTCAAGGTCCAGTGATTCATATCTTGTCGTCACGAGAGGCTATACCGCTAATTGGCGATTCCAAATGGGAAACGATCCTTCATCTCCAAGGAAATGTCGGCCTTGAGCCATCGAAGTTCTTCTTCCATAGTTGCGTCACAGTGTGGTAGGTTGGCCCTTCCTTGTTTGGGTCCAACTTAGCGGTGATGGAGCGATTTATTCAATGGATTCGTGTCGTCATTATTTCCTAACTCGGATGTCAACCTCCGTAGATCTTGATCTTGAATGCATCTCCGTTGATTAGGACTGTTAATTGAATGGAAATTGTGACTTCGATGCATGATTATCATTTACTTGTGACTAAGGAAAAAAATCAAAAACACTATCTGATAATTTCCTTTTATTCATCTCGTATTCGATGTCTTTCATATTTGCGTTTTTATCCAGTCGGGGCGATTTTTGTACTGTATAAAAGGAGAGATTGAAGTTTGGATTTTCATTGCTTGTAATTACTAGAGGATTATTTTTCAAGGTAAAAGAATGTTAAGTAAATTAAGGTTGAGTATAATCAAACAATCAAGGAATCCGTTCATTTACTACTTATGAGATTATTCTACTGGTTTTTGCAAAAATAATTCATTGACTCGATTAAAATACTAAGATTCTCAATGCCAATGTAATCGATCTGAATGGCAGCTGCAAATTTCATTAGTGGTGAGTTATAACCAGCGGAACTAGCACCTTCCTAGTCTAATCTAGGAGCGGATTTAAGCTATCAAAGGCCCTAGGCGCAAAGATCAGATTGAAGAGCCAAAAAGAAATTATGAGCGAAAATACGAATTTTTCTTGAAATACAAAAACGTACATATCTTGAAATACACAAATATACATCACAGAAATCTCAGTCGCTTTACTACGACAAGAGTCAATGAAGATTTTTTGAATAATCGATAGTATTTTTATAAATTATAAAGAATGATGAATAGAATTTACACTATATAGTGACATAACATCATCGATTTTACTCATTATTGCATCGTGGTTGCATTGCCTTGTTTATCTACTTATTTTTAAAGATCCATTATAATGTCCGAATCCTGTTAATGGTATTTCTGATAAATAAAGTAGGTACGTACATTTTTGTTAATAAACGCATAATGTTAATAAAAATAAAGCTAGTCGTATTTTTCAAGATAGGATTTGAGACTTTGAAGACAATTCTTGCATTTGGGTCACATCGTCACCTGCAACATCCTTGCCTCGGGCATAAAGAAATGCAACCCAGCACAGTTATCTCTAGATAACCGTGCAAAAACTCCTACTTCAGGGAAATAATTTTAGGTCAGTTTTTTATTTAGCTTTTCTGAGCTTTTCTCTAAGAATCGTGAGTGGTGCATGCATATTGTTACTTATCGAAAGCGTCTTTATCAATCTTTATCACTATTGTTCGCTCATTTTGCGGATTTCGTACATTGCCGCCTTGGTAAGCTCGACGAGCACTCCCCAAGAAGTCCTAGCAACTCCTGTAAGGGTACGCCTCTTTCCTCCTCGAGAGATCCAGCTGAAATAGTTCGGGTGACTAACGCAGAGCGATCGCTGGCGCTGTTCCCTGGGGGCACCACATTTCTCTCTTCTTTCTCTCGGAATAGTAGTGAAGATGCTCTTTCCTTCTCATCCTTCGCACTATAAATAGAATCAACCCAACTTCTCCACTTTGGCTTTCCCCAACGAAAACCTTTCTCTTCCTTCAACCACGCTCCTCTCTGTCTTAACAGAATTTCGCTTTATCTAAAGATTTGTGCGGAAAATATAAATTCCATGTTTCATTTCAGGCGGTAAACGGATACTTTAGCGGTCGATTAGCAGTTACATTAGCACTCAGTATTATTCTTATTCGTTTTGACGAAAGATGGCTTCTATTCTGGCAGCTGTGAAAGCGCGAAATACTTTTGGAGAACGTGATTCACGCTAATCGTGGAGATTTTTTTTTTGGAATTCATGGTTGACGTATAAGAAGTGACAAAACTTTGAATTATTGGTAGTTCTAGGGATTAAAGTTACATAAATATATTACATTTTGTTCAGCATTTATACTTACCGATTCGTAATCATTTAATGAGATGGATGGAATGGAATCTACTATTGTATTTAGTCTGATTCATTTTATAATTATCCGTATATTACGAAGGAAACAGAAGGGGTACTTTTTCCACAAATTTATTAAAAATACGACCGGTTTCGACGAGTGATCGTCATCTTCTCAGAAGATGTTGTGTTTTTATTTGATGATCGTGTTTTTATTTATAATAAATTTGTGGAAAAAGTACCACTTCTCTTTCCTTCATCATACATGGTAAATTCCCACGCCATATCGCCTAATTCTGTGAATGTCATTATAATTATTCTTTTGAATCTGTATCACTATCCCGATAAAGGGGGTTAAATAAATAAATAACTTGAAAATATATTATACAAGATTGCTAGGGTCAGATCTATAAACCTCCCAAAGGGGGACACTTTAAGGCAATTTTCTTATGAACTCTTCCCCAGTTAACCTTTAGAATGCCATTTTGTTATGATAAATGTGGCAGATGTATAGCGATCCTGTAAATTGTTTACATTTTGATAATTCAAATTCATAGTGAAATTCTGGGCGAATTGCTAGTAATATAAAGGAGAGTCGAACGCCCCCCTCCGTGAAACCGCCAATGAGTGTTGCCTTTATGTAACGTATCACTCTGCGCCGGAATGCTCCCTGTTTGGTGTCCTTTCCAAGCCTCTTATATTTACCAAGTTAGTTCCCTTCTTTCCATGCTTAATGTTCGACCCAATAGAAGATAGTGCAATATATTTAGTTATTTTCAATATGAATGTGGGGATCAATTCCACGCTTAATTTGCAAATTCTGTCCCGAAAATTATTTTCTTTCTCTAAGAGAACTCCAAGAAGTCTGAAAATTAGTCACCGTACGTCAATGAATATGGTTGTTCCTTTCGCGTCATTAGAAATAATTAGAGTCTAGAAATGGATTTTGAGTTTATCAATTTAAATGCAAAACCTGCAAGAGCTGCTCATTCAGGCGATAATTCAAAAATCCTTGAAGCAAGGGAGTGTGATAATTTATTTCGCTAACGGTAATTCTTTCGCAATTAAATAACGCAATTTTTTTCGCTGAAAGATCCTTAGGACGAAGTGCGTAATTTAAAACTTAAAGAAGTAGAAAAGAGAGTTTGAACCCTCCAAAGCTACAGATTTGTTTTATGGCTACATTTACAACAGAATATTCAGATTCCATCCTTTATTTGATCGTGTAATGGCGCTCGTTACAGGAAATCATAATGATAAAATTTAACGTATTTTTATGTATTATATTTCTACTATATTGTTTCGTATATTTTTATTTTATCGACGTTCTTTCTCTATTTGTATTTATCGAATTGAATAATTTAGTTCGCAACATTTGAATGCACTCTAGGTAGTCCACGTTTTCCTTGAGGTGAGTCCCAAAGGACTCGATGTTTTCGTAAATAATGCTTAGACTTGGAGTTCCTTTACATCTACAAAGACGGCCGCAGTGCGCGTAGCACTTCTTGTCGCTCTGTTCCCTCTTTAGAAACGAAACTCAATAGCATAACCGCACAACTGTTTCCTTCCACCCACCCTTTTCTTTGTTCTTCCTCCTTTGCAGCCCCTCCCACGCATTCCTCCCTCAACGTCCTCCCGTACGTGCTTCTTTCTCCATTCCTTTTCAGAATTCTCCCACGCACAATCTTTTTAAGTCAACATCGTCCCTCTCTTTCGGTCATGTAACCGTATTTCGACAGCTTGGACTAATCTTCTTTCGAAGCACGTGATTATAATTTACGTACAGTGGCGAAGTAAATGCTCTCGACCGATCCTTGTTTTGATATGTCGGTCTTAGGTCGATAGATATTGATACTAAGGCGGAAAGTATTCGTTAGATTCCCAATTCTTTCAAAACTTCTCACTGGCTTTTAGTGAGTTCGACTAATCAAAATCCTCTTTCATTATATTTCGATTTATCGAAATGTTTATCGAGCTTCTTCAACCCTCTTTGATGTTTCAATCAATTTATCGAAAGGATAAACAGAGGTGAAAATTAGCGACGTGACTGGGACTCCAACCCAGGTCAGGCATCCGGGTTGGCATTCTAACACATGTTCGCATCTTTTTATCCTTGGGATTTAAGCGCACATTTATGCACAGATAACCACCTTATCCTTTCCCTTAAGTTTCGAAATGTTTCTCCGATATATTTACATGCATCGATTAATCGAACTTTTCAGTCAGAGTTCGATGCATCGAACTCTGACTGAACATATCCACCTGTTTCTTTTAAGGTCACGTGTTTCGTTGTCGATTTCATACATATGGTAGCCTTACATTATTCTTTCAGATGAATGGCTAGCTTCCAAATTCAATTACCTATCACATTCTCCGCATCTCGCTTGATTTCCCCGCTATGGTTGCGTTGGGCGACGCCCGGCTGACTAATGTCTTCTCTTTATGTCATGTTTTCTCTCCCTGTGGTTACATCGAGGATATGTTTTTATCCAGAAACCCTTCCGATATCTCCATTACGGTGCCTATTTCTTCCGCTACGTTTTATCCAGGAATCCGTCTTCGGTTTACGTAAAAGGAATGGGTTATTACCGTTCCATCTTGTTTAATAGCGTAGCCTCAAGCTTGTATACAGTAACGAGTATGGTAAAAATGATTTTCTTGCCCTCTTTCTGAGGAATCGTGATTTTGTTATGGAAGGAGATGGGAATGACTCCTTGACACGGTACCTTCTTTGGGCTGATGGAGAAGTGAAAGTTGTTGTGATGACGTGATTTTGTGTTTTGACCAGTAAAATTCTAACTTACTCGTTTCTTTCTACTTTTTTTCGAGTCTCAAGTTCAAGAATGTAGCGTCACCGTATTTATATATATTTATCATCTCTATAGATTCGACATCATCCTTTATATGAAAGGCAATCCTAGATATTTACGATATAATAAACCGTTTTTCATATTTCAGATTCACAGATATTAATCTGAGTTTGTTTTAGGATTTTAACCAAAAATATTCGCTGAGTGATTAGGTTTACATTAAGTCTAAGAACTTTGAGAATAGACGAATTTAACCGTCTTTCGACAAATGTTATTTTTTTATCCTTTTGATGTAAATGATCAAGTAAAAGAGTGCTTCGTTGTTACGTATCTTATTTAAGAAGCCATTTCAGTCATTTACGCGATCATCTAGAGTTCATATCATTATCTATATTTTTGCTTTTCATGATAGGTTCTTACTTCTGTACCGCCAAAATTTTGATTTCAAGCAGGAATGCAATTGCATTCCTGCTCCTTTGTAACAAATGTTCTAATTCCATGTATGTTTTTTTTGTAAGTGCTTTACAAAGGAATAACTATTTTCTTTTTCTTTGATGTCATCTTATATTCAGCGAAACGTGCCTTTATTTTCCGTAATGGTAGATTTCCGTCATTTAAAGTTTTCAATCTTGTGTATTCAAATTCTAATATCCCGGTCTGGACCAAGAAATGTATCTGTTATAAACAAGTTAACGCTGTATATACTTGTATAGAGGTTCCGTTATACACAGTTACCACGGTATGATTAATAGTTAGACGGTATTTTGGTATTAGCTCCAAGTTACGTATGTACTAGCCGCTTTTTCGAAAAAATTCACAAGAAAACCATTCGAAGCGTAATCACGCCTTGTATCCAAAATTTTACGACATGTCTTCTCGAGGACACCGAGTAATAACTCAATAGTAATGCTCACTTTGTAGCAGAATTTGCATCGTCACGCCATCTTAATTTCTCTCTATAGAATTTAATCAGAATAAATATTAGCTCGAGTGTTTAATTCACTCATTTTTTTTTCGCTGTGCTTCCAGTGAAAGTTATGTATGTGGCTGGGAAAGTGAAGTAGAGTTAAAAACGTTGCACCTCTTATTCCACTCAAGGACGCGAAAAATTGATTCAGTCACAATCGTTTTCCAAGCCCCCGCTTGCCTTCTTTCTAACCTTTTCCCGTTTCTTTTCCGTTATCTGCTATCCGTGAACGGATCCCCGCCTTTTCATTTATTCCATTTTCTTTCTTCACGAAAGCAAGGGTCTCCATACCTCTCAACTTTCATATCCCAAGGAGAAATCTTTTGGGTTCTCTCCTCACGTTCCCCTCGTCCGTCTCATCAAATTGTTTTCGAAGCAATGAATTCCTTAGCCTCGAAATTTATGGCGGCACCAAAATGGAAAAATAAACACGAATAATTTTTCGTGCGAGGGATGAAGGATTTTTCCCTCTGCATTCCTCTTTTAACCCAAGATAAATTCTTAAGTTTTTATTGAATTAATCATCGGATTTCTTTTTCTCGCTTATGTTTTTGTTCACCAGTTTACTTTGAGTATCGTGCGCGATTATTTTAGAACCCTTCTTTAGTCATCTTTTCAAGATGCATCATATTTACCTTTTCCTGAATTCTTGATTTCTCCAACATATCATTGTAGATGGTATTACAAATTGTCTGAAACCGAATTTAAAATTGTCAGCTGCGTTTAAATTTAAGCTTTCGCAGAGCCCGATTGATGATATTATGTTTTTTAATTATGATTTGGTACGTGGCCAATTAGCAGTGGAATATATAATGAATTTTGTTAATTACATAATTATAATATGTATTTATTTATTATATTTCCCCTAAGATACATCTTTCCATCCTCCTGCGAATTTATCATCATAGTGTAATTTGCCGTAGCTTATTATCACATCGTTTTATACTATCTCATCTCTTTCATTATTTATTATTTTATTTTCTTTTATTATCTCTTTCTAATTCATTATTCAAGTTCTCTTATTCATGTTTTCTGAAGATGAAACATTAAGCAATGAGCGTGTTATCATGCAAATATCTTTTCTTTCCTCCTCGAATTTGATTTTTCCTAGCCAATCTGATTCTCAAATACTTGTCATTTAAAGTTGGAAGGTTTTCGGGTTTCTAAGCGGGTTCTTTCTTTTGATTACATTTAAATCGAAGAGATAACCCGTTTAGAAACCAGTGAAGCATTCGTCCGAGAAAATACCGGGAAAGCACGTTACATGATCTGCGCCTTAAGCTGTACGATGAAGTCCATTAAGCATTATTATAAGTTTACATTTATACTTTCCCTCCTCTGAACCCGTAACCCATTTTTTCTGCTCTCTTCTCCTGCTCCTCATGGGATCAATTTTCTTCTCCTCCATCACACCAGCTTATAATCTTCTTCATCTCTGGGATGCAGCGTCCCTAAAACTCCGCTTTGTCTCTTGTCACTCCGTCACATCCAAATTGTTTGTTGTTCTTTCCTCTCCCTTCCCCTACCTATCACTCTTCCATCCTTGGCATCAGACGTGCTCCAGACAAGATCACTCCCGTCTCGATTATTAACGATAAAGTTTGACCCGCTTTGTTTGTTGTACATTCCCACGTCACGTGAGTTGTTAGTAAGGGTTGCCAAGGATGGGGTAGGTTTCCCTGCGATGGATGCGTATTTAGAATTACTGTTGAAGACTGAGGTTTAGCGTTTAGGTAAGACTATAGGCTACGAGTTATGCTCGTTAACAGCTTTTTGGAAGCAGAAAATCACCTGGAAATTACTTTTCGGTTACGGCATTGCATAAATTCAGTTATTCTCCTCCTCGGCTGCTTAAACTGTAATAAACAATTGTTTTTATTCAAAAATACAACCAAAGAAAAGTAAGGTACGAATAAAATTACAAATACTCTTTTCCACATATGTATGTTAGAAAACACGACCGGTTACGGCACAGATCGGCCATCATCATTAAAATACATCTCTGGAGAAGAGTATTTGTAATTTTATTCATACCATCCTTTTTATTTGGATTTCTACAACGTAAAGCCTGCCACAATCGATGTAATTCAACCAAAGGTTTCCTTTAGTAATTTTGGTACGATCTGGGAAACTTCATTTCTCACTTTCAAGCTATCTAGGTTTGTTTCAGTAATGTCAATTTCATTTTATAAACTTTTTCTCTGTAATAAATTTGAATTTTAAAATTCCACACTGTACCACATACTGTTATCTGTTCTATTGTCACTACAAAAGGTCTCTTCATTAAATATACGCTCGTATATCCGCAATAGACACAGTATTTAGGAGTTAATTGAAGGCTCGTTCTTACATTCCGATTTGAAGAAATGGGAGGGGAAACCACTTGCACTTATCATAACTATTTTTATGCATCCAGGAAGTAAAGAAAGGAGAGGATAAAACTAGAGAACCATTTGATAGAAAGAATTCAGAATTATCCGGTAATACTGAAGGATTTCTAATGCACTATTTGATTAGATGTTTTTTAATCAACGCATCGTGGAAAATAGATTGTATCGGCTCCTGAATAGCCAAGTGGATAACGTATTTGCCTTCGACAAAAGCGGTCCCTGGTTCGATTCAAGATGGGGAAATGATCTTAGCTTCCGAAACTCTTTTAAAAACACTAAGTATACTAAACTAAATACTAAAAATACGAAAAAGATCTTAACATTCGCAAATTTTTAATTTTCGGAAAGCCTAATGTTTGACGAATTATTAATGCCTCTAGAAATCTCGGAAAGGGAAAAATAACAGAATTTCATATCAGTCGTGGGGAGTGAGCGCTATCAGTTTCCGTACAAATAAATTTAGCTCAGAAGTGGATATCTTAACGTGTTAAGTTTTCTAATATTTTAATACCATTAATCTTTCGATTAGTTATCGAAATGAACAAATTCAATCGAATAAATGATATTTTAGAAACAGGGATCGTAAGTTACAATACTGCAGTAGTCTAGGAACGAATGAGATCCAAAGCATGTGACATTCAAATCACGTTGCAGGGTGATATAAACGCATACTTATCAAACGTAAGCCGTAATATTAAATCCTTCTGGATTACATATTTGTTAATCACGCAATCCTATCGTTCAAAATACAAATTATAAATTCGCGTATCTTAGCCATGGAGTTTTGTTTCGAGATAAGGAGCAAGTTATTTATCGTCGACTGTCATGATACAGTTCCATTATCTCAAAGCTTACCGCTGGAATCTTTGGTTAGCTCGGGTAATGTTCAGTTCTTCCCAGAGGAAATTCCACTATTTATGTTTCCTTTCAGTTATCTTTAAATGGAAAGGTTTTGTCCAAATGGCAGTATTCGTGTTAAAACTATATCGTTGGAGAAATTAATTAAAATCGAAGAGATAAATTTAATATATTTTAAAATCGATTACTGTACATAATATATTTATTTGTGCGCTATGCAGTTTAGCAGGAAACTGTTTTTTATCTAGGAAATTATAGTGAAGCAGAAGAATTTTCTGAATCAGATATTGAGAGAGGATGGATTGATGAAGTTTTTTAAAGATTGAATGCGAGGAAAAAGTAGAAGGAAAGACAAGAATAAAGCTACTGCATGGTATACTGGGAGAGGTTAGTTATCAAGATGTGGAAAAGACACTAAATAGGACATGGGAGCCTACTGATTGGTAGAAGACTCATCTGATACGTTTTGCGTTTCCTTAAAGTGGTGACAAGTGTTGCTTCTACCCAGGCGCGCACCCAGGGGAGTGACTGACGAACTGTAGCCCCCCTTAGATTCTTAAAGTAGTTCCTTCAGAACCTAATTGTAAAGAGTTTTATCAATAAATATGCGGAAAGCTTACAACACATCTTTATTTTCATTTCTTTCTTATGGTAATAATCAATAATTTTGCATTACAACTTTAAGTGTAACGTTTTCATTGTACCATTTGTTAAGATCCCTAAGTTCAGCCCCCCAAGCGGAAATTCTGAATGCGCCCCTGCTTCCACAATCTATTATATCAATGCAAATCAATTTTCGAAGTTGGGCAGTGCGTGAATTATCCAAGGTATATTGAATTATCGAGCTTATTCTTACGCATTGTTTTCTTTTGGATTCGGATTGTTGATGAAAATCAAATAAAGGAGGTCATCAGTTTTTCAATCTTTGAATCCCCGAGCTTTCGAACATCAGACCTTTCCCCTTCGAATCATCCGTCATTAGAAACTTGCTTCTCATGCACACGGCGGTCCTTTTATTATCCTAAGGAAGGAATCGATTCGTCTCTACCTGCGGACTCATCTCCCACTCAGTCTCCGACGCAAAAAATAAGTAATTTTGATTTACGAGGGCTTTTAGTGGTTTTAGAGAGAAGCCCGAGATAATTTATGCCTCATCAGCCTCCGCCATTACTCTCACGAGATCGCGTGTCTCCGGCCCGCTCTCGATGTATTTTTCCCGTCTTCAGTCTTCTCCTTTCGTCCCGAAATTACTCTAATTAATAGCGATGGGAAGGTGCCACGACAGCGGGCTGCAAATTTTAGGTTTTGTATCTCTTCCACCGAGAATTTCACGGTTACGATTCCCGAGATGTCGTAATAAAATGTGGGTGGATGACCATTCCAATCCTCCCGCTTCGGTATTTTAATTACGTAACCAGATGACTTTCGCCGCGCGAAAAATTGGGGAAATGTGTATTTTGGTGTGGCTTCTGGTTTGTAAAGAAAGGACTTCCAAGAGAGAATAAATTTAGAGGAACATGTTAAAGTTGGCGCTTACTCTGAAAATACGTTTAGTTCACCGTCAAACCCTTGGTGTGCGCTAACGATGGGTCCGAATTAAAGGTCGTTGACCTCTTCCTCTGCTGTTTTCTTATGTGTCAAAGCATGCCATCGAACCTTAAAATTTTTCGTTCCGGTTTCCGGTTCAGCTAAAAACTTAATTTCAGTTTTTCTGGTTTCGCTCCTTCTACCAGTTAAAACTATCGGTTTTAGCTCCGACAATTGAATATTATATCCTTACGAAGGTTGGTTTTGTTATATCTATTTTTTTATTTACGTTAAATTACAATTACTGATATGAATTTTATGGATAAAATGTGACAGTTAGTCGCAATTCATAGTTGTTGGTTGTTATCTTTGCACATTGATGAGTGCACCTTAAAGTCAAGGTTAAACAGATGTGAAAAATAGCGACATTAATGGAACTCGAGCTTAGGTCTCCCACTTTCCGGGCAGGTATTCTAACCGCTCAACTACCATACCGCATTGTGGTTAAAACACCTGCCCTGTCGAGTACCAATCATGTTTCAGACCAGTTTAGTGTACCTTACCCCGTATATATAGAAGTAACGTGGTAATCTTTTGAACTGAAAATCTGGACTTGATAAATGACGGTTTTCAGTTTCGGTTCGGGTTCAGAATTTTCAGTTTTATTATATTTAATACAATTACATATTTTTATTATATTACATATTACAATTTTTACAATTTCAAATTTAACTCAGGAGAAAATAGTAGTTTTTACGGTTTCGGTTTCCGATTAGGTTCCGGTTCGATTCCCGGTTTTAATGTGATCAGTAGTTGAATTTGAGTGGTACTGCGGGAAATGAGTAACCCAATTGACCAATTTTCCGTTGCGTTTTATTTGCAGGTAAAGGATTGCGGAAGTTTATGTACGTGATTTTGCGTGTTTTACCAATTGAGATGTTACAAAAAATTGAATTGAATTTCGGAGGAAGAGGTATTTGGTTAACGAATGTTCCAAAGTTATCTGCCGTGCAGCTAATTAAATCCCTATTCCCTCCAACATTAGCTCCAGAAACCTTTCGAGAATGGATGAGGCGACAAGGGAAGATGAGGAGTGAGGTAGTTCGCCCAACGAATGTGATTAAGGAACGAATATTCCGAATTCTGAGTTACCACTCTACTTGCCTGTACGATCGTTCTAATAGTGTAGAAAAAATATTTTAATCAATTCAATCTACGTTTAAGTCCTTAATATAATATCTGTTCCTGCAGACGTAAAACTGAGATTAGTATAATTCCATAATTTATCTTCATTTTTACTCTTGACTTCACCGTTAAACATTTAAATGTGTTCAGGTGTTATGTTTCGTTCAAGTTTATTCAGGTTTCTAGATCATAAACACAGAAACATCGATCTTCGTACGCCATTGTTTACCACTTGAACTTTTGCGCATGTCTGTATCCTTTAAATAGGATTGGTAATCTCATGTGGCCGTATCAGCCAAAGGATGAAGTGCATTTAAGCTCCTTAAGGCATTAAGCCTATATATGCAGGAATTTTTGTCTAAGCTAATATTCTATCCTCTGACTTTTTTATTAACCTTTCCTCTCTTCGAAAACTGCCATTCACCCTATTTTTGTGATTTTTTGGCGTTAATGTTTCTCCGTAGAACCGCTACGTTGCACATTCTATGTTACTCGTAGTCTTGACTGAAATTCCACGAACTTATTATATTATAGTATTATTACCCCATAATACGTCTTCGTGAAGAAGCAGAAGCGCTTCGGAAACAGCTACCTGACGCTAAGCGCATTAGCCCCGTGTTTTAGTAAGCTCTCGCTAAAAACTAATTAGAGATTACATTTCTCAACTTATCCTTCGTATCTGCTATAGGGATTAACGTGTACTATGTAGAACTTTTTTATGCGGGGGTTAAAAGAAAATGTCAGGGTAACATCGTTTGATTCCCTATTGCTATGACAGGGAAAATACATTTTTAAAAATCCTATAGAAAGAAGTTAGTTCATTACCATACGGAAAAATGAGCGTAAAGATGTTTATGTTTTGTTGATTTTGATGAAAGTTTGTAGAGAAGGTTCATCACTTAAACTGACTCTTCGTTTTAAAATGCTAAATATTCTAATTAAACTGTTCTCAAAGGCTTTTAGTGTTCCTTACACTTTGCTCGGAAAGTATTAAAATATCAGACTTAAAGCATTGCCAAAAGCAATCAAAATGATACATCAACAAGAATTTTAGCTTTTGTGGGAATTGTGGGATCTTGTTGTGATGGATCTTAATGTGCAAAATTGCTATTTTAGTAATGTATTTCCAAAAGCTGTTTGTCAAATTTGAGCGACAAGCATTTTATAAAAATCCAAAAATTCCTGAGAATCACGTTCTAATCATTGCTAAAGATGTGATAAAGCAGTACAAATAACCTAAAATTGCGAAACAAACATAGGATGTTAATGAAATACGGGCATTTGGAAAAATAGGATATCATTTTGTCTTCGATTGAAATGAAGTTGAAATACCTTTGAATACTAATTGGGACTTTTAATTTAATTTGGTCCAACGAAATGTTCTATGAAGAATAGAAAATGGTAGCATCCACTGAAGGTTAGGTTAATTGCTATTATTGTAGAAAACTCAAGAAACCACATCCTGTTATCCTGCTCAATGTTATCCTGCCCGATGCGCACTTAGCCATCCATAAATGCATCATCAGAGGGAAAGACAAAAATGAAATTCTCTAATGACGAAATTTTAATGTTATTTATTGTGCAGTTGAATTGAACTCCTTTGATTGCGTTATTTCTTCAAAGTGATTAGCATTTGGCCTAAGCGAGGTTTTTCCTTTGAAAAAATAATCTAGAAAAAGAGCATTAATACGGAAGATTGGTTTTCTTTTTGCAAAAGATAATGTTGTAATGGAAAACTTACGTATGATTTTCAGACTCCATTTACTCTGTAGAAACGTGGAGCATTAACGATTGTTTCGCTTGTGATGAAGAAGTAGTATTTTTGATAGCGTTATAGTTGCTGTATCCAGTTGAGGGTCGGCTACCTATCTCTGATTCCTGATCGCTGTTTGAAGATGACTCTTAGATTCTTTTAAGCTCCCGTAACATCCTGCTGTCGTATCACCCTCGTCTTACTTCTCCCTCATCCTTTCCTCTGTGTATCCTCCTTGGCCTATATTCACCGCTCATTTGACTTGTCACAATCTTTGGCAGCTGCTCCGAGTTGATTGACCAGGTGTTCTCGTGCTTACCCACCGCCTTAGAGTTAGTCTATATATTTGAAGTTTGAGAACTTGTGCGCTAAAGAAGCTTAGATTCGAAATGTGTCATTCGAAGAACAACTCGGAGCCTTGGAATGGACAGAATTCTAAGTTTATCTGAATCTCCGTGCATTCGTTTCCGTTGAATTTATCTCAATCGTTTTCAGCTTTAATGTTGAAGGAGTATCATTTCAAAATTGCTCATTCCATTGAAAACTCACAACGTTCATGGTTATGGTTGTTAGATTTTGTTTATATATAATGAAAAAATTGTATTATTTTGTTAAATTGGAAATAAACGCTCACTTCTTAAAGAAAAGACACAAAACAAAGGTCTAGGTACTCTATTACACAACAGAAAGATGCAGAAAAGAAAATTAGGTAACCGAATAAAAGATCCGAGTATTTGCTCCTTTTTTCCGGACTGTATGCACAATGTTGGAATTCATAGAATTTATTCTGTTCCCTTTGGGTAAATTAGAAAAAAAATTGTTACCAACGTTTGTTTATTTATTCAAGGAAGAAATGGAATTACATGGAAAAAGTAAATGGTATTGATTTCAAAAGAAAATTGGTTTTACATTGCCGGTGGATTCGCAGAATGAATCTTAACATCTAGGCATGAAAAATATCTCTTGACCGTGGAATTCTCGGGATGGATATGATTTTTTCACCCTGGTGTAAATATTCCCAATTGGCGTCACGCTCGTTTTATTTTGGGATCTGCGTTCTCTCGCTCGAAAATATTCTCTGCTCTGCATTTCAGCGTAGTTCTGGAGGTGGAAAAGCCCGAGCATCTGGTCGAATAGAGGTATTCTAGGAATGCTCTATCATAACGAAACAGTCACGAAGGAAATTCGTACTAGAACTTCATTTTTTAGATGATTATCGAATTCATTTTAACGAAACCTATTCCGAAGATTCTCGGAAGGTATTTGCAGAATGTCTACAAGGACAAATTTCTTCAAAAATAGAAAGAAAACGTGGGTTCTTTGTTGATTTAGTTTTTTTCATAAATTCTGAGAATAGGCTCGCCTCAGGAGTCATGGGCTGCGAAGACGTTGGAATCACTTACTCGAAAACCAACTTTTTCTAGTTGTTATCGAGTGGTGTCATTTCTCGTGTCGAGATTTAGAAAACTATGCATCAACGCAAGAGACATGGGATGCAAACAAATTAACTGCAATGTACATTGATAATGGGCTGTTTTAAATGTAAGATAAAATCAATCGCAAAATTCTTTATCGTTACTAAGAGGTTTCTATTCAAGGTTAATTAGGCAAATACTAATTCTGTTTAGTATGTTAAAATCAATGCCTATCTAGAATCTATTATAGCGACTGGTTAGGTAAAATCTTTGTCATCATCAGGCTCAATTTCCTTTTTATTTAACGTTAAGTTATAAAATACCTATTAATCTACTCTGCTATTTAGGCTTAATCGGTTTTTAACAATTTTATGTATCATTTACATAAGTACCGATGGCTGAAGTATTTTAATTCGTCATTATTTACGGAAACATATTGACTCAACAAAATAATATGAATGTAATAATATGAATAAAAATAAAGTGGCACGTGCGAACTTTTCCAAACATGAACTGTTTTACTCCATTTTGAATTAAATACGAACTTAATTACGAGATGGGGACTGAAGAAACCGAAATAACACAATGGAATAATGATTTTCTAGGTACAAATTTTCGATTAACGAACATCGAACTGGAACGAATTATGTTCGTAAGTCGAGGTACCATTTTTAAATTATTGGTCTTAAGAAATCGAAAGACTAGGTCTTCCGCGCGTGCGCTGAAAATAATCTGCCTCGGAATTGATGAAAGATGTGGATGCAGATTTCAATTCCTTCTCAGAATTATGGAAGACGATCACTTCGTTTGCAACAGTGGATGTTTGTGTTGTCGAAAGGGTGTTAACGGATGCGAAGACGTTTTTCCGCGTCAGTAATCCTAAGAGATTTTCTATGGAGTTCCCGAGAGCCTGTGGGGTAACAGTCGTGTAAACTTTCTATGAGGAATGGAGGGTATGTTTAGACCCGGAAGTACTGCCATCAGATAATCAGAGGGATTTATCGGGTGAAGGGACTCGCATACGTACAGCTATCCCAGTGTTCTTCTAGTAGATTCAATACCCCTTCATAGGTGGCCCAGCGGAGGTATTAACCTCAGCGTTCTACTGAAAGGAAATTGTGCAAGGAATTTGGAGTTTCCTCTACGCTGCTGGTTTTATAAATTGTAGGTGTCAGACTAGATTTAGTGAGTGTACATGGCCTTATTCAGATAATAAAATAAAGTGAAACTTGTCTATAGCGGAATCGCATGGTGTTAGAAATATTTTCCGTTATAGACAAGTTTCCGTAATACGTAGGTTTGAAGTGAAGGGACTCCTACCAGCTGATTGAGACCATATAAGGTTCAACGGTCAAACGGTTAATTAAACTATTGATGGACATCGTAGTAACCGGATTCCTATTCCGGGAGCGAGAATTTTTTCCGTAATGGACATGTTTCCGCTGTATACAGGTTCCGCTAAGGACAAGTTTCACTGTACTTATAAATTCCTTGAAGTAGATTTTGGCGTAAGGACAATCCTACTTCTCTCCACAGAAACATTGCACGCCGAAAAATTTAAACTTGCAATATTTCTTAGATAAGAAACCGCAGTATTTTAAACAGAATTTTCAAGTTTTTATAGCAAATATTCTCGGTTCTGCAGGCGTTGGCTCGTACCCTTTCTTCTTGGATATCCGTCATCATTTTTGTGCATCGTATTCCTTTACTTTGTACAATCTTTTTTACAACCTCATTGTTAAGATTGCCATTTTATTGCCATGTCTTGGTATAGAAAACCTATGGTGTAGCAGCAGTTGTTCATAATTGATTAACAGATTAAAATATCTGTGTTCAACTCGGTTAAAACCGTGCTAATGCCTTCAGCACATAAAGAAGGAGGTCGTAAACATTAATTTTTGAATTTTTTTTTATAATCCGCTCATACTTACGGAAAAAGTTCATAAATGCGAATGAGACAACGATCCGCGAAAATATGAACTCGCGCTTTTACCATCTTTCTTACTTGTCGTGCATGGATTTCTAGAAAGCGAGCTCATTAATCAAAACGTCGAGCTCGACTTGGGACGGAATTTAATTTCCTCATTCGCTAGCATTCGCGGAACCATTAAAGGCTGAATAATGAATGATATGACTATGCATGTCATCCGCGGAAGTTCTATCTCAGAGTTAAGCTAAATTCGGTCAATTCAAATTCCCATCGCTTGTTGCCTCCATTTGCTGCTATCCAATTCCAGCCGCGTGAGTATCTCCTTCAAATCTCCTCCTAGTCGGATTCTAAAAATCCTTCCGCACCCACCCGTCTCTTTTTTCTACCCCTCGTCAAGTGCCTTTTCGTTCGCTTCTGCTTTCTTTTACTCGCCTCCTTCGGTCTCTCTCTTATCCGCCTCCTAAGGCGTCTGACTTATGCCTCCTATCTGTGCACTTTCGACGCCTCTCCATTACTCTATGGAGCTGATTCAATAGGAAACCCCTCCCCAATCTCCTATTCGAGCTCCCAGTATAGTAGGTTTTGTGTCCCTAAGAGGTGTCCTGAATAGGAAATGGGTTCCATAAAAGGGGCGGGGTCTTTCTGTTCGCTCTTCCAATTCCCTTACGCTTATTATTGTCGCCTTTGTGGTACTGCCTTTTATGATGCTAGGGTATGTTTTATTCATTGGACATTTCTCTTCGGATATATGAACCGAATAATCTATCCAGAGATCTGTGTTTGTTTATACCGTTACTGCCCGAATTACGCAAAACCTTACTGGATCAAACCAGAGATTACGTAAAATTCATACCGACAGAAAATAATTTTGGTCCGCTCCAATGCGTTTATATCGTACAACTCGCCAAACCTTAGCTTAGTTTAGACCTTTGCAATCCACTTTCTATCGAGACTTTCGATCGAGTTTCTATCGATTTCAAAGTGTGATAAATCCTATTCATACCTCGTTTATCTTGATTTTTGAAGTATTGACTTATTTGTAATGTTATTTACAATACTAGAATATTGGGTCTAAATTCAAGTGAAGCATGGCTTTGGTAAAAGCGTAATTACCTCAAGCACTGAGGAAGGTAACCCTATAGTTGGTCGGGGAACTTGTGAAATAGGTTCTTCTTTGACATTCATGAAAACTATTAAATTGCCCCGTAAAATGTTCAATATAAAAAGCAATCGTTCCGAAATCTGAAATTCAGAAATATGAGAAATTGGGAAATTTTAAGCTATATGTTCTTGTATTCATGTATATGTTTTATATGTTCTTGTTTTGCTGTATGTTCTTGTTCTTTAATCTATGTGTAACTTTTGTTATGAAAAAAATCGAATTCTAGAATATTAGATTCTAGAATATTTCGATGTCAACTGCTCAGAGGGAAGAAGTGTGGGGCCGAAACCCAGTAAACAACGTTCAGATTTTCAAATTTATTAGTTTATTGTCCATTTATCATAACATTTAAGTATAATACTTTGAAACATTAATTGTTAAATTTACTAATTTGATATGATTTCTAAATGGCGATTCGACCTACATAAATGTCGTATTATTTATTAACTTATTGATTTGACTTATTTGATTCTGCAAGTGGCATAATTTGATAGCAATCCCATGTTGAGTTTTTTTAATTAATTCTCTACGTATTTTACCCCTTTCATCTTCTTTTCCTTCTACGTAAAGGAAATTGAAACTATGGCTCTACTTTACGTCACTTCTTTCGGGTTTTCTAGCGGACTCAAAAAATTTCACTATTTTCTTTTCTATTCTATTACTATTTCCCCTCTTCTAGACTAGCTTTCCGCTTTTATCCTTTCATCTATTTCTCTACTTCTTTGATCGTATTTAATTCCTATTTTCTTCATGACTTAGTCCAGTTTCTCTTGATCTTTCCCGACATCTCCTATGCTAAAAGCCGTTATTCTAAGTTTACATTTCTCCCTTTTCTGATATTTTGCCTACTTTATCACCTCTTTAATTTAATATCCTTCTTTTTTTCTTCTTTCTGAATCTAATTTCGACGCTAGCATTCATCTCCATCCCTACTTTTAACCTTTATTTTCGAAAACTTTGATTACTCAGTTGTATTTAGAGTCGCCGTTGAAATGTAGTATTTCGCATGAATAATTTTCCATAGATAAAAGCAATTTGCTGTGCCTCTCATTAGAAAAGTGCCTCGTCTCAAGGGTTCGTAGTGAAATTTTTGGCTCTTTTACATGCAAATGTTAAATTAATTATAAATTTGAATGTTATATAAATGAAGAAATTAAATGTTAAGTACTATTAGTTAACTTGTCGTTTAAATCTTTATATAACGTATATCCTTATTGAAGTGGAAGAGGAGGTTTAATAGTCTCAATTACACCCAAAATTAAAAAAAGTTTATTTATTAAACGTGCCGTCACCTTTAACCCCTTTTCGGGGTAATTATTTATACAAGGGTTAGAGAAAGGTAATCAACATAGAAAGACTCGAACCTAGATCCCTTACTTTTAGAGGAAGGTGTCCTGACCTTTAAACTACCACGCCGACTGAACTCCATCCCTTAACATTGTAAATCCTTATAAACCAAATTAAGTAAACCCTAGGGAAATCCTCAGCAAAACTTCATTTCAGAAAGTGTTGAAAGTTTTACCGTGGTACCACTTCGCAATAAGGGTTAGCCTGTTTACCGAAATTCTCTTCTGTTACCATATGGTAAGATACCATTGAGTATCAGGCGTTTTCTTCAACCTTTGCCGTTCCCGCTTCCTTTCCTCCCTTGCCCTCCCCTGGTTTATGCATGTGTACAGATTCCAGTTAAAGATTGACTTTTTTCTCAAATAGACACCCGTGGCGAGCACCAAACAGGCGCCATTTCTCATCCAAATAAACTCTCGCTGACGTCGTTTATCACACGTACGTCCGATGAGTAAACTCACGCTCGGAAGTTTTTCTAGGTGTCTTTTGTTATTGTATCTTTCTTCGGGGTATTCTTCGGCGGAGAAATTTATAACCCCGTCGGATTTCGGATGATCCTCCCATTTTTTCATCTCCTTTATGCCTAGAGGGGTGTGGGGATTCGGAAGACTTACGCCTGCCGATCGAGGGACTGTTGGGTAATTCTTTTCATTCGCGGCAGAAATGTAATTTTCTCGCCATTCCTTTCTGTCCGATGTTAGTCCTCTTTCGCGTAATTGGATTTCTTTCGAGTGAACGGAGTTTTATGATCCGCGTGGATCATCGCGTACTCTCTAACGGTTTACGAAGGGAAAAATCGCGGTGAAGGAATATCGTACATAACCTCTTGTTTGTTAAGTTAGGGCGGGGAAAGTTATGGCACGCACGCGGATTGGGACGGGTTTGTTTTACTCGATGTGGGGGTCAAGGTGCAGCTTGTTTTCTCTCAGCCGTTCGGGTATCTTTGAGGCTGCAGGATTTATTTTTTTCTTCAGAGGTTTATTATAGTTTATTTCCTCTTCCGCAATTTTGGGATAGCTGTAAATTAAGGCGATGGAGAATTTTCCTCGTCTTCACTCGAGCACTTACTTTCGTATGTTTTATGTATGACTCGCGTCGTGCGATGATGTGCAGGAGACTTTTTTGAGAATTGAATTATTCATCCACTCTCAGACGATGTGTAAACTTTAGATTAGTCCGAGCGTGAATTAGCGAAATGTTTAAGGATGCAATTCTAACAAATTGGATGTTTATTACTTTTATATTTAACTTGTAAACAATTGCTACCGATTTTAAATTATTGAACGTTTTTCTATTTGTTACGACTCTCAAATCAGCAAATAATTCGCTGATTATGCTGATTCGCTGGCGGTAACAATATCTGATCGTAAATTCCTTGACTTCGGCGTTTACGTGATGGTGTTATGTTGCATAATGGAAAATAAACCGAATCCTACGGTTATTACAGAAGATTATATTCTTGAATTTATTCCATGCCTGCACTCGTATGCCATTTTCGCATGCAGTGAATTTGTAATTTTCTTTGTTTCTACATTATGTGTGTCGGCCGAGGTTTTCTGTAAACTGAATAATTAGAAGCGAGGAAGAGTTCGCTCTGTGAAATGTTCCGATCTGTTCATTTGTGGATGCATACTTTTCACAAATGAGGTATTTACAATTTGGGAGTTAAAAAACCAATGACACTTATCGAAGGATCTTCTTTTTCGCTTCAGTAGATAATTTTTCTCGCTTCAAATTTCAGGAGGTGTTTCAAATTTTCATTCATCAATGAACTTGTTTCTCCGAAATTTGGGAAACTATCTGTGAGTTTTTTTTATTGTCGCGGTAAACTTTGCACACGACCTCCACCTCGTCGCTAGGCTTTTCTGAATGTTTTTCTGCGTCTCTTTTTAGCATTCAGACTCAGAGCCGACCGTGACCGCAATGTTCTGCTTGAAAATTTGAAAGGACGCCAAAGATTAAAGAAAAGGGTTGAGTTTTATCAGTTTTCCGCATTATAATTCTCGATAACGGGTCCGAGACCACAATTTTGGCGGGAAACTAAGCTTACATATTGAAAAAAACTTTAATCTCAAGTTCTCCCACTGTTATTTGTTTAGAAATGTAATCAATTACTGTGGTGTGGTGTTTTGTAACCTTTTCATTTGATCCTAAGTCATTTGATTTAAACTGCTTATAATTCACCGATTGCTATTGGTATAAACAGTAACTTTCACTTTTCTTCTTTAGATTAAAAGTAGGTGGATAATCGTGGTTGATCTAGTTACTATATGATTATACCCAATGCGTATTCATTTTAGTGTTTGATGCGTAGGCTATTCTTAAACCCTGAGCATAGCTTTGTAGTTTTTCACTTATTTCTCATAACTTTGCCTAGCTCGCATTACTCCATGCTCTATGGAAAGATTTTTCAGTACAGTGGTAATGTCCGTTTCAACTAAAACGTTGAAGACAGGTCTGATACATAAAGGAGGTCATTGTTTTCATTTCGAGACTAGAATGATGATATGAAATCCAGTCATGCTTCTTTCTTTCCATTATTTCCTAATGTATTGACTCACTCTTCATTGCGTTCATACTCATCTATACGGCTTTAAACTCCTAATGGTGCAAATAGACAGTGGTGAACTGTAAATGAAGATTTATTGGAAAAGCTGCTCTTTGATGGAAAGCATCTTTTTCATGGTCCCTTCGAAGAAGGGAGGTTGTTTGGCCTTAAAAAATTTTCTTCGTTTTCTGTAATGATACCTTTGAGTTCAACGAAGATAATTCATTGGAATCACATTCTTTCGCCGAAAACTTCTTTAGCTGAAACGTGAAGTTGATACTTCTCGCTCTCTT
This sequence comes from Ladona fulva, assembly GCA_000376725.2. NCBI lineage: Eukaryota > Metazoa > Arthropoda > Insecta > Odonata > Libellulidae > Ladona > Ladona fulva. The sequence continues at coordinate 706,543 of KZ308323.1, read as the reverse complement.
GAGTATAAATAACCTATTTTGGTTGGTGGGTGTCTTCTTTGTGATGTGATCAGCTCATTTCTTTGTCGCATACACAGATGGAAAAGATAAGGTACTAGAACGGCCCGATCGTTCATTTTTGTTGCTTTATATTAGTACGCGCATCCACGAAAATCATTCTTTAGCCGACTCCATACTCGTTAGCCGAGTCCGAAAAACAGAGAATAAAATCTTCGTTAGGCAAAAAATTCGTTCGCAGGGTCACTCGTTAGCTGAGGTATCACTGTACTCAAAGTTATTGTTGTATTCCTTAATCCCGGAGTGTATTGTTCAGGTGCATGGGATGTTTTCCAGAGCTACGGTGAATATTTCACACTTAGTATATCATGCTATTGAATTTTTCACAAACGTTAGCTACCATTTCGGGCAATTACTAGCTGGAAACTTCTGCCAGCATTCTGTTAATGATGAATAGAAGAATTTGTTTTCAGTACGATAAGAGGTACGGAAAGGTTCATGAAAAGTAAAGGGGATATGGTGACTAAAGAGATACAGGATGACCTCTTCACAACGAAAATAATTCCTGAAGTTATTTTCTTCACATATTCGACAGTTTTGCAATCATGCACTCAAAAAAGGTTCGTCATTTAGAAGTATATGCTCATCTTATACCATCAGTAGCTTCAGAATATCGACGAATTTGTAACTCCATCATTATTACGTAATGGAAGAAGTTCAAGGTCTCAGTTCAACCATTATATTTGCGTTTTCTACTTCATAAATTGATGAGCGTTGTCTCCCGCAAGACATCTGCTCTGAAACATGAAAGAGTGCTACGCATTATCCGTTTAAGGTTAGTTTACTTTTCAATTTTCTTCGCGAAAGGAACGTTCTCGGTCTTTATTCTTCTCCTTCCACGACTCTCAATGAGACCAAATTACCCCGTAATACGTCACTGTCTTTTCTCATTGACTTCCATGTGTACGAGTCAATGTTCTCCGAACTGAAATCATTCCCCATGATTCTAGATTTTCTCCTTTTCCATGATGAAGCGGCAAATTTTAGTGCTCTCGTTAGAGGCTTAGACCATGCCCGTAAAAACTTAAAGACGTGAAGCATGGGAATGTCCTGGGAAAAAAGCATCGCGGGGCTTTAATGGGCCCTTTTTTATCATAAAATTATTAAAAGAGCCCGTTTCCTTAACAGTAGTTTTTTGCTGCACAAGTTTACCGGATGTACCAAGTGTTTTTGGAAGATAAATAGGACTAATTTGGAGTGCGCGTTTAATTTAAGCGCCTTACCCTCTGTATTTGGATCTTTGTTAGTTTGCGTTTCACTAGGAAACTAGAAAAAAACTGGCTATCAATTTTCATGAATGAGGATAAATTCGAAAGAATAGTAAGTGTAAATATTTAGTTTCACGAATGATTTAAGGGAAGGGTCAGTTAGCATTTATTTTAATTTTCATTTAGATTCTAGTTGTTTTTTCTGTGGGATAAGTAAGTGGGAACGTCAGTCTGCTATTTGACTTCTCCGATGACGTAGGATGTTGGAATAACATATTCCCTAAAGTTAATTTTATCCGGATGCTTCGATGACAGCGGAGTTAATATCCTCTGTGAATAGTGATACAACGACACTTAGGCGATTATAACTTTTTATGCTATTGAATTAGTGCAATAATATTTAATGTATTTCGAAGCTGTTGGTGGAAGGTGAAGATTTTTATACAATATTTGTACTGGTGTTGAGATTTGTCCAATTAGTCCAATTCCATTGATTCCTTACACTGGAGTTCTTTTCCTTAAAATTTCTTTTCGAAGGAAAAATACAAGTTTTTGATTTAATTCGCGGTTAGATGTGATCTTCTTCTCTATTGATCAATTTATTTTTCTGAATAACTTTTCTTCAACGATATACTTTAAAAACATGTGACATTTTACCGTCTACATACTATGTACTGAGGTATGTGTTAATAATAAAAATCTTATTAAAGATATAACTAAAACGGTTAAACCATCCGTAGAATATATGTTTCATTCAATGTTTACTTATGCACATACTTATGTCTTTACACGAATCTAAGGCTAATTTTCGTTTATAACGAACTATCTAAAGGCCTCAAACGAACTCCTATCCTTTTTTATTAATGTTCTACTGAACTAATGTTCGTTTCCCTTGCGACCACGAACAGAAGGGGATTCGTCTTGCAAACAGAAGAATATTTCTCGGTTTTAGTTGGGTTGCTTGATATAGATGTTTGTTTTCAGTATGCAATAACTATTAAGTAATTCCAGCTTTCAAACTTGTTATCTTGCAATGCATTTTCATTCATGATTCGACTTTTTCACCGATGAACATCTTGTAACTTTCTAGCATAGTAACACATAGTGAATACGTATTGAAATGTTTGCATGTATTATTTTTGATGTTTTTCCACTTATATGCAGAAGGATATTATAAACTGAATCCTCAAGTCATCTATCAAAATTTATTTTTATAATAATAGTTGATAATTATTCGAAATCATTGTATTTCCCTGGTAGAGTTCCAAAGAAATGTTATTAGGATAGAGATCGTAGATTCCTTCAAATTGGGTAATTTATATTTAATAGGTGCGCTCTAACAGCTCTACATTTTATAGTTTTTAAGCTTAAGGCGTTCGCGGAACATTGCTATACTCAGCTACTAATCCCTTTGATTGCTGCACCATCAGGCGGTTGCCTCACTTCCTCACTGTCTTAAGCCGGCCCTGTGTAAACCCTTTCCAACATCGGCGTCCTCCTTCAATACAAACCGGCCAAAGTTCGCATTTCCGTGTCTCATTTTACGGGTCGCCATCAAACTGGAAAGTTTACAAACAGAGGAGATGAAGTTGAAAGGAGGGACGTTTCGTTTTTTCCTTTGAGCTTCTCTGGGATCGCGGCGCACCTACCCGTCAAGTGCTTGATGGCTAATCAACGCGGAAGGATAATTGAAACTGAAAATTTCCGAAGTTCTCTGGAATTTTCGGTCTAAAATTAGCGAGGGACCTCGTACATAAAAGGGTTGCGAAAATCTCGAACTGTCGACAATTGATGTCCGCACAGGGGTGTCACTTCTTCGCCGGAACAATCGACTCATTTAATCTCGGCGATGGATTTAGATTGCTTTGAAATAAAAGGTCCGCGAAAGAAGCTTCCTGATTTCAGAGAGAGCTTTGTTTGGTCATCCTGAAATGGCGCGTGGAGCAAATAAAACAGAAGGGTTATTTTTAAAACATCGAAAACAATCCAGAAGCTGATTTCCTGGTTATCGTTTTAGATTCTTACAAAGAACTTCCTTCCTTAGATATCTCATTTCCTTTACTTTCTTACGCGCTATCGTGGTCACTTGTAAGATGTTGCCGAATTCGAAACAGTATTTCTTCCTAGTAGTAGTAGTAGTAGTAGTATTGTTAAAAGTGCTTCGACAGCTTAGGTCATTTCGCACGTAGGCTCCCACCGGGAATCGAACCCGGGACCGCTTTCACTGAAGTCGAACGCGCTGCCCACTTGGCTATCCGGGAGCTGTATTTCTTCCTTTCCATCGTTTAATGTTACTCAATCTTTAAAGCTTTTTCTCTTATTTCACGATCATCAGATGCTTTTACATTATGAATTGTTGACTTGAAATCAAGAATCTGATCAAGGGAGAATAAACTTTCTGATAGGGATTGTTTTACGTTCAAAAAATAACTGGGAGGGCTTTTTAACTTCTTAAGGTATTCTTCGGATCGTAAACAATTTTTAACCTTTTTGAGTTACTGAGCACTGTTCCTTAAATATTACATATCCTAAATTTAAATTGATGTACGATAAAGCAACATTTTCTAGGCATTTAATGCCCAGGTATTGCTGAAGAGGTTGCGTCGGAATGCCTCATTTACCATAAGAGCACGTGTAAAAAGGCCAGGCCGCACCTGAACGACGTATTGCATTTATCCTAATAATCCATAATCGTAATTTTATCTTATCGAATGCAAGTTATCGTATCGATGAATAAACATAAATAAATAACATAAAGAGAACATTTTCCATTTGACTTGCAATCGACTAAATTATAGAGACTGTGAAGTAATTGAAGTAGCAGAGTTTGTTTCAAGAAGTGAAAAGGAAGCCGCTTTAAACTCCGGGAAAGACCGCAGGTTCTCTACCACTTGCCCAGACCAGCCCAAGGCTGCTCTAAAATAGAGTGAAATAAGGGAATCGACCGTATTTTTGCGTTCCTGCTTTTGCTCTGGTTCAATGAATAAACAAATATATATACCTATCCTGTTTTTTATTCATCGAACCGGTGTTTTCCGCCGCGAGTATGTAGATATTTTCTTTTTAACCTTCTTAAAGTTAATTAATATCTTTTAACAATCACGTAAATCTAATTAATTAAATCTACTTGCGATGTCAAAATCAAATAATGTTTAAAAATATCAGATCGGATAAATTTAAATTAAAAGTATTAATTTTAGCCATTTCAATTCGGTAGAACTCGTTCCTAACATAACTTCATCAATTTGCACAAATTCAAATTGTATTAATTAGGATGGACCATTAGAAAGAAGGAAATCGAAAGATTGGAGACCTTCGAAAATATGAGTATAGCGTAGAATGTAAAAAGTAAGTTGGGTGGAGGGAAAAACAATCACAGAAGTACTAGAGATCGTTGGAGATGAGAGGGTTTTAGTTGAAGAACTCAAGCGTCGACAGAAAAAATGGGTGGTTCAAATATCGAAAGGAGAGGGATTGCTAAAGAATGTAATTGAAAGTAGAATACAGAGGAAACAATCAGGGCAAGACAAAGGCAAAAGTTGTTAGATGACATAAAGGGTTGGGTAAATGACCAGGAAACGAAATAGACGACGAAACTGAAAAAAATGAGAATTAAGGGACATATACATACAAAAATTAGAAATTTTATACATGCACACACACACACACACACACATATATATATAATTATCATAACCAAAATTCGGCATAAAATAAAAAAAAAGTTTTCAAATCGTGTTCAAAAGAAACAGTTCGGGTTTTAAATTTTCGGTTCGGGTACGGCTTTCACTTCGGCAGAAGTTACCTTTTTCGGGTTTCGGTTCGGCTCCGGTTCGATGGCCCTGGTAAACACCCCTGCAATAGGGTCACCGAAGATAAATTTAGCTTCATGTATGTAAACATAGCGTTGTCTGTCGCTGTCGATCCCGCCTCGCGCGCATTAGAACACATATGAGATAATTCCCATACATTAATCGAATTATACAGTCGCTCCTAGTATTCTTTCTTCGAAAGACCCGACCTCCCGCTTTTTTCCGAATTTCTAGAAAAATTACCTTCAGCCTCAAGGAGCGTAGTAAGGATTGCGAGGGTTTAAGAAGCACTTGCGCTGCAGATACCCTTCCTACTTGGCTGTACTAAATCCAGAGAGGGAGAAGTCGAGAGGCATGGCGCTTTCGACTCGGTTGTTTTGCGGAGTCAGAGAGAGTGCTCCGAACTTAGGAACACTCTCGTTTGCCAATTAAACGAATCGGTATTCAGGTTTAACTGCTTGCAAGATCCTAAGTAGCAAGGCCTTGTCCTTAATCTAAAGATTCTCTTATCCCTTATCTCGACATTTCTTAAATCGATGGAAAAACGTATGATTTGATCGTCGAAGGATTGACTGTAGCTTAATTTATTGTTATATATTTGTATGGTAAATATGTGTAGGAAATATTAATTCCAATATGTATGCAGTGTCGGATGAAGGCATGATTTTGTCACTCACATGAAACAGCGGAATAACACTTACAATTTTCCTAAATATTCGTAATTTATCAAATCGTTTGTGAAAATTAAATGGATGAAGAATCATACTAATATAAATAAACGAAGGGTGCTAAACTCTCGATTATTTTTTTTCGTAGTCGAATGAAGGATTCTTTTCCTAGCATTCTTTAAAATTTGCAGGGAATTAAAATCGATGTTACAGATAAAGCTATCTTTGTCTTTCTTTGATTCATGCGTTCGCTTGGTAACTTGTGAGGTTCTAACCGATGAGGTTCAGATGACAAAAAAATAGGTGTCTTATCAGCAAAATGTTCGTGAGCAATTCATATTTATCTGCCCTTTGATACTTTTTGACATAGATTTTGAAGTCTTAACCATGTTTAAGATACGAACCTGAGAGGTTGATCTTAAATTTCAATCACAACCCATGCAGCTCTCTCTTCCACTCTCTTCGGTTGGTCTTTTATGTGAAGGAAACATAGTTAGATATATCTTTATATGTTGATAGATTGGAAAATTTGATCCCCTAAGGAATTGCCAACGATGTGTGGTACGCAGAGTGCGACGGAAACTAAATAAGTACACAAATATAGTATTATTTTTGGGGAAAACGTAGAGCACTGCATCAATATGTTGGATTACCCCTGGGAAAAATCACGTTTGGTACGAATATGTTAGCATCCTTTCCGACATTTTCACGCTAGGCGGGACTTCTCTTTATGCCTCACCTATGACTTGATGATTCACTCTACGCCTCTATGGATGTCAAACACACGTCATTTTACGAGAGCGAATTTCAGCGACATTAAAAAATAAATCTTTGGCAACATTCTTAAAGCGAAGGAAAGGAAGCAGACTGGAGTCGAGGGAAAAGGGGAGAAGTTTCGTACGAGAGGGCGAGAGAAAGAGGTGGCGGTGGTATATGTGGGTGTGTTGGAGATGGGAATGGACGTAAGCCGCCCGTGGCGTGTGTTAGGCGGCAAGGGGAGGGGCCGCCCGTCGGCTACGAACGTTGGAAGACTCGTCACTCTCTCAGTATAGTTTCAAAGGCTCGACGGGTGTGCCACGCCGTTCGCGGGGAGGCCATGGAGGGCATCGAACATCGGCGAGGGACGAGGTCCAAGATGGAGGAATTGTGAAGAAATAGCGAAAATGGGGGTGGAGGAAGAGAAAGGTCGGAAGGGCACCCCAGATAGGGAGGTCGCGGAGGATATCGCGGTCGGCGTGCAGAGAGGGGAGTGCGCAGAAGATGCGGGGATTCAAAAAGGGATTCCTGGTGGGGAAAGTGTCGCGAAAAGTCCGGCGGAAGCCGCGCCTGCGTCCGGTTTGTTCCTCAAGAGTTATCTGGTGGTGAGTTTTTTCTGCAGAAGGAAGGCCTCCGGAAGGATCCTGCTGGACGTCCTGTGTGTTGTGTCCCGTGTGTGTGTGCCTCATCGCTTGTGGAACTATCATCTTTTTATTCGTTGACACCTTTCTTTGGTTGGTGATTCACTGTGTCGCTTTTGGAGGTCGTATTGTCTACGCCGGTTGTCGTATCCTTTTCTTTTCCTTTTCTTTCGTCTCTGCCCACGTAACAGTTGGATTCGGTAGGGTTGAACTAAAAGGACTGACCCCCGTTAATGGTGATGGGAGGAATGAGGGAAATGGCTCGTCTCGATGATATTTCGAAGCCGGATTGCTTGTTGCATGGCTACAGAATGCTCGGATTGATGGGATGTATTTGATCAAAGAAGTCCTGCGATTTAGTCCGCATGGTGTTCCGGTTCGTCCCTTGCATCGATAACCGAACTTCGGTTTGTATTAGTTTTAATGTGCGACTTGATTCAAGTGTAACGGTCGTTCATAGCTATAAAATAACACATATATCGCAATTTGGCTGTTTAATTTACGTTTCAATTTCTGCTAGCTTTCGTTCGGCGTTTCGAAATCTGGATCTTGGCGAAGCGCATTCTTTCATAATGCTTCGGTTAACCCACGGGTAAATATCTACGCTGATAACACAAAAGTCGTCTATCGGCGTGTGGCTGGGGGAAACAATACATCTTGTCTTTAGTTTTCCTTATACCGATATCTTAATATTCGAATGGTAAATAAATCGGAAGCCGGAAAGAGTTACAAATATTTTAATTTTTTTTATATAGATTGGAAGTGTAATTTGATTTTATACGTGTTACAACAGCAAGACCTACAATGTTCGAACGATGTTTGCGGTAACAGCTTTAGTTTAGAATCGGCGCCGGTGGAGTAACTTCTTTGTTTCTTCCGGTTAGCCAACTTTAGCATTATTATCATCATATACCAAAGCGCTCTTGTTTCCTTATTCCTTTTTTGCCAAAATAATTAAATACACAGCAAAAATAACTCAGCCCGAGACTACATACTTTTTCGGCTGTCCTCCAGGACTTTATTTCGATTTACTGTTTTCTTTTAAAAATTGATATCGATCAATCAATACGTCGCGTGGTCCCTGATAAGGAGCTTCTATGCTCAACTGGCTCCATTTGGTGACAGGTGACCTTCATACTTATTGCTACCGTTTTATTGAATTTTTATTCCTACGCATAAGTATTTATTTAATTGATGAAATATTCGTAATATGAACCCATCTTCCGAATTTCAAATTCAAATTAATTCATATTCATATCTGTAACATTTTCAAGGCAAGCATCTACGACATTTTCAGTAAATTTATTCTACTAAAGTATGTCATTCTCAAATCGGTAGATTGCAACGGAAGTTTTATTCGTACCTGAATTGTCGGTTTAGCCAAATTCATTTTTATCGTTGTCCACTCTGGTCATCGTCCGACGTCTGAACGTTTACTGAACTTTGGTCTTTTGGTTCCGTGCTTCGAACGTATTAAATCCGTGTGAATTTCGAAGTTTTGAAATCGATTTTTGCCGCCAGTCCTAAAATGCTTCCTATTATAGATTTCTGCATGCTGGAAAGCTTGTTATACGCCAAAAATTTGATCTTTACCGTGATTTGCCCGCTGATGTCGTGTTGCTCCGTCCTTCATTCACATGGGCACGGATGAAAAGTAATTCTAGGCTAGTTAATTACTTGTCTTTCGTCGTTACCCCCATGACGAATTATTAGAAGCCTTTTTATTCTTCCTATTTTTAGCGGCACGACCCAGTCGAAGAAAACCAAGCCATCTCACAACCTGTCAATGAACTCTCAATCTGAAATTGGTTGTGAAGAACCTTGAATATCTACTTTCTTTAATTAACTACTTAATGGTTTGATTGCTGTAATCTATCACGTTCTGCTTTGGTATGCTCCTGAGTTTATGCAATCAAGACTTAAAACTCGCTGTGATATTAGACCTTTGCTAGAATTTATAACGAATGTTTATAGTTAGTAAAAGCCTCTGCTGCTTTGAATTGCTTAAAAACTGGCATAAAATTACCAATTTTGCTTTCAAAATATTTCTCCCCATTACCTGCTTATGATGAGCCTGGAAGTGTATTTGAAGCGATTTCGGATAAACATTTCTCCGTCGAATTCAGCACTCTCTCGAGGTATTTCTTATGTATGTTTAACCGATGTTTTTATTGCCCTATAAAACCTGATAGTAAGCCTGTGTAGGATTCTGTTACCCACACTATGGGCTACTTTGTATCTATTCTCAGATGTAAATGTGAAGCTTAACTTTATCGTCAAAAAAGAATTGTTATAGAGGTTTTCAAAGTTTTGGCTGTTTAGTGAGCTGTTAGTAGTTTTTCTCTGAGGCTTTCGGTGTTTTTTTATCGAAATTTTAAAATTCTATTCCTCCAGCATAGTACTTAATTCATTCCTGCATCTTGAGTTTACATTTTTATCTTTTCCCTTTTCAAATTACTCAAGTTGTGCCCAAAGTTTTAATTGCGTAAGGAAGAAACCGTAGGGTACTCAAGAATATTTTACTTACTGATTCGAAGCGGAAGCAATACAGCTGTGTTTTCGGCATAAATGTTCCGCTAAAAAATGAATCGAGTGTTGTCGTTTGTCCAGAGCTTTTTAGAGTAGCCGTTTATTTTTGGAGCGCTGCTAGTTTTGGGTGTACGTAACGCTCAACGCGCAAGATGGATACGTTTCGCAACCCTTTGGGTACTCAAAAAGCGTCGTTTTAAGGAAGAGTGCGATTTTAGTGTCGAAGTCCGATCATCAGTCGTTTCTTTCGAAAACTTTTGCCGGCGAAAGTCAACGGGTCAAAAAATACATCTATGTTTTGTTTATTTATTTCCAGACCGATCGTAGTAAATTTCTTTTTCCTCTTCATTCCGCCTCGTACGTTTTTCCTTCGTGATTCTTTCACCCTCCCATCCTTTGAAGGAGATACTGAATGGTAATTCGTTTTTTTATTATTTCTCAATCTTAATTGGCGATGATAAACGCGTGGTTCACATGCTTCATTTTAGATGAAGAAATGGGAGAGAAATAGTCTTCGAGCCCGGGTCTTTCACTTTCCGGACGATTTCTCTGACTAAACTACCACGGCAGAACAATCTCTGCTTTTTTTCTGAATTTTTTCGCATCTTGAGTTTTTTCTCTCTTCTTCATTTACGTCTCAATCTGTTAATTATTAATGCATTTTCTTTCTTTTGCTGAACTCCAGACCACGATTTTTTTTTTCGCTGTCTCGATATTTGCATTATACGTGAGTCTTCCAAGATCCCGTGGCTCAAGTTAACGATACCGTCGATTACTCATCAGAAGGTGCGCGTAATGAATGTCTTTAGACCCAGCGACAATATGTCTCCATCCTGTTTTTCTACTTCTTATCAACGGAAGGATACTGGTGATATTGCTGAAGGAACAATGACGAATTACGATTCAGGCTGGAGATCTCTCCTTGGCACCATTCCTGTCGGTCGATTACTGCCGTCGCGATAAATAAAGTAGAACGTCGTTGGTCGATTTCACGCGCCGTGGACTGTCGCTCCTTTTGTCCATTCCCTCATTGCACTCGCTCTTTATGTTTAAAGGCAACAGTATAAAGTGACGGTTAGTGAAGACCTGCATTCACTTTAGCGGTCAATTTTCCAGTATATATAGCAAAAGACAGTGGAGTGAAGGTCTAAATACAATTTCGGTGCACCTGTTTTGGTTAGCGGATAAGAACACCCGTCGGAGCTGAAGTTTGATAGAAATATTTCTTTTTATCTATCTGAGATTTTTACCTATGTCTTTTAACTACCTAATTAATGGATTATCCCAGGGGCAGATATAGGCTATCAGAATCCCGAAGCGCTAAGGTCAGGTTTTGGCCCTAATTGGGGTTCATCAGGGTAGAAAATTCCCATTTTTAATAAAATTCAAACCTAGATAACTAATTCCCCTTACTCCGGAAAGAATATACAAACTATTGATTTAAAATTAGTATGTTGATACATAATGATAAGTAATAGATTAAATGAGCACTAAGGTGAAACGAACATGGAAAAAAGTCTGACAGGACCTTTATGAATGAATGACTTTTATGAATCACTATCTCTTGAACTTTTAGCTGAAATGTATTTTTCTGCCAAATAATCATAAAAATGCAGCATTAAAATTCGAAATTGAGGCGCAACTCATTTTTGCAGTAAAACACGCGAAAGACGATGCCACAGACAACTCTTTTTGATATTTTTCACCATTTAACGAATAGCGTTTGATTTTACGAGACATACGCCGAGATTTTGAGTACCGGAAGAATATGTCTATCACAGAAACTAAATCTTTCGTAGATTTTTCTCCTAAATCTAGCTCTCAAAACGGGTAATAAGGAACGCGATCTCGAGTTTTAAGGGCCACTTTACAGATAGGAGACAAAACACAGCGGGATGTAACCCTCAGCGACATTTGGCTGCAGTACGGGCAAGTCACGCTGCAAGTGAGGCGCCGCGACCCTTCCTCAAACCAGACGGTACCCATTACTCTCGGAAGACCCTCCCGGTCCCTTGGCCGTCAATCTCCAAACCGAGTGCCCGAAATTTTAACGCTTTAAACCTTCCCCCGCGTTTTGTTAGCACAATATACTTTCTTCCGGCTGTTCTATTATAAGTCACCCGGAAGTTCTCTGCCGGGATGAAGTTTTCAGTGCAGGCTGCCTCTCGCGGGGAACTTGTTATCATTTTGGTCTTGGTGCGATGCTCCTTAGGAAGGGGCCTCCCTGTGTTTTAATGCGCCTGGAGCCTTGTTTGGCTTCATTGACGAATCTCTCGTAAACTCTCCACGGTGTTCGTGTCTTGAATCACTCAGCGGAGAAAACTGAGGCCGTTGCACAAAGTTCGTGCGTAAGAACTGCTGGGCTTTCCTAGGGAGAAGGATCAGATTAGTGGATGAGTTTAGGTTTTCCATTTAAGTTCCTCAACTTCGGGGTTGGTTTGGCTTAAAGTAATTGCTCGTACTAGTGAATTGGTCCTGCTACCTTATCTTGATTAATGAAATATTTTTCATTTGTCTTCTGGTATAGGACAGAGAAAAATGTGTTTTATTTCCTTTGTCTCAGTGTTCTTCGTGGCTGTGATGATATAAAAGCTACTGAGGTATGAGTAATGTTGAATAATGACATTAATGAAGGTTTCTTACGAAAAGTGTTACTCGTAGTGTTATTGTGCTTTACTAACGTGGATTTGTTATGCTTGTAACATTCTGGTCCAGTGAGGAAAGCAAAGGTAAACTACCTCACTCCTCATCTTGCCTAGTAAGCCTCACCTCCCTCTCGTAGTTCTTCACAGCTGCTGTAGGGATTGAGGTTTTATCTGGCCTTAGGGCTGAAAACTTTAGAGACTGATAGGTAAAGTATTCATACTAATGAACCCGCAAGTCGGGAGGATCATCGAATGACCGAAATAAGCTCTATTATTTTACACAAGCAGGTATTGCTGAGGTGTAGTAAAGGTTAGAATTCCATAATAATTATGTTGTTGACTTCGTGTACACTTTTGGAAGTAGGAAGTGATTGTTGTTTAGGCCGATCTCTCCAGGAAAGCAAAATTGAAGTCTTAAATAGATGGAGGGCTTTAAGCTCAGAATGTTTAGCTTTATTTGATTGTTTACTCGAGGAGAAGCTTGATGAAGAAAACGAAAGGTAATAGCTTTGATGGAAAATTTTCAGATCTAATGTGAATACCCCCTGCATTATTTTTGGGTCGAGTTAAATTCTGGCATATAGATGGTCACATTAGGACTTATATCGAAATCGCATTGCAATGTACTGATGTTGCTCGATTATTAACCCAGATACATGAGAATTATAAAAATTTTCAATCTTGTCTCTCTTTTTTTTTCATTTCAATAAGGATTTTTACTTCTTTATTTCCATGTTCTTCACTTATTATCGGGCATATGATCTGGTTTATGCGGTTTCAACCGTGCTCTCTCTGATTAGTTTATGTATTTATAGAAACATTTTATGTGTATTCTCGTGCAATTTTTATAGAGATTATTAGCCGTGAGTTATCTGGATAGAGCGTTTTCTTAAGTATGGGGGAAACGAAAGGGAATTTTTTCATGTTTTCAGTATCTTGTTGAGTAATGGCAATACATCCACGGCAATATTGCCCAAATAAATTGCACACTTCTTAGTTGAATCATTTTACACGACGTTCAGACTTTGGTTAATTAAAGATAATTCTTCTCGGGAGTTTTCTGGGGAAAAGGATGAGTTGAATTCTCTCGTTGCATATCCTAATAGGATAATTAAACAGCAGTTGTTAACAATGATTAATACTATCACGAGAATGATTTTTTCAGTAATAAGCCTTAGTGGAAATAGTAATTTACTTTTCACCCTCTCAACATCCTTGTTTTTATACTTTGTTTGAATTCACCCTCTCATAGTATTGAAACGGAAGTTTCTTTTGAACGCCTTAGGAACTCGTTTCTCGCTCATCCTCTGAATTGAAACTTCATCATGATCTTAAGCTCTCCCACGCATAGGAGGGCCATGTGCTTCTACTTGTATGTACTAAATCCCTGAGACGGAGTTCTGTATGTGAAAGATTATGAGGCATTCCGTTCTTATGAGTCATCATTCAATGATGCATTTGCACCTAAATGTTTGAACTGTACACTCCAAATGTTTAGGCAGTTAATCGTTATCTTCACGGACCTGAGTTTTAATTTACATTGAACCTTCTCACTTTAGTAATGTTCTGCTAAATAAAGTAAAGTTATCGAAAGAATTTCATGAGCTCTCTAATACCTTTATGTCAGTTTCTTCTCATCGATATTAACCCTACTACCACTGGTTATTATTAGCAGTAGGATGGTTAACAGTAGACTGCTTAAGGGTTAATATTAATTCTTAGAACACATGCACCTCGCTCGTCTGGAGAAATGAAATTCTTGGCGGATATTCAAGGTTCTGGAGGTGGGGTCTCAGATGTTATTTTATATTTGTAATATTTGGGTTAGCTATTATAGCTCCTCAGCTGAATGTTTTGACCTTGAATCTCCAAAATCCTTCATCCCACTACAGATAGAAAAATTGATAATGCTTGTAGTATTGTAGAACCGTAGTTTATGCAGTCAGATGCTTTCATGCGAACTAAAAAAATTCTACTCTCGTGATCTAATCAATTTTTTATATTTTTCTCAATATTTATTTCATTTTGGTCGAAAGCATACAATATGGTCACGTAGGGTTCCTTAAAATAGATGAGGTCTAATGGTAAACAATTTATTATACCCGAAAGCACTATGTTCAGGAAATATTACTGAAGAAAACGAAGGGAAATAAGCTTTCGTCGATTTTTTTCAGATTTTGACTCATTTCCCCCTGAAGTATATTTAGGTCTAGTCAAATACTGGTCACATTATCCTAAAAGGACTCACATCGCATTCATCTTTTAATGTACCGAAATGTATCAGAACTCTGAATTCCGCGAGTTATATTCCCCATATAAGTTTTATTCGGCTCGAAACTTTCGGACGGTTTAGATTGCTTGGTTGAGAAAGGAATATTACGTATGCGCTCCTTCATAGCCAAGTTCCTCTGCAGAAATGACTTTTATGACTCTGAGAGCTTATTCCAGTTTGCGTGTTTGATCACTTGCGAAGACGGCTCTGGTTTTCTTGGCAGCCCTTAAATTATGACTATTCCGTTGTCGTTTACGTCATTCGCATCCTTTTTATTCGTCGAATATACAGTGTCATCGGTTTAGGAGTCTTCAGTATCTACCAGAATTAACTTTCCAAATATTCCCTTATTTATTGGCCGTAACTTTCCTTGTCTGCGGTGTATATCGTTGGCTTTTGTTTTTGGGTTGATGTTACTAGCCCATAATGTATTTATGGTTCCTGGAATTCCATTTGAGTTCCAGTTGTGAACCTTTCGAAGTACAGAATTCCATGTTTCATTAGTAATGTATTTTAGCAATCATGAAGAATTTTTAACATTAACAGTGTAAATGCTCTTTTATTCAATCCTCAGCTACAACACAAAATGAAAAGACTTCTCGGAAAGTTTATTTTCTTTCTTTTATCTTTCGTTGAAGTTAGTGAACAATAATATGGGTGATTATAAGATTAGGCAACCCATTGTTTGCAAAATTTCTTTTATCAGGGTATTAAAAATATTTCAAGAAAGTCTATATACAGCATCCTTTTTCTTATACCGTCAATTTTTATGTTACAAAACCTCAATTGCCACATTTTATGATTTAGCAGGCGATTTTGGTCAAACATTTACCAAAAAAGAATAGTCCACTTGAATTTTCAGGTCTTCAGTTGCATTTGTAGCGAATTATATACTATCATGAAAATTACAGTTTTTTTAATATATGAGAAATATTATTCCACCAAGGAAAGCTGAAGCTTTTTAATCTCATAAATCATACTTCCACTAAAGGAAGATTTGATGCATGGTTTGTTTTCCAGGTTAATTGACTCTAGGAGCGAGTGACAATGTGTGCCCAGTGCTCAGGTTCAAAGTTAAATAATAATGCGCAATAATCTGCAAAAATAATTATGGTGAACTTATGAAAGTAAAAGATTATTGAAATCTTTGTGCATTCCAGATCAACAGCTGAGCAATTCACAGATTTTTAGTTACTGTGAGATAATCCATGAGCAAGGTCGGGATCAGTATTCGTCATGTAGCAGATTGTATGATAACCCTCATCTTCATTTGCATACGATGATTAGCAGAAGTTTGTCTCAAGTATCAGTTAAATCATTCTGCACTTCTAAAAACCTTTTTGGAGGAATCCATACATTTTCTCTCCTTATCGTGAGGAATCTCTTTCAAACATCGTCTGTATAAAAAATTGGAGCCATTGTTTGCTTATTTGAAGTAACCCTTTATTATGACGTAGCAGTCCTTCCCGGAATATGGTATCGCACGTAAATCTTCCCGGATCGTTTGAGCAATCGCCCATTTAAACCGCTCTTTGCGTATCTACCGGTTCTTGGAAAAGGTTCCAGCTTCCATTCAAAGTTGGCTGAAGGTCGTTCAAGGAAAGGGACGGGAGACGCCTCCTTATCAGCATAGCCCGTGCTAAATTAGTCTCTGGAAATTCCCACCCACCTACCCTCCTTAGCGTGAATTCTTACATCTATTGAAGAATATTTCGTTGGTTTTCCTGTATCATTTTTATTGTGTAGCCCTCCCTCGGATTTTTTTCCATTTCATCGGCATCTATGACGTATTTATACTGTTACCCATTTTTATTACGACTCAATTGGCGAAAAAAATTTCAGGATCCGAAGAGATCGAATTTGAACATTCAGTCACTTATATTCCGAAAAAAAATGCTCAATGAGAAGAAAATAAGGATAGCCGACCGTAAGTAGAACAGCAACGGCTATCGAATCAGTGGATTATTTTGAATCTATATCAGTCGTAAAACATACTTTTCAAGTGTTTAAGTACTCGGTCCAAGGAATCAATCGTTCCATTAATTTGTGTTTCTTGATTCGAGAATCCTTCGTGAATGATCTGACTCATTAAGCGATACTTTGGAATTCGACCAGGTAGTTCTTTTTACTACTTTTCATATTTCGCAATTATGATTGCACCCATCGTGCTCCACCGTTCTTTTTCGTGTCATTTCATTTCTAGAGAGCTCATTTTTCTTCTTTACTCGTTGAATTCGTCTTTTATCCATTATCTCTTCTCTTTCTAGCATGTATCGTTGTTGAATATTCCAACTCTATCAGCGTCATATGTTTCTTCCAGCGAAGCTAGCAATAATTTGCTACTTCTTATGTGGTACTCAATCCTCGTTTTTTTGTGACTTCCAGTAGACTCTGTTCTCTTCTTTCTGGTTTTACGCAATTGCTGCAGTTGGCATATTTCAATTTCTGATGTGTATATCTTCTCATGTCTACATCTTCTACACAGGGACGATTTTTCCCCTACGCGCAGTAGGCGCAAACTGAGTACCTCGACGTTAATAATAATAATCCTGTCTTTATTTAGGCGAATTTTAGTCTAATGAATCCACTCTTACTGTTAGACTAATAAAGACGAATACAAACAACCATGCACTGACCAGGATTCGAGCCCTGGATTTCGGCGTTGCTAGGCTAGCACGCCAATCACTATGCCACCGAGGCCGACCTGACCTGACTAGGCATACTTTCATTTTATGAGATGAATAATCTCTTGCCGATTCCTCAAAGTGGTCCCTGCACCTAATGCCTATGATTGCTGAAAGTCTCCTCTGTTTCTACATCTCTTTCTCTCCATCATTTCCTACAAAACTCTCATGACACTAAATATGCCCTGCTATTACTTAACGCCTATTTCTCCATACGACATTCGGCTCCACTTTCCTCTAATACCCATTTCAAATGTTTATTTCATCATCTCCTACAGTATCAATTTTTAAATAAGTTTTATCAATACTTTTAAGTAACTCATATTCCGTGAACATAAGTTCTTGTTTTCCAAGCTTCCGAAAAGTCTTTCTACGCATCATTCGCTGCGTATGAATTAGATTTTTTGCCTTTATTTTTTCTGTCTTTGATTATGAGCCGATATAAGTATATACGAATTTACGAAATATTTGCATTCAAAACTTCTTCCTTCATTGGCAATGCCACCCAGTGGACGTAGAAACCCGTACGCCTCTGAGCTGGATTCTTTTCTTCGCCGTTCTTAATTAGCTTTTTTCCGCACGAAAGCACGTCGAACATCTCCCCGTTTAGCTCCGAAGATGACTTCATTCCACGGATCACGACAGCGCCGCTGCAAAAGGGATGCTGCGAAAGTTCTCTTCTCTTCCCACCAGGCGTCAGCGCCCTCGCGCAAGTGGAAAAACCTTCCAACACGCGACCTTGGCTAGTCTATGAATACTTTTCAAGAGGTTTGATGGAAATAGTCCCCGCGATGCGAGTGAGGGCGTATTAAAAAAAGAGCCAAAAACCGTTAAATGAAACGTCTTCAAAAAGCGCGCTCGGTGTGGGCGCGTGCGTTCTTTCTCCTTCGTTCCCTTGTTTTGGTTTGAAGGCGGATGTTGGTGATCGGTGAAATAACAAGATTTTTGATCCCGCGAGGTCCATTTGGGAGCTGAAGCTGGGGCAGGCGGTCGGATGGGATCTATTTTTACGGATGACCTATATCGGGTAGGGGAGGATGGTCATTGCCCATTCATTAATCTTTTGGTCTTCGTTGCGGGGGGTTTCATTAAATATTTCGGTCGCCGAATGTTTGGGATTTTACGGATCGCGTACAGTTGTTGCGTAGGGGGATCCCAGGATATTAGGTAGGTGTAAATGGTCTGAAATCACTCCGCAAGTGACATTTAATATGCATTTGGGTAGGTCTATGGATAAAAAGTTTCTTAGCGCACAGGTGTGCCCGTTAGCCGCAGGTTGGAAAGGATTGGAACGTGTCGTCTCAATGTGCATTTAGATTGTTCTATATGAGTTATTGGAAGACTGTGCACCTTTTGCACGTAATTTTTTTCATTTTTCATAACTTCAGAGAGTTTAATTTATTTAGGAGCGATCCAATTGTTCTGAGAGCTCAAATATTCAACGAAAGAGTTATTTGAAAACAGTGACAAATATGTGGCCATCACCATCGACTTCCAATGTGATCATTGTTATGAACTGTTGCTGGTTACATTGTATACCACGATACTTCAACTGGGTGTATCAAAAACTTTTTATAGATTTTATGTAATGTCGTGGCATTTTAAATTGCTCGAGGAATTGCCCCCTGCCACACGCCGGAAGGCGGCTTGCAGGGTACTTATGTAGATGTAGATGTGTAGATGTAGGAATGGAAGAAGACTTTTTTAATGATATTGTGGTAATATTTTGCACATAAGTGCATGTGTAACTCATGATTTTATGGTAAAGAAAATTTTCTCCGAGCGTACATTATTTTATAATGTGGTAGCGACAGTTAATTTACATTTTACAACAAATTTCATTCGTACAAAATAAGGTAAAATCATGATTCCTGGTAAAACTAGAAAGAGAGTGGGAAGTATCCTTGGAGCATTGATTCATAATTGTATAAAAGCTGATCAAAGCCTGTTTTCTCGGGATGAATGTTTCTTAATGAATTTTCATATTTATTTCGCGCAATAGTTATATAATTTCATATTTCGGCGATTTGTATATATTTAGGTTTTTATTATGTTGAGTAGTAACTTTCGGGAAATCATTCCATTTCGAATTTCTATCCTGGTGACGTTATCCACACGCCACTTTCTGGTCCACCTCTCAGAGCGGTGACTATTTCTGCTTATTATTTCTTAATCCAAAACCGGGAAGTGAATGTTGCGTGGAAGTCGATGGCGGATGCAGATCCGTGCAGCGGTTTGAGGTTCGCAAACATCTGAATCCATGACCTGAATCACGAGTCGGAAAAGGAAAATCCAGCTGTTGATACGAAACAAGTTTTGCTCTTCGATGTATTTCGCATGCGAGCGAAGCATGGTGAGGAGATAAAAAAAGGTGCTTTTCAAATTGTCTCCTAGTTTTGGAATTGTGTTTTGGGCTCATAAACCGATCTATCCTATTCGAAACTTGAAGGAAAGTTTGAGAGCAAAAGAGCCAAGAATAGGGAAGATTTCAGCTCCTGAATGAAATTGCGAAGAAAGAGGATTTGAAGAGAAAACGATTCGAATAGAGACTTAACGATGAAAGGGCTTGAAGTTACGTACAGCTGCAGATGACTAAGAAGGATTGGTGCCTGAATTGAGTGCTCACTTCAAAATTAATTTTATTTTGTGCTTGCAATCAAGTGCTTGTGGAACAAAGTTACTTGAACACGTGATGCTACATTATCCAAAAGTTCGTGAATATTCGAGAATACATTGCTGGAATCTTTTTCGGGCATTCTTTATACTTCAAATGTCCTAGTTTTATTTTCTCAACACTTAGTCGACGTTATGAATTTTGCATTAGTATTCGGCGCACATGTTTAATACTATTTAGTAGCAATATGGTTGTATGTGTACAAATCTAAGCGTAGTGGTCTACACCATCTCCAGAGGCTTTATAATGTCGTCGTTAACTCTTTAAAGGGTAGCGAAAAGTATTCTTGCATGCCTGTGATAATTAAACGAACTGATTACTATTATTCTTCTTCTTTCCATTTCTCTCTTCTTCTTTTTCTTTTTTTCCTGGTAGTATTTTCGTCAGTGAAGTTTATCACCGAATTCGCTTTTCCTAATTTTTTATCCTTCTAATTATGTTGATGTCAAATTCCTCAATAACGTTATTCATCTATAAAATATAAATGAAAATTCTAATTTTAAAAATTCCTTGTTCTATTTTGGTTGAATCTGCGTTGAAATCTGAAAGATATGGGCATAATGAAAGAAATAAAGCAAGAAATAAAAAATAATAAGTTGAGAAATTAACCAAACATTACTTTCGTATATTAATTAGTGAATGAGGAAGGAAAATGCTCGTTCGGATATACTTCAATTGCGCGATCAAAGCGTTGATAATGTTCAGAATGGAAAATGCACTCGTTTCTCTTTTTATAAAAATCAATTTACGGGATAGATTTAAAGTACATGTTCGCCGTAGTCAGAAGTTTGTTCGACGCAGCCACATTTAGAAACTCACGTCAACGTCTTTCGGAGTTTAAATTGTCTGTGGCCAAGAAAAAGTGCAAATAGCTGGAGGGAGTGAAGGAGCGAAGTTGTATCTTGGAAGCAGGAAGATCGGGAAAGGTGTTTCGAATGCTTAAGAAACTAGGTTGTCTCCGAAAAGAAAAGAAATAGAAATGGGGGAAAAAATATAAAAGGGAAAGAGAAAAAAGTTTTTAAACTGACGTAATGGATTAATGTAGGAAATACGAACGAATAAAAGAGGCTGAATGGGACCGGGCATCATGGAGGAAGCAGATGAAATTAAATCTGGACGATCGAAAAATATTTGAATTCATTCTCGGTTGGTTCTCATCTCTTCGCTTCTTAATCCGTTTTACGTCTTTCTTTCGTTGTTCGCTCCTAATTTATTCCACACACTACGTAAAATGCTGTGGTGCCTCTTATTCGCCTGTTTTAACGGTAGTTGGGCAACTTCGGTCGTAAACGTTCCTTGTAGTCTGTTTCCCGTAGCACGGCCCGTACTAATTACTCCCCGGCGCTCTTAAACTAGCGAAGTTGAGGAGTGCAAATTGCCATTTTCGGAGAAAGGATTTAAATAGTTGGAGCAGATTCGCGTTTTACAACGTGGCCTTTTTCCCCTTCTTATTCCTGCCGTCCAGACCTCTGAATAATCCAAAAGAGTCTCTAGATTTGAGGATTTATTATTTCTTATCCAGTCTCATCCGCTCTGTGTTTGTCTCCCCCCTCTTCTTTGCCTTTTCGAGTCGTTAAAAATCCTCGCCCGTCAGCGCTTTGAGATGTAGTTTCTGTCTGTCTGACTTTTAAAAGATCTTTCTGTGCCCTATTATGCTCCCTCTGATTACACGTTCCCTCATATCTTTCGTCAGAGTCATGTATTTATCGCAGTCGGTTAATGCGTCCTTAAAAAACCGGGGAAATTTATGAGTGTCGTTAAACTGCGCTCCTCCCACATCTTGGAAGCTATCCTATTAAGGCCTTTAGCTTTCATCTCTATTAATCCCTGCATTCGGTGCGAGGATGCATTCTCCGACTGCCCCTAATGAGGGGGCGATACATATCGAAATAACAATAAGGAATGTGGTTTTTTTTACGCTGAGACAGTTGTGAAAAATTCTTTTGGCACCTGAGTGTATGTAGTTGAAACTGTTCGATTGAAACTCTTCATTCGTGCCTATAGTAGCATCTAATGTATAAGATGTTACGCGTTGGTATGATTCAGATGCTTGGTGTAAGCACATATAAATAAAATTTGTGCCAAAAGATGGCAAACGAGCTCCCATTTAAGTTCTCTACTAAATAGCAGATTACGTGGGTATTTTTCTAAATACGTTTAATTTTTTAAAAATAAATTAAATTAAAATTATTCAACGAACTGTCGAGGAGATTTTAAAGTTCTTTTGAGAACTGTCAAATTTTAAATCATTTTTTAAAGATTTTTTTATTATTTAGCCTCTTTTAGCAGGCTATACAACTTGTTTCTGAAATATTTGTCTATCATGTGCACTCATACTGGTCGTTGATGTATTGTCTTTTTCCTTAGCCGTGAAATGATTTATAAATTCCTCTAAAAATTTTCCTCAATTATGAATTTCGTGGAAGTATCTAAATTGTATGACTCTCTTGTTATATAGTTTATTATAAATTCCTATATATGTAACGGAAATTACGACCCCTGTGACGGTGTGGTTAGAAGCTAGCTGTCACACATACATACTTATTTACCTTCTTGTTAGTTTGGGTTACTTCTAAGTCTTCATTTCTCTCTTATGAAGCCAAGAATATTTTAATTGCTTGAAATATTATTCGATATTAGAATTGTTCTATTTTTCTCGAAATAGTAACTACTTTCCACTTAGTGAAATCCCGAGTTAATCGTCGTATTTCAAATCAATAGTTTTCAGACCTATAAAATTCGTTCTAATAACGTTTAGTTGAAAACTGTTTTATTAAGAGATTATCAATTGTAATGAACGCTTTTACACTTTTAGTAATACCTATTGATATCCTTCAATTATGAGAGTGATTATTTCAGTTCCCGAAAGAAATTTTCAAGATGCAATCTCAACATTTTTTGATTTGAAAATACGTCATTTAGTAGTATCTCATTTAAAAAATTCGCACAACGCATTTTTATTTAAAATCTTTCCGTATAACTGCCGTAAATGCCAGCTGAAGTCATGGCTCTTGGAAAGTTAAATTGAAGTCGTTAGGCTCCCTAAATTTCTCATTTGTTGCTTTGCGTTGCGTGTGTTGGGAAGATTAGTCGTGGCTTTCTTTCGGTTGATTAGCCGCAGAGTTTCTTTGGGCGAAGCCAAAGAATACGCTTTCTGCTTATGAAGATGGATACCTCTGTACCGACGAATCCCCTCAGTTGCGCGTAATACGCAATTGTCAGTTTCGAGGCCGTGTAGGGGGTTAATGAGTCTATTATGACTTAAATGCCGCTATCTTTTTTCCTTCCCGACTTAATAATCCGCGAAGAACGCCCTCCCACGCCCTGCATGTGTGTACCTCTTCATGGAGCGCGCATCTTTATTATCTTCGCGTGTCCTCGGCAATAGTTCCACCGCAATCCCCGTTCTAAGCGACGTCTCCCGTTTTGCCCTTCCGTTGTCTTAGCGAGATTGCGTGCGGATGTGCCTGCGTTCGATCGGTGACAGTGCGTTCCACTCCCAAGGGATATAATCCGTTCTCGGATTCAAGAGGAGCAAATGGAAATCCACCCATTCTCAAGCCCTGATGAAGATTTCCTCGCTTTTCGGGAATTGGGGAACGGTTGAGGTAGATTCCCGAAGGAATTCGTATTTTTGTTTTGATCGTCGGTGGAGAGAGGCGTGATGGAATGCTGTGTGTTTTGTGTGGGAGAATTTGAGATTTTTTGGTGGGTGGTCGAATGAGAGGGTGATTTGGGTGTATATGTCGGTATTCCGATACTCCTTGTTTGGAGAGCTTTTCCCGCACAAGAAGGGCTGCAATAAGATGAATTTCATAAGTCGAGTACGATTTTTTCGTTGTTAATTTTCAGTATTAAAACAAGCTCTGGGAGTGCAGGATTTATCGATTTAAATTATGCGCTTAAAATTACAATTTGGTGCACTTTCCTGTTGCACATTTTTCCTATTCTAATAATCGCAGAAATCGCTCTTTGGTGAAAGCGGTACCGGGTTCGATTTCCGGTGGAAGCCCATTTTCGCAACATTACCTCAGCTGTCAAAAAACTTTAAACTACACTAACAAGTGCTCATTCAGAAATGACTGTTATCGTGACTCCATTTACGTTCCCCATTTTCGAATGAATATCGAATCTAGAATACTTTGTCTCCCTTGACCGAGGGAAATATTTCACGTTTCACTTATGATGAACGTAATACTTAATGGGAGAATTCCTGAAGGCAATCAGCTGGAAATTTCATATCTCAAGGATGGTTTCCTAAAATTTTTCAAATTCTTTTGAATATTAACGAAGCGTTTCTGATGAAAATGTTTATTCCCATCAGTTTCGGTAAATTAATTCTTCTGCTGAATTTTTTAAAATTATCATTTGAGATAGTTGTCGTGACAATTCAGAAAGATCTGCTTCTCTAGTATCACAAAATAATAATTATTATTTCTCTTCGTTACGTATTACGTTTATTTAGGCATATATATATATATATATAGTGGTCACCATTGAAATTACTCTGATTGTAATGAATATTTATTTGGAATTTGCTTCGCAATGGAAACTAAATTTTCGAAAGAGGAATGTTAAGTATGTGTCCCTCCTTGGCAAAGTACGTTCCGCCGAATTTTCAAAAGCTTTTAGCATAATGGAATATTTACGTCTATCTACTTTTTTTATCTCCTCCAAACCCCGCATTTCGCGCCAGAGTAAAACTTCCATGTTTATCAATCTCTTCGAATTACACTTCCCTGCCATGTTTAGCTCCGGCTTCATTTGTTCCCTCCATTAAATCTGGGAACTTTCTCCACCCTCTCCTCCTCGGAGAAACAACGGAGGCCGGCTAAAAGCACGTCAGAAGTGGTCGACGCATGTTCCTCACGTTTTCTCCGGGGATGAAGAAAAAAGGGTTTCCTCTCTTCCCTTGATATTCATAAATCATGGGTTATATTCGTATTTAAAAAACACGCGGTATGCTTCGTGATGGAACGCCATGCAGCGTTAGGCGCTTTCGAGACTTCATTCTTCTTTCATTTCCCGCTTTTCCCATCCTCGCTCCGACTCACTCGTCGGTGCCCATCCTCCTCAACCCGAGATGATGACACACGTCTCCTCCCTGCTCTTAAGATGAGAAAGAAGGGCCCCACCCACACGATAAGACGCTCACACACACCGCTAGTATTGGGGTCGGAGAAATTTCCCCCGGCGGACTTTTTTTCGTTCGTGGAAGTCGTCGGATGGGCGCGTGCTAATGGTTTTCCTTTTGAAGAGAGCGGGTGACGGGAATGGGGAAGGGGTTTTTTTTTACGTGTTATGACGCGTACGGAGGAGAAAATTTCGTTGTCGTTTCTGTTAAGATTCCCAACCCCCGCCACGACCAAATCATCTCGTTTGGTTATTTTTGGATTTTTGTTCCCGGAGTTACAATCGCATACAAGGATTCATGTGTGGGCTGAGATAGCGGTATCGAATCTCGTTCACGAAAGACGTCTTTTTCCCTGAATATCTCCTTTCCTATTTTGTACAGAACGTTAACTCCAATCGTAGAATCGTTTTGTCTGTAAGGGTTTAGTTAAATTTTTCTCGTATCAGGAAACGATACTGGCGTAAATTTGAAATGGATTCGAAAAATACAAAATTTTTATCGGTTTTCCTTGTAACCGAAGATAGCAAGTTCTCCCGTACAATAAATCATTCAATGTTGAAAAATATCTTTTATTAAGGCATTATAGAGACACCTGACGAATAATACAATAGAAAACAGTGGATTTGCATAACAATATGTATTATATTATTTTATTAACACGCTATTTCTTTATTAGCACGCTAGCGCTCCAAGGTCCCGGATTCGATTCCCGGCTTGTCGGATGTTTCCGGTTAGGGAATGGTTGTATGTGTTCGTCCTTTGTTATTGTGTTTAATATTTATTAAAATGTATGTAATTTGGATTGGCTTCCTGATTCGATTATAGACATTATTATTATGTATTTATTTCGTACGTTTTTCGACATTTCAAGACGATTTAAAAGTTATTTTTAAATTTCAATGGGTTCCATGGGTCTGTAGTAACATTTGTCTTAATTTAGTTTTCTACTTTTGCTCTATCTTCCAATTACCGCTTTATTGCTCATAAAATATAGGATACTCAAGTTTGATCACCCTGTTGGCTCATACAAGGAACTCCGATACAGTTCAGCTCGAACTGTTAGAAAAAGGAGACTTGGTAGTCGAATCGGAATCAGTATTAGGTTTCACCCTATTTGAATTAACGATGTAACGGATACTGGTTGGTTAAAAATAATAATCCCTGGAATGATTTCGTAAGATGGGTGATTGAATGGATTAAACTTCATTAGGCCAATTTTCGTTCCAAATTACCTCCTCAGAAAGAAAGGAATCTGCTTTAATATATTCCTTAAAATTCTTCAATAAATAGTGTCGTTATAATATTTAAATTGTATATCCTGTTAATAGATAACAGTTCATAAATTTGACTTCCTTTCGTTTTATGTATATTTTTAAAGGCTATGAACTAATCTATGTTATTATTCTGAACCACGGTGTTATCAAAATTTGGTATTGTTTGAACTCTTCCTTTGCACCCTTCCCAGGAGACTATGCCTTCGAACTGTAGTCTTTTTATTGAACTATCTCGTCTAAAGAGTGATTCTAATTGGGGCAGTTGATATTCATATCCGTCCCATCACTATCATTTATTATACTTCCGTTTTCGAGTTTTCTCCAGGCTATTTTTCCGGCTCATTTTATGATACCCTCACATCTTTCCATTCCCCGAATTGCGAATTCTTTCTTTCCTATCTTTTCTTTCTTTCAGTCCTCCCTAACACAACCATCTTTTCCAATTTGAGGGACATTTTCTCTTCCTTTACCCATTATCTAAACGAAATCTTTGCCGCATCTATCTCACGAAATGCGCGTTGAATATACGTAGAGGAAATATTTGCCTTTCCGCGCTTACCTCTCTTGTGTCTACAACTGTTGCCTAATGGCTCTATTGCCTTTCTTCCACTTTGTTGACGGAGTCTTTTAAACTTCCTGCACCTCCGCGTCCATTTGCGAAATATATTTTTGTAACTATCTAGACTTTTTGGGCTCGGACCGTGGTTCCCAAGGTACGAATTTTTCGAGGCAGATTACCTTGTTTGCTCGTTTATTAGCAGGTATCTTCTCCACTATCTCGTTGTCGAGAGTAATCCTTTTTCGTTTGCTTTTGAAGGAGGCAGTTTTGCAGTTTTTGTGAAATTACGTCGCGAAAAAATCGTTTAGGTGGTACAACTGCTCATCCGTAAAATCCGTTTGTACACTTGTGTTTGGATCAACGTATGGGGTTCATCTTTAAAATGCTAGTCCCTGCAACTGGTTTAAGTAACTTCGGACTGGGATCTGGAGATAGGTCTTCGTGCCTTCGAAAGGTTTGCTGGACCATAATAAACTACGGACGGAAGTAATGTCACTCCTTGAATGTAAAGCTAGATATTAGAGAGTTCCATATTTACGTTTGATAGATTTTCGTGGTTGACTGATGTTGGATTTCATTGGTTATTTACCTTAAATTAATTCAGGTATTATAGATTATGATAGTAATACTTAATATATGTAACAGCTTCGAAGGTATAATTTAAGTTAATATGTTTACTCTAACAAATAGAAAGTTCTTTACCTTCTTGACCATTCATGACAACACATAACATAGTTTTTATTTCGAGGACTTGCTGCAATTTTTCAAAATCCTCCATGTGATACTCCGTGTGTATACATCTTCCAGAAAACCCAAGATATTTTCCCATCCCGTGGTTGCAGAAGCTATACCTAGTTCAAGCCTGGTTGTGTGCTATACACGAGTAAATCGAGCATTTGAGGCTCCATCGATTCAGTTAATGAAAAATACTAATTGTATTGCAGTGCTAATAGTGAGGCTTCCCGCTTAGTCTAATTGGTAGTGCCTGAGGCTTTGTTGGAAGCATTCTTGGGTTCGATCCTCTTGGAAGTCTATTTTCCTCGATGAAGGTTAGCCGCAGGAAGTATAACCGGTCACAAAAATCAATGTCAAACCAAATTCATCGTGATCACCAAGCATCATCATGATTATCGTTTGCCAACCCCAGATTAAATGTTAATAATAAAATTTACGGAGGAGGCCGTAACTTTGTGGAATTCTGACATTATTTAACACTCGGTATAATGTTAATAATAAGGCTAATAAAGGTAGCAGTTGTTGGGGTAATTGAATGATAACTTTGGTGAAGTGTGCTTTTCACTGAAATAAAAAAGGAAAGAAAGAGTAGATGTCTTCAGAAATCTGGCTGTTTACTTTAACAAAATTTTGCGTCACCATTAATGATGTAAAAATCACCTTTCCGAAATTCTGTATCGACAATATGTATATAAATATCCGTAAGTTTACGTGTTTTCCCATTATCTCTCTGGAAATTAATATCCATCCAAATTCGAAGTGTCGAAAGTATGTGTTAGCGGTCGATGTACAGAGAGGGAAAACGTTTCGTTGCCGCGCTGTTTTTCTGTTCTCCCAAAAGTTTTCTGTTTTTCCCAAAAAATTGACATCGTTGGAGGAAGTTTTTCCCAACAGCAATTTCTTTTGCTTCCGGGATAACCTTTGCTTCTTATTTATTCAACAAAGATTAAAACGGAAATACAAGGATTTTTGTAATTCTTAAACCAGCGACTTCCTTTGACCATCTTCACCCATATTGAGGGCCTTTATTCTGTGTTTATAGTATTTTTATACGCAGTCAAGGATGACGACAGCTATGAAGCAATGCAAAAAGATAAGGATAATAAGCTAATCTAATGTAAGGTTTCGCAAATATGTCTTTTTGCTAACTTCGCGCAATCACTTGCTATCTCTCGTCTTGACGAAGAGGTTTCTCAGACGAAAGTAAAGGAATCATCTAGTGCGCCTTTTGACGAATGAAAATCATTTCGACCTCCCTTAAACTTCTTGATCTCCAGAGGCTTATTCTTTTCTCTTTGCTCAGTATCTTCTTAGAAGAAGGAATATATTACCATAGTATACGTACATCAAAGAACATTTTATTAATGCCTCTTCTTCTCCAAAGATCATCTAAAATATAAAATTCTAGGAGTACTAGCATATGAATCAGATGCGCGCCAAGAAGGTAGGCTAGCTCCCTATATACGTTATCCGCTAACTGATAGATGCCGCGGGCGTTTGCATTCTTTTTAAAAAAGTTGATTAATTGTATTATATAACTAGTAAACGCCCCCGTCAAGCATGACGGAACTTAATTTAGTTAAACATATATCTATTATCGTATATAGCTGCTCCTCCTAAGCACAAAAAAAGTCCGTCGTAAGATCATAATAACTCAGTATATTTCTTACCATTACTTATTATATTTATTCTACTGCTTTCAAGTTATGAAAGCCTACTTTACGTAAATTTCTTATAAAATTATAAGAACTGATTATCCCCGTTATATGGGACAATTCATGAAATCAACATTCAACAATGGCCTTAGTCGTCAAAGGGATGGGTCGTTTATTTCCCAAATTTTTTACGAAATTTCCGTGTTTTATCAACATCTTCAAAAGTTCAGGTCTATATCAATATTTCACGACTAAAATAAGAATTTATGATT
The DNA here is from genome assembly GCA_000376725.2 of Ladona fulva. Taxonomy (NCBI): domain Eukaryota; kingdom Metazoa; phylum Arthropoda; class Insecta; order Odonata; family Libellulidae; genus Ladona; species Ladona fulva. Next base: position 676,968 of record KZ308323.1, on the reverse strand, counting down.
ATTTTCCTTTCTTTTGGCACTTGTCTCAATTTCGTAGGACGATTGTTTCTAATTTAATTTTGTAAAAGAAACGACCTCTGCAGGTAATGAAAACATAATTTACCTACATCTCTTATGGAAACGTATTTTGTGCTCCTGGGTTCGAACCCGGGTCTTTACAGAGATGAAAATAGTTTTCCTGGGGTTTCAGCATCGTAGAAACACATTGCAGTTTGTTTCAGATCTCTAAGTCAAGCCGTTTCTGAGATAAATTGGGGGACGTACGGGCGGACAGACATTTGCTTTTTATATATATTTATACGATTGTACGAGCTGCTAAGGAGATTTTAATGTTATTTTTTAAGAACTGTATAGTCGTTTTACACACTTTTAGCATGTTTCAGCTGGCTTCTCAACCTGTGCCTTGCTATAGAACATACGTTGGGAATGCTCTGTAAAAACTCGATATCTAATTTATTTTCCTTTTAAATAATTGAAGATTAAGCGAATTGTAACATCTCCCTCGGAATTATTAGAGATGGTTATTTATCAATTGATCACTCAAGGAACTTTAAAATACTTAGTATCGTCGTAATCATCCAAATCTATTGATAGCGTCGTTTTGAAAAAAACAACGGTTACATTGTTCATGAAAGGTATTTACTTCGTTCAAGTTCTAACTTTACACCCGCTGAGAAATGAACTCTTACGTAAGGAGAAGGATAAGTCCCTCAATTGGCATCTGCGTGTCATCCCACGTCTTTTTATCCCTCCATCCTCGACTTCAAGATCAATTGGCTCTACGAAGAAGAATTATGTAGCACACCATGGTGATCTTCAGGTCAAGTCTCTCTTAAGCGTTTCACCGCAATCGATGGATAATTGTTGCGCATTTATGCCAAGTTGCAGCATTCGGAGAAACAGCCTTTCAAGCGATACTTGGAAGTCCCTAATTTTTTTTTAATTCGAAATCTGATTGGTAACTACTGTCCCCATTCAAAGTTTGTGGATTACACGTTTCCATATACGGAAATATGTCTGTTCTTCTATAAATGAGAATGGAGATAGTACATGTGGTTAAATAGTTCTTGTATCATCGAATAATTTTTCTCTTTTTCAAAAACCTAGGCACCAACAGGATCTTAAATCCAATAATATTCCTAGTAATGCCAACTTGTTTTCGTCGTTATTCAAGGCGTGATTTTCCAAAACTGCATGTCAAATATACAAATAAAACTCATAAAAAGTGATTAAACTATGGTACGTGTAATTTATATAATTAGTTTAGTGGTTAGAATACCTGCCCAGAAAGAAAAGGAGACCTGGGTTCGAGTCCCAGTCGTGTCGCTATTTTCACATCTGTCATTACTTATTCAATTATATTTGCAGCCAATAATTATCATTAATGAAATGAATAGTCACAAAAGAAGTTTTTAACTGTCAATCTCCACCTTAAGGCGTCGTAAATAAAAGCCTGTATCGTTTCCTGACACATTTCTTTTATCACAGCCACTTGTCGTGAACCAAATCCGTCGTTAACCAAGGTAACACTGTGTTCATTTACTATATTTTTGGGCCTAATTCCTAAACGTTTCTAATTATATTTTGATTTGTCTGTTAGCTTATCTTTAGCAAAGATTATGAAGAAGAATTCTTAAAATAAAAGTCAGGCTATGTCTACGATACATTTATACGTATGCATTTTTCTTGCAACGGGTGTCGTGTTTATGTAAATCATTTTTCTTATTACTGACTCTTTCTTCTACAAATTTGTCAGAATTATAAATTACCTGATGATATAATTTAATATTTTTTATACTAATTCTTAGAATTTTACCAGGAATTGTTGCGTGTTTAGAGCAATATAAAGAACATTTCGTATAAATCTTGTTAAATTCTCGTCTTTTAGTTCTTTTTTATTCGTTCTTTGTATTTCTCACTATATTCTTGAAAAGGTTACCTTAGCATTTCTCTTAGGCCTTTTTATTTTCGGCTTTAACTATTACCTTTCAACTAATATTCTTTTGCGGATACCTTATTTTGCTATTCAACCGAAAGAAACGGCGAAGTTAACTAGAGACAATCGTTAGCGAGAACTTGGGCGTTCCCCGATTCTATTGTCTATTAGTGTATCCTTGTGACTTGCTCTCGTGATGTTATGCATGCGTTTGGGAAGATTCACGCCTTCGCACCTTTCAGAAGGGTGTTTCTGCCCGCTTTTCTATTGTTTCGCAAGAAGATTCCCACTCTTTTCTCAGTAATTACGCCACAATACTTTTCCAAGAGTCATTTACTTCACCTTCACTCTTGTTGTTCTTAAGAAACTGCTTAATTTCTTATTGTCGTCGAATTTGATCGATTCGTGGAAAAATTGTAATTATAAATACCTAGATCAAGATGACAGATGTTTTCGATTTGAATCGTAATTAAAATACATCCCTCTCCGTAAGTCCCCTAAGAGGAGGAGAAAATTATTTTTTGGTGGTGTTGAAGAATGATCATGATTTTAAAAGGGTATCAGATTATTAGGTCAAATACCTATTCTCATTACTTCGCAAACATACATTCGAAGTTTTTTGCAGTTGCTTTCTGTTCAAATGAATTTATGTCCTCAGTATCATTGCTAGTAGATGATGACATTCCCTCGAATCAAATCACATGCTGGCACTCCTTATAACCTTGGCCTCATTATTTTCAATTAACTTTCCAACGCTCACTGGTAAGTTAGCATTCCCTTGGACTCACAGATGCATCTCCGTGAAATTTCTTTGACGCAGCAATTAGCAACACAGGGTTAAAATAAAAAGAAATACATTTTTCGGATTTTAATAGCGCTATGTATACTTCCTGCGACTACAAAATGCAATAGTGTTGTTAATGACATGAGTGGGAACGCTTTGAAAGTCGGGCTTTGGTACTAGAATCTACCGTTCTTTAAAAGAATATTTCAATCAATTCCATTTCACGGGAATGAATTCCAGTGTTTTTCATGCTGTTAGAAATTGGTGCAATTGGAAAAGCGAGCATTCAAAGCAGAAGTATTAGCATCGGTGTGTGAATCCCGATTTCATAAACACTTTGAAATGCCTCTGCAGTTCTTGTTGCATTTTACTCCGATAACACGACCTTGAGAGCCAATTAAATAGGTATATATTTTCACGCGATGCTTTTGTTAGATAGTAAACACTGAAATACTTGTCAATAATGGAAATAAATTTCGTACTCAATCATACGCTTCCACAGACTGAAGTGACGCCTTCCCACGTTGACTTTCATTTAAAAGATCGTTGGTACATATAGGACTGGCTAAAATCTCTGCTGATTGTAATTAAACCACAGCTGGAGATGTTAAATTCATTTTCAAATGGACCAAAAATATGAATGTTCTATTAACGTTATCAAAACATCAATTTGTCAATTATCAAATTGTACTAAAAAGTATATTTTTTTAATCTTTTACGAATCCTTATATATTTACTTTTCAACTTTCTTATGTTTCATTTTCGTATAACTATTGAGTTACACGCGAGGGTAAATTTTTTAAAATGTTCTTCTATTAGCGGTTTTGTCGCCACATTACTTACGGATGTCCTTCTCTCTTCCACAGACTGTGAGTCGAAGCGGGCCGAGGGCACGCCCAGAGCCCCCTTCGCCCTCCCCGGATCTGGGTCTGCGGATGGACAGGGCGACCGGACCGGCGTCCCCCTCACCAGTCGCCCATCCAAACTGTGACGGAGGTGGAGGCTGGCCAAAGGTCGCACCGGTACCGATTACTCGCTCGGACAGGGATGAGTTGGAAGAGGACGATGGCGAGAAGTCTGCAAAGACGAAGAGAAAAAAGAAGAAGCGGAAGAAGGAGCCGAAAGAAAGCACTGGCGGGGGAGGGAAATGGACCTTTGGAGGACTATTCCGCCGGAAGAAAAAGAAAGAGGATGAACAGGAATGTGCGAAGGACTCCACCGAAGAGGATTACGGAATGGAAAAGTTTTCTCCCGCCAAAGGCGTAGTCTTCCCTCCATCTCCCTCTTTGAAACGCAACAAGAATGAGGAGGAGCACCCTTCGGAAAGGTTGGGAGTTCCATGCGCGATGCATAACGGATGCGTGGGTTGCGTCGTAACTGGTCGCCCCGGAAGGAGTAGACAGAGGCCCGTGTTCGGTTCTGGAAGCGATTGCCGGGACTCTTACGGAGGAACAGCTTTGGTCAGGAGGGATTCCAGTACGTCTAGCCACCGAGAGAGGAAGGAGTTGATTAAGGCGAGGGTGGAAGCGATGAGGGAAAAGTTACCCAAAGATTCCTCTTCCGAAGATGAGGGTCTTCCGGGTGGTTCGGAAGGTAGTTGGGAATGGAGGGGTAAGAAGGTTCCTCCTGGAATTCCACCCGGGGGGGTAGGTAGCGCGGGATCTTCTCCATATCTCGGAAGGCGCTCCCGTTTTGTGGGTAGGACGGAGAGATTTCACCAGAGGAGATTTTCGAGGGAGTTTAGGGACGAAGGGGAAGAGGAAGAGATGTGGAGGAGGAGAGCGAACGGTTTGCCTCCGCAGGGATGTGTGCCGTGGCGGGCGAGCCAGTCGGATGTCGAAGCTCCATACATCGGGGGTAGGATGGCTGCGGCCAATTCAGGAACGACGGAACTCGGTGGATCCACTATGTCATACAGTCCCGCCCAAAGTCCGCTTCAAAGCCCGGTGCTAAGCGGCAGGAGATCGGCGAGTTCCACGACATCTCCTGGTTATCCGAGGGATCCTTCCGGGTTGCCCTATCACGGTGGAAATCGTGCAGTTCCAAGGAGGTATCCCTCAACACCTCTTTCGCAGCAGAGCCCTCTCGTGGAAGGTCCAATGGAAGGAAGGTACGCCCCTGCTCATTCTGCACCTTATTATCCGATGAGGAGCAGGAGTACGGATGTGCTGCTTTCCTGGCGACCGGAGGACAGTAGCTACCACGGAGGCGAGGCAACTCCACATCACTATCTCGTAAAGCAACCCCCCACACAGCGCCCCGCTCAAGAACCTCAATTCCATCAGCGGTGGCCTTTAGCAAACAGTGGGAGGAGTCCCCCTCCTCCACCCCCTCCAAGAGACCCACAAAGGCGCATTACAAATCCCCAGTCTCTTTCGCACTTCCAGATGCGCGAACAGGTGCCTCCCAACGACGGTTACGTGAGGAGGCATTACTCTCAGCAGTCTCCTTATAATCAGGTACAGCAAGAAAATCCTTATATGAACGTTCAAAGCATTCGCGCCCAACCAGTTCAAGGGACAACGCACCAACAAGGAGTGACTTGCGTAGCAGATTCTCAACCGAGAAGCCGTCGACCGTTGAGAGTGACCGCGGGAGCATATAGTGGTAAATCCGGTGACATGTCTTACATGAGCGATTCACAGGTGGGGCCCAATGTGGCTAGCGTTCGAAGAACAATGACCCAGCATCCTCCCTTGGAATCTCATTACGCGATACCCTTTCTCGCAGATTCTCCTCCTCCAAGGTGCGTTATCAATCGTGTAATCAGAGAACCTCAGTTGGCGGAAAGTGTGGTGCACAATCCTCGCCCACTAATGAGGCAACAAAGAGCCCCCGTGTTTTCGCGATCTAGGTCCTCCAGTCCTGCACCCACTAATGTAAATAATCGTCCCGCACTCCTTCCCCTCCGGCCTTTTGAAAGCTCGAATGATTCTCACCACTTCTCGCCCAGAGGACATTCTTCAGCTCCGCAAACTCCAATAGATGGTCCAATTAATCGGCCCCTTTCTATAGTGTCGGAAGAAAAAGTCGAGCTGCCTGCAAAAGTACCCCCAGTACCCCCTGCTAGGAGTTCTTCCAGGAGAAGCTCTGTCTCGAGTTTGGAAGCTATGGAATACGGAATGTGGGGAATGGATAGAAATTCGAGGCTGCCAAACAGTAAAGGGCCTTCTGGCCTCGAGGACGCATTAACTGAACTTGAAAACATCTATAAGAGCCTGAAGCTCGAAGACGATGTAGATGGTGAAACGGATAGCGTCTTAATGGGTTCTTCCGAAACTGGTGCCACTTACGACGACCAAGATAGACCCTTGACAGACGACATGGCTTACCGAAGGCTGCACTCCAAAGAAAAAGAAAAAGGTGCTCAACAAAGTGTAGGAGGAGTGGTTGCTCAAGCAGGTAGTTACCTATTGGTCTCTCCTACTCTAGGACCTTCGGAACCCTGGACCGAACCTCCGCCTAACTCTGTTAATCCAGGAGAACCTGATGTCACCTTGGATGACGTCGTATTCCGAAGTATTAGACAGGCTAACGCACACATGCCTGCTGATCCTCAGCCTCCCTTCGGTATACCGATAGGTCCTGTTACTCGAGCTCCGGATTCGGATTATCTTCATGCAAAGCCTCCTTCCCCATCTCCTAGTGCAAACCGAACGTCTTCCAGCGCGAGAAAAACTCCGGATCTGGTAAAAGATGATTTGGCATTCAGGAGCCTGCGTAAAGATAGGCAAATGAATGGTACTCCAGTAAGGCCAGTACCTCTTCGTGGAGTTGTTTCTCCACCTCCCAGACCATCTTCTTCCTTTTCGTGTGTATCTAGTCCGCCACCATTGCCTAACACGGGTATCGACTTTCAGGCAATCAGAAAGAAAAGAGCTGTACGTTCTCTGTCAGCGAACTTGCTTGGAATATTGCAGAATACCAGTCTGACAACAAGACCTCTTTCGCCACCTCCCGCAACCAAAGCCCCGCTACCACCTCCTTCTCCAACTTCACCAAGAAAAGAGCTAAGAAACTTAGCGTTTTCACCCCCACCAGCAAGAGGTTTATCCTCACCTCCGCTCAGAAGGAAGGCATTGTCACCACCTGTCTTGGCAAGCGAAGATTCAGAGACATGCGCTAATGAAATTCCGGCGCTAGGAAATGATGCAACATCTTCGGACACATTAACTGACGGACACGCTGATGAATCCAATACAAAAAATAAACCCGAAGTGGTAGATGAAAGGAAAGAAGAGCCCGCTCCACCGGTGATCAAAGACTCCCCTGGAGAGGTGTATGAAGCCCTTGGTAGAGTTTTATCTCGCGTGGGGAAGGACATGAGTTCTCCTGGCAAGAAAGTTAAGAGTAAAGGTGATGATGATGATTTGGAAACTTTGTTGGTTGCTCTTGCTAGAGAAGCTCGCACTACCAGTGAAAACCTTGGTCGGGAGCTAGATCAATTAAGGACTTCCACTGGTAAATCTCCAGATCTTAATAAGGATCAAGAAAAAGTAGAAGCTGTGGTAGCGAATGAGACCGAAGTTACATCTCCGAATTCTCCTAAGAAAGTAAATGTGCCCGAAGTGGTTGACGGATCATCTAAAGAAGGGAAGCCATCACGCCCAGTAGCACCTCAATCACCAGTTCCTGCTCCAAGGATTGGCGCCATTGCCTCTCTTGCCAGAATAGACTCAGAGAAGAGCTTGCTCCCGTTTGCCAAAGTAAAGAATCAAGGAAAAGGCTCGGGAATGAGCGTGGTAGTAGGAAAGTTCACTCTTAGCAAGGACTCTAACCAGCCTGACGTGGTATCTTTTACCTCTTCAGTGAGTCCCTTGAGTCCTTCGAAAGTATCCGGTGAAATGGATAAGTTACCAAACGTCTCCGCTCCATCGGCTGAAGATCCGATGAAAGCAGGTGGCGCTGACGTAACTGCAAAGAAAGATTCTGACAAGAAAAGCGTGGTCTCCACTGAATCGGCTAAGGTTCCGATCAAGTCTGGTAGCATGGGCTTTGTTGTCAAGAAGGAATCCGGCGAAGCTGTAGATCCTAGCCCGAAGGATTTGAAGAAATCTCCACCAGAAGAGGTCAAGGCTAAGGAAAAGACAGTAGAGGAGACTAAAATTATGAAAGGTCGCTCGACAGCACCTATTGGATTCGCTTCCGCTGTCATGAAGCAGAACGATCAAGCTAAACCTCACGTATCTGTATCACAAAAGGAGCATGTCAAAACTATAATTTCTCAAATGAAATCGGAAGAGAATCAGTTAATTGCTGCCCCCAAACCGGTTGTGGGACAGTCCTTACCTTTCGTTTTTGGGAAGGAGTCGGATCCTTCTATGAATCCTGAAGTCGCTCCCATTAAGGCTAGTATGAAATTGGTCGTGAGAAGAAATGCGGAAGATTTACCGAAAATTTCCATACCACCACCTGTAGTTCCGAGGAAGGTCGTGCCAATCTCCCACGAAGGATCAGACGCTACAGCTAACGCCAAAGAGATGCCGACTCAATTCGTCGTTGCATCGACCCAAACAAACGGTTCTAAGAGTCAAAACGACTTTTCCGAAAAAGATCCATCTGTCGTCCACGAACGCGAGGTTTTGCCCGACAAAACGAGAGAACAAAATTCCGAATCCATGAGTCCTGGAACGGTAGTGGAAGCCATTAAAAAAGAATTCGACCAAATATTCGCTATCCCTGCCAAGAAACCAAGAAGGTCAGATGAACAGGAAAGGCCGGATGTGAATCTCTCACCGGTGACAAAATCGCGATCCCTAGAGCGTCCGAAACTGAACGTATCTGTCGAACAGTCTAAGAAAGCTCCTCCCATGTCGATCGCAATCGTTAAGGAAGCGCAGCCATCATTCGAGAAGGTCTTGAAAGTGAAGGGACTTGTCAAAGAACCCGATGTGACCTGTGCCTACGAGAAGGAATTTGACGAACTTTGGAAAGCGTCGAACGCTGCCAAGAAGGCGGACGAGTTGTTGGACAGCGAACTGGAAAAGGAGTTGGACCAACTTTGCTCGGTGAAGGACACCAAGGAGCCAATAGTTGTGCTGGCGACTGACACCGTTCTACCAAATGGATCTTCAGGAGCACAAGGATCGGAAGCGGAAGGTGAGGTGTGCTCCAGCGCCTCGTCGGGTAGACCCGAGGACAGCGAGAAAACTGCTGCATGCTCCTTAAAACCCGCTGTTGCATCACCTGCATGTTTATCCCTCGGGGTATACCGTCCTCAAACCATTACCGCAAATGCATCTTTAGATCCAACCGTTATTTCCTCCATGGTATCCGGATTGTATCCGGAAGACGGGGATCCGCTGTTCACCGCCTTAGCTGCGATCCTGGCACTTGTCTCCTTCATTGCAGCGTTACTTGTTCGCCCTTGATGTTGTCCTGCTAAGGCTGGTCCCCGCGACTGCTCTCAATCCTTGTAATTTAATTAATTATTTTACCTACTCATCAATGTAGTAGCCAGGAGAGGAGTGTACGGAAATATCTGGAATATATTTTTGGGGATCATAAGCTCTAATATGTTAAGAGAAATTAAGTAGTCATTTATGGTGCGAAAATTTAATTTTAACTTTTCAAATCTTATTGTATTTTTATGTATATTGTTATATATTTATGGGGAATTCGTCGGGTCGTCTTCCATGGGAAGTTTATTGAGTGGTTTGGAAGAAAAACGTAGGTAAACCTAAGTCAATAGATACACCTCCGTCATTTTACAAATCCTAATTTCATATGATTAAATGAACGTGTAACAGATGCCTTTACTGCCAATATTGATGTGAATAAAGTGCTAGTGGTTTTTCGCTTACGTTGTTAAGCTAACTTGCATCCCATGTGTGCTCTCTTTAACAGACTTATGTGTTTGCTGTTATGTAGATTCTTTTATTTTCAGTAGAATATGTCTTGGAATAATAATTTCTTTCGTCTCCTTTGTGAGGCGCTTAATTACATTGTAACAAATTAAATAATCTATTTTGTTTGTTTATAGTTTGTATTATAGCCTTACCTGTTTTTATCTGCCTGCATTGTTTATAGATCTATTCTCTTCTTTAATATGCTTCTAATACATTTATCCTGTAAAGAATTATATATATGAATTGTGGCTCAAAATGCTGTAATAAAATGATTTTATTTCTACTTGACCTGTAATTTTTCGAATGTATAGCATTTAGTGATTATAAACCGTCCTGTCCATCTCTTTTATACCACACGCATAAAGCAAACAGCATATTATATTTAATACTAATATGAATAGGCTTCCCTTCCAGTAGTTTACATTATTCCTGTTAAAAATATTATGTAAGGCTACTTCCGCCGTTATTTCAATCATTCCTTACTGATTTAGCGCACAGAGTAATCCTATAATAATGTGTTTTCGTAGAGTTTATCCAAGTCCTTCGTCAGAAGGAATACTTTTTAATAGTTGAGTGCTATTTTTTCTACAAATGGTATGAATGTATAATCATGCTTGGTTTACCTTAGCACCTGCGATTTCCCAGTATTTATGTTGGCATACTTGCTGGACATACTCCTATTGCTGACAGTATTTGAAGTAAAAAGGCTGCTACCTAATCACAAAATGACAAACATCATTGTGATATATCACGTGAATTAATTTTTCCTTCTTTTGTAGCGTACGGATAACTTGTATTTTGTAACCATCTTTTTGAATCTTTGACCTCAGAATGTTTTGTTGGATATGGAATTGATATTTTTCTTTACGTTCATCATGGATTTATACATACTTTTCTTACCCTTATCTTTTAATGCGTAATTTGCTTAAGTAATGGAGGTTATGTTATGGGATAGTATGATTTAAACATTTAATTTGGTAAGTTTTCCCCTAATATGAATTAAAATCCTGTTAAACATGTTATTATGAATTCAGGTGCTTTTCAAGATGTTTCTATTAATGGAAAATCAAATATTTAGCATTGAAATACTGAATTCCCTTGCGTAATCTGGGCGGTGTATCCGAAGGACATCGAATATTTCTTCTTTCATGTTGTTCGTTATACACCTGAAGCAATTCCTTCTTTAAAAGGTCAAATATTTATCGGAGAATTTCTTTATCAGAGGTATAATTTAGATGCGTTTTAACTATATTATAACTAAAATTATCCTTCGGGGGTTGATTGAATCTATATTAAAAAGTAAAATGTCTCCGTAAACTTTCTATTCTGTTTTTTTGATTCGTGTAATTGTCTGTAAGTTAATGAGTAATTTGTTCACTTAGAATTATCTCCTAGGACATCGAGGCATAGTTAAATTAGAACTGTAGTATAGTAGAATTAGAATTAGCTCTACGTTACCGCTTTTATCTTCCCACTTGGAAGCATTAACCCCTTGTTTTTTGAGTAGGAAGTACTATGAAGAGGAAAAAATGCAGTCGCGAATTTCATTAACTCAGTGAAAGCTAATTGTATAGCCTCTGGAAGGTCATAACAGGGCGAATACAAATATTACCGGCAAAGCTATTTTTGAATTCCCTATCTTCCACAGGGAATCTTCATTGATCTATTCCGAAAATGAGCATTGAAGTCGCATTTTGATGTCCTTTAACAAAACTAATTCCCTCTGAAATGGGATCCAAGCAAAGTTGTTAGGTTAAAATGTATTTCATCTCTGTTTTCGTACCCAAAAAACGTTTTTGGTGCCCACATTTTTTCTCATAGTGCTTTAGATCCACACGTTTCACTGCGCTTCCACGCAGGAAATTTCGTTAGTCAAAACTGCGGAGACCAATCCGAGCACTCGAAAGAATCTTGGTTTGAAGGTGGGAATGAATTCCGGAAATGTAAGAATTAAAAGGAAAAGCTGCTGCATGCCGCTGCACCACTTAGCGAAACTCCGGAAGGAGACAAAAAGCGGAGACGTAACGTCTCGAGGACATTATATTTTTCCCCGCGCTTTCAACATCTCCTGCAAACGATCCTACAAGTGCACGTTTCCCAGCATTTCGCCTCATTTTTCTTTCCACCAAGAGGACAGTGAACCCGAAAGGCAAGTCGAGTTAACGAGACGAAGCCTGTCGCATGTACACTCCGAGCATTTCTTTCATATTTTTTCACCTCTTAATCCTTCGCTGAATTGTCTGTGAATGTATGTGTGCCTGTGTGTGCCCTGCGTGACTGACTCACTGACTTCTCGCTTGCCTCCAAGGAAGTGTAAATCACGATTTTTTCCCAGACCCCCTAACGAATTTCGAGCACGTGAATGTTGAAACTGCAACTCCTTCGCTTGCTGGATAAAAACGCAGCGACTCGAGCCGCTAACACCTTCCTTTTGACTGTTCTGATTCTGGGAGTTCTCTTTTTTTTTAAAAAAACTAACCGCCCTGATGTCGAATTCGTTTCAGTAGCGTCCTCAGCTGGAGATCCCCCGCAGCCTGGGCCGGCGTCCGATTTAAGCCAAGATTGAAGTTACTGTGATAAGAATGTGATAGCGTAGCCCTCGCAATTTGTGGAGGCGTGTGTTTTTGCGTCCATCTACGAGTCCGAGTGCATGCTAGCGCATGCTGCTGGAATGTAGATGTGAGAAGTTAAGCTCCCGTATGTGCCCACGTGAGGACTTACCCAAATAACTCCGATTCTCACGTCCTACGGCGGATGGTTGGCGATGTGTCCGAGGATTCCGAATTACCCATAAAGTAGTAGTAGTAGTAGGTATTCTAATCGGCGGGGTTCCTTTATCTTTGACAGAGAGTCAATTTATTCCTCATTTAAAGATTTAAATACTTACATTGTCATCCTTTGACTGTACCTGGACTTTCAGTTCCTCTGCAGACTAACGCGTGATTGTAGATAAGTGTAGCCGTCCCTTAATATGAATTCGGCCGCGTACTTGCTCTTTTTTTAATATTCATTATTCTATAACTATACTATTGTTTGAATTTTAGGAGTCGTTTATCATCTTTTTGTAATGATAAGCAGTAGCTGTCCTGTCATCCTTAGGAAGGCGACAGTGTGGTCATCTTTGCAGTAATGATATTATTCCTCAGTAATAGAATGTAGATATTGTACATTAATAACTACTTCATTTGTACATTTTTACTACTTATATATCTGCCGCATTGAAATTGTCATTCTTGATTCGCATTTCAAAAATTTTACGTAAATCTTTGATATTAGTTAGAGTTCGATATTTTCTCTTGCAGCCGTTTTTAAATTATAAGATTAAAGAGGAATTAAGAGTATATCAAAAGTGTAAATAAATTCTTCTTAGCAATGGCTATAAATCTGAATGGCAGCCTGACATGGTAATGCCAACTGCCACTTATTACCATTGGTGAAAAAATAAGTTGACTTTGTTTTGAAGCAGTTGATCAACTTTGCCAAAAAGAATATTTTGTAATGGACTTTAAATTTAAATAAAGTCTAGGATGTGAAGGAAACACTCCATTTGTCAAATTTTATTTCATTCGTGTGGTCAACCTGTGTTTTCCTTGAAAATGCTGAATTTTCAAATATTGCCATCTTACAAAAACGGTATTGAATGTATAGGNTTTAGAGATTGCCTGAACGTAATGGTGAAAGAAAGTTTCGGTTGTTTGAGCAGTTTTATGATTTATTTAGGAAATAATTTAATATTTGACAGGAGTTTAGAAACTTATGGGTATGCGTAGAAACCAGTCGTGCTCTTTCGGGTTTTTTGTGTAATATTTTTGCAGAGTTTTTCTCTATGTTAAAACAGTATCTTGCTTGCTAGGGAAAAGTAATTTCCGTTTTCATTTTTCCACCGTAATGGAATTTTAAGTAACACGTAATTCAGTTGGGTAATGCGTTCGACTTCGGTGAAAGCGGTTTTGGGTTCGATATCCGGTGGGGGCTCACGTGCGAAATGACCTTTGCTGGTAGATTTATTCTAAACTGACTCTAAGATGTACAAGATATTAAACCGTAAAAAATGTTGTCACGTAACTGCTGCAGTTTCCAAATTGTTCCAAAAATTACAAATTTATAAACAAAAGTTTAAAGTAGACATTTTATTTATTATGAAACAACTTTTTGATATATATTAAGTAATAGCAATAAAAGTTATAGGATAGCAGATTATAGTATTATGCAGTTTCAGATTAACAATGGTCTTTGTACGAAAGAATGTGTTCTGGAAACTTAGATCGCAGTATTTTGGAACATTTTGGAAAGGAATGAATTTGAAAGTTGCCGCGTAACATTTGACAAATGGAGAGTATTTTCACCTGCCGCACGCGCCATCGTCCGAGTATGCTGGGAAGCTCAATCATAGTGACGCGACTTAGGGTGCTGCCAACTGGTGGCCAATTAGTAAAGCCTCCCTGCACGATTCCTTTCGAAGTAAGCGCAGCGGGAAGTCACTGTTCTCTTTGACTTTTTCTAACGCCTTCATTCCTTGATTTCATCTTTGTTGTTGTTGTTTTCGATTAAAACTGCATGCGAACTTGGCAGTACGAAGCGATGATTTTATTTCAATTGTCAGCTTGAATTTACCTCTGGAGAAAAGAATAATATGTAAATTAAGAGACTTCGAAAATTTCGAATTTTTGCCCAAAACTTTAACAATTACTCAAAGGCAATTCAATGATGGAAATAATTCGTCGATGTTGAAGCAATATTTTCATCATCATGAATTAAAGTTCGTTTATGCTATTAAAGTTTTGATTAGAATGATAAAATTATAAATATTAAAATAGATGTAACTGGAGTCTTCCTATTTCCATTAAGAGCATTATTATTATTACTTTGGTAACATGAATTCTTTTGGATATGAAGATGTTTTTTTAGGGTCCGGAAAAAGCAGTAAGCTTAAGCTTTAATCTCTCGACACAGGCTTCCGGGATATCGGCACACCCTGACTATGATTGTGCATATGACTATAGAGATATGTTGGCTTCTGTTTCATTAGGAAATATAACTGTAATTTATATGTCATTCCATCAGTTTCTATGTGTTTTGCGTATTTCGTAATACGAATTATCAAACATATAACTCATTAACTGAGGTGTTTCATACCTGTGGAGTAAATGGAAGGGAAACAAATAGGGCAAGGGAACAGTGGTGGAAGGGTCAATGCAACGCATTAGGAAAGTTGGAGGAAAGCGGAAGGGTCGATCTATTGTGATAGAAAGATGAAATAACTAACGGGGATCGAAGGAAGTAATAGAATATCTCTAAAGGATGCCAGTGGAAACACCTTACGGAATCCAGCTTGCATACGGGGAGGGTGGTATGAATATGTTGAGCAGCTATATGGGAAAGATATGAAGCCACCTTGCATAGTTTTAGTAAAAAAGTAAAATAAAGATGAAGTCGAAAAAGACGATGTTGGCCTAGGATATTAGAAATTGATAGGGCTGTGCACGATATGAAAGGGAATAAAGCAACGGGTGTAGACAATATTCCAGTTGGGTTTATTAAAAACCTTGGGTAAAAGGGTAAGCAAAATTTCTATAGGAAAGGAAAGTTTATGATAATGGAATGTGGCCGGAGGATTTCATCGAAGTAATTTAACGTCAACAGAGGAAATGGGTGGGCCAAATATTGAGGGGAGTGGGATTGCTAAAGAACGTTATAAAAGGAAGAATAAAAGGGAAAAAGCAGAGGGGAAGACAAAGACAAAAGTTGTTATAAATAAAGGGTGAGGTAGGTTACCAATAGGTGAAGGAAGTGGCGATTAGTGGAGAATATTAGGGGAATATTATTATTATGAACTTACCGAAAGGTGGAAAACTTATAATGATGGAGTTAACTGATAACAAGTAAATATAATTCAACCGAATAATTAAAAAGTAACGATATCGAGCCTGGATATTCTGGCATGACCCTAGAATTTCAGTTTTTACTCAATATGAGAAATCTGAGAAAAGCTGAATCATCAACAACGGCGATAAAGTTACCTAGCGAGAATAATTTTCTGTTTGTCTGTGAAATTTTCATCACTCTTTGGATGGATTAGAGAGATCATAAGTAGTACAGGGATCAAAGGTGAACTTCATTTTTTGATGATGATGATCAAAGATGAACTCCATATTCATGTCCTTTAAGGAATATTTCAGAAATCGTTCGATAACTTTAATGATCTCCCTTGCGCTACGACTAAATTTAGGATTAGAAACGGAATAAAGCTAGACTAACACGGTTACGTTAAAAAGAAACTAAAGAAAATGACTACAATTGATGTCTCTAGAAATAACGGACCCGAAAAAAGCATAACAGGAGCGGGATGTGACAATAGCTCAAAGGTCAGAGCAGTCGCCGATTTCGAGTACTAATCCTGTCGGACATTATTCATGCCCGTTGCTCCTTAAGAACGTTCCTAGTCTCACGAATTTTCCAGTAGTTATACCCTTCCTACAGTGGATGACTATTATATAGATTTTAATTGCCCGCTTTGCTCAAGCGCGGATATTTATAAGGTAAGGTCGCATATATATCGAAACGCTTTCTTCCTACTCATGCTTTTATTCGAATCTTAACGCTTGTCATTGTTAATGGTATAACTATTAATCATTAAACGCTCTGCGGTTTTGAAATGTCCTTCTGGTGCATAAAAATGCTATGTTTCCTCTATATTAATCACGGCGCACTAAAATGTCCGCACAACCCACAGCTTCGCATTACTGAAAAGGCTTTCCGTCTTCCCTCTGTTTGTTCTGGGTGAGTAACGTTCCATTCCCCGACCTCGCATTAGGGTAAGCAACGCTATTCCCGCAGAGATTTCAACGACTGTTGGGTGCATCGGGTCTCCTATGACTCTTCTTCCCCCTCGTCAAGGAATATTTGCGAATACCGTGAAGCACTCCCTCTGACGAGAGCACAATAAATATTTGAGCGTATTCTTCCGTTTTGGTTCAAGGGAAATGCTCATCTGCATCGTCGCTTAGGGATGCTCCGCCTTTGTGGTTCTAGAAGATTGGTTAATTTCTCAGCTCTTACTTCATTAGGGGAAAGGTATCTTTGCTATGGGTTTCTGCAGGTCAAAGAAGAGGGTCGTTATGAATGAATCGGAAGGAATTGTTCGCTCAATATTGAAATTTACTCTGCTATGAATTGTTGATCTTGGAAATATGACGTGCGACTAGGTGACTAGGAGAAGTCCTGAGTGCTTATAATTTTTTTTCTTGAAGCAGTTTTGTATTTCTGTTGACATATTTCGTGGCTTACAAAAACCTTTTTCCCTGCTGTTCGTAATCGGCCGATGAATATTTAAGTGTATGCGCGCTCATGTACGTATGTGCAGTTGGAATTGCAAATTACCCAAACAGATTGGATGCTGCCTATACTTAGGGTCACCTTATTCTAAAGGTGCAAAACCGAAACGTTTCAAATTTTCAAGAATGCAAAAACAGAACGAGCTTGGGAACTAGCCTCGGAAATTAGTTTCCGTTAATATCATATGTTTATTAGCCATTCTTATTTGTCCACCATTTGCTTCATGTGTGTCCAACGTCATAAATTTTTTTGTTTAATATTTAAACTACATTTCTTTTGTATTTTAATATCGTGGATTATTTTTTCTTGGTGAGTTTTCGTCACTTCAGAACAGTGTAAAAATCAACAGGGATTTTACATTCAAACCGAAAAATCCCGGTCGAAACGGGACGTATGGTAAACCTACCTATACCATTATATATTCATGCCGGACTGACCGTGGTACGGCATTATAAGAAAATAAAAATTTATTTTCATTATATTTTCTACCTATACCTACTATTTAGTAAAGTATTGTGGTTTCTTTCCGTCCGTTTATATGGATGGTATAAATTGTTCAAGCAAATGTTACGAATTGTATTCGTTCTAGAATCTGAGTCTCATCGTAGTTATAATTAAAAATGATGACCTATGGTTAGAATCTCTCAGTTTGGCTTTGATTACATTTTACCTGTTCGAAACACAGGATTTATTTAGGTTTTGGAAACAAGCTCGTAACTACTGTGAAGCCGTCAACCACGACATAAGGTTGTCATATTACCATGTTACTGCATGAGGTAGGCGATCGTTTGGCTCCGATTCCACTCAAACCTGATTTGAATGAGTCAGGAACGACGGTATAATGATGAATCCATTCTGTAGTAATGTTTGCGATTTTGACGTTTCTACTTAAAGAATCTCATAAAAAAAACTATTCATAATATTCTCTGTAGTTTTATAAATCGATTGAGCAGTCACTGCGGCAGACAAATTTTAATCAACAATCGCGACATGGATTTAAACTGGGAGAGATCCTGGACATTTATCAACATCAAATGAAAGAGGACGTAATAAAAATGTCTCTATTTGTATTAACCCCAGAGCTTATAAGTATCCTTCTTGTTTTGTGATAAATATTTTCATTCTAAATATCTATGGAAATTTGCTAATATCGCCGTCGTAAATCTTCCAGGTTGCGGCATTTATATCATTTTAATTTTTCTTGATGCCTCCGCTATCATGCATTCATACATCAATTATAGAGGGGGATCCAGCTGATGAACACAGACATTTATTCCCTAACCGGAAAAATACCGGTTAGCCGGGACTCGAACACGGGAACTTGGCGTTGGAAGGATAGCATGCTAATTACTTCAACATCGGAATCGCCGTGTTTTATTTTCTTGCTGAATAATTATCTTTGCTGAATAGTTTATGTATCCCTTAAAGTTATTTAGGTTGTAGAGCAATTTATCTCTTGGTATTTTCCTCTTAAGTTGTCATTTATCCCCCTTCCTAGGCTGAAATGTAGATGATGGAAAAGCACGATGAAAAATTTGCCGAGTTTCCAGGAAGCACATTGATCTTTGGCATCGTAACTTTCACCTTATAGACACAAGATGTGGAAAAAGAAGATATTACTCTCTGGTGAGCCGGGATAATATTATTGCCCCTCTGAGAAAGCAGCTTTCTAGCCTTCAATAGATCTCTTCTTAGTATAATAATTTCATAGGGTTGCTTTTCCGAGAAGAATGCTGAAGGGATCCTCGGAAGGATCTCTTTAACTGATAAATCCCACAGATTCTCCGCCTAGAAATTTTTATTCAGAGAGTAGATAAGCTTTCCTATTATATTCCAGAACTTTATTGCTTCTCCTCCATGAATTTATCGTTTATCAATATATCATCTTAGTATGTTGATATCCAACGTGCTTCCCGTGATATGATTCCAAGCTACCTGCGGCATCATTCCTGAAACCCATGTCGTCGATCCATATTAATCTATTGAAATGAACGCTTATGAGAGAATGCATTCATGCAGAAAGAATCGGAGGAAATATTACATTCCTATTTTTCATGCGTGTAAGAACGATGAAGGAAAAGTGATAGTTAATTATATTTTATGCCAAATTGGCATAAAATGAAAGTAGAGAAAAGTATTCCATTGGGGATATTAAAACTAGATCATCGCCACATTCCTGTGCTTATTTTCCTCGTCACGTCATCTAATGGTATTTTCCTATTTCATTCTAAAAATTTAACTTTAATTCATATAATTAAATTAAGGTGCACACAATAAAATCACTTTCGGATTGATGTAATAATTTAGTTGTCGGAGCGAAAAAATACCGGTTGGATGTTGGAATACTGAGCAAAACCGGAACTGACCCGATGTTTGTTTTCCTCATTGAACCGGAGCGAAAACAGAAGCGAAAAAATTGCGGTTCGATGTCCTGCCCTTAGTCCACCTCTCTTAGAAAGTTGCATTGCCATATATAAGCATCGAAATGAAGTAAAACAGATACGTGCTTGCTCCTCCCCCTTGCCCAAGATTTCGAGTTTAAGTACATGAAACAAAATTCCCATCTCTTAACACGAGCAACAACCCCTTATTCGTACGGGGATAACTCTGCAGTCTGACCCCTTTGAATGGAAGCGAATAGAATCTTTTATGAATTCTCTTCTGAAGAATGAGACAGTTGAGCTTGTCACTTGTTAATCACATCTCCTCGCTTAAAGATTAGATGCTAAAATTGGAAAGGAGCTCGTATGACTCCGTCGACTCCTTTAACTCATATAGAACGTGAATCATGTTTTGCGTCTCTTAGCTTGCGACCTTTTAAGGACTTCATTTATGATGCACATTGTGGATGATGCGGATATTTCATTAACTTCATGGGTGCTCTAAATCTAAACTGGGACTTGACGAAGTGGCGGAGTAATTTCGAATGAGAACCTGAACCCTTTTCTAGGTCAGTTGGAGCGAATGTACTATTCCGCATGAAGACCCTGTAAAGCGAGGGGTTCGATGTAAGAACAGAATGTTTTAGGGTGCCCTAGTTTGTTCGATCGTGCGTTAATTTGTATTTTAGTGTGATGATTGGACGATTTAAAAAATCAGCGTTGCAGCGGAGATGGAAATAGTAGGGTGGCAAATTATCCCAGAATTACCAGCGGGCTCTTAGATTTTGATAACCATTTTGAGACCTCCGGATAGCCATGTGGGTAATGCGTTCGACTTCGGTGAAAGCGGTTTTGGGTTCGATATCCGGTGGGGGCTCACGTGCGAAATGACCTTTGCTGTCGTAACACTTAAAACAATACTACTACCACGATAATTTTATTATATTCCGTTTATTCAGATTATATTTTTCCACCTTTTACTCTGTTTTAAAAATATTTATTGAAAAATGAAAGTAGAGAATGAAAAGATGCAACTGTTACGCTTGGCACGAAGTATTTTATGCTTTTTACGCCTCGTTTAATCGTCAGGAGAACACAAAACGCATTACGTATTAAACGTATTAACGTATTTCAGCGTTATCAAAGTAAGGCACGACCGGTTTCTTCGTGGCAACCTCAACGTAAGGCTTTTCGGAAAATAGGAGACGGATTTTAAAGGTAAAGGGCAGAATTGGGGGAGAGAAAAGGGAGAAAGGGTAAGGGATAACTCAAGGTTTCTATGTATCTCAGATAAGTTCCATCAAGTATCCCTAGAAAGCCTGACCATCATCCGGAAGCGATCTAAATATTCTGTAGTTTATTGATAATATAGCAGGAGAGGTTAGAGGAACTTTAAACGTCGGCGAAACTAAATTTTTAAAAGAAATAAAGCTAACTTAAAATAGGGTTGATGGAGAAAAGCCGTACTCAGTTCCCTATTATTGTTCTTTGTTGGCGTGAAAGATGCGCAGATGATGATAGCAGAAGAATGGCAGTTGCCAATTTATTGACGTTTTTTGTTGATGCAGGATAAGCTGCGACATTGAGAACAGATATTTACGCTACTGAATAAGCAATGTATTAATCATCCTCTTGTCGAATGAATAGTAAGAAATAAGTTGCTTAGTAATTTGCTATTTTATTTTATTTATAAAATTTCTAGGGCTAAATGTAAAATTTTATAATAATATGAGTGATATACGAGTATCATTGTGGTTGATTAAAAAATGTCGCTCTCCATTGAGATACATTAGAGATTCTCTAATTATAATGATGATTCTGATATGAACAAAAGTCAACCTATTTCCTATCCAAATTCTGCGATTAAATTTAGGAACAAGAGTTCTTAGCTGTTGCATTTAAGAAGGCGAACGTCAGAATGGAAGTGTCTCAATTGTAATTAAATATTTACCACGGGAATGTGATGATCATTAATCAATGTATAGTTTCGTTGTTATGGAAATTGGAAATTCAATAAATGTAAGCCTTTAATTTAGTTGAATGACGAAGGACTTTCAGAGCTTATATGCTGACAATATCCGTTAAAGAATGGAATTATGTTAAAAGAGATTATTGAATTCTATAACTATATGATTCAGAATTATATTTCGTAGACTAAATATAAAGTATAGAGAAACAAGAAAAGTGTTATTCGCGTGTTTAATAACGATGTTGATTGAGATTGGTGCTCATATGAATTAGCATGTAATTAATTAAATGAAAATGCAAGTAATAACATATTTAATAAAAAACTTATACAAGTTTCCACAAAAAATAAAAAACTAAAACCACACTACCGGTTTCGGCATGATCATGCCATCATCATGTGTAAATTATAGGAATTACACCTGATGATGACATGATCACGAAACCGGTAGTTTGGTTTAATTTTTTTTATTTTTGTGGAAACCTGTACAAGATATATAATAAATATGGTTAATCGGTTCCACCAAGTCACTGCAGACAAAGATGATGCATGTAATAGTAACACAGGATTACCTAGTGACAGTTTCAGCTATACAGTTTAGCAACAAATGCGAGTTCGCAACTTTTCGCAAAATTTCACGCTATATTGCGAATACTTGAATTCGCGAATGGTAATTACGCGGATGTTGAGCGCTTGGAATAGTATGCAACTGAGATTTTATGTAACGTCTAATTATACATCGTACGGTGTTACGGTCATATTTAAGTTTAGGATCAACTTTCGCTAATTGAAATTTGAGAATTACTGTACTTAAATGAACATGTTATTTAGTGTATTATGAACTTCAAATTTTCTTTCTTCCGCCGCCTTAAAAAATGTTGCAACTCTCTGAATCGAAGCGCTTCATGGGTGAACCGCAGGGAATTTGCTGTGAACAACAGCTCTGACATGACTCTTAAGAATAATAAAAAAATATCACAATCCAGTTTTCATTCCCAATGCTCTTAGTGTCTCTTGTACCAGTTTTCAGAGCACGCGAACATATGCCCCGAGTACTTCAAAGCATTATAAATCCTTCTCGAGAGAGTTGCATAGCTCAGCAACGTGGTGATTACGTCGTCGAGTCTTTGCATAACTCCTTGTACCGTTTGCTTTTTTATCACCAAGTGCATTCAAGTTTACTTCATAGAACATAAAAATTCCCTCCGTGCCCAGCAAGTAAAGAAGAAGGTATTGCAATCCTTCTAGCTAACGATGCAGGACACTCGGACACTGACACAATCCCTGATGAAATCTTTATTGTGATGTGCTATAGGCTCCTCAGATGCTGTTCTACCTTCCGGATGACTTAAATTGTGGTCCAAAATATAGCCAAATTTCGTGGTTATACATTTTTGTCTGGTTGCGATATGGGAATTTGCATTAAGGTCAAATTAGGTATTGACTATCTCCATACGGGAAATTAGAGTCTTATTGTTGGCCATACTCATGTAACTTTTACGCCAAAGGCACTTCATGATGCTAACTTTTCCCTTTCAAGCCTATCATCGATAGCTGAAATGTTGTGGGTAGGTTTTGAATGTTTAATATAACTTGAGGTCTTAGCATCTACGAAGTTGAATGTCAATTTTTCTCGCGTTTACTGTCCAGACCGTGAGTCCCAGCATTATATTAATAAATCGATGGAATCAGTCGCGGATGTTTAATTTATCGATGGCAGGAATGTAACAAAATGGGTATTATCAATTTTGATACGCCTTGATAAGGTAAATGTTTTTACCAGTTGAAGTTTTCCTACTTTAGAGATTGCCTGAACGTAATGGTGAAAGAAAGTTTCGGTTGTTTGAGCAGTTTTATGATTTATTTAGGAAATAATTTAATATTTGACAGGAGTTTAGAAACTTATGGGTATGCGTAGAAACCAGTCGTGCTCTTTCGGGTTTTTTGTGTAATATTTTTGCAGAGTTTTTCTCTATGTTAAAACAGTATCTTGCTTGCTAGGGAAAAGTAATTTCCGTTTTCATTTTTCCACCGTAATGGAATTTTAAGTAACACGTAATTCAGTTGAATTTTTTTAAGGGGTTTAAAAAGTTTCATTCAAAGAATTCACTAAATAAAACAGGGTTAGGGGAGTCATTATTTGATTATGCCACAGAAGGTAACACCGAGCGAAAATGAAATTTACTACGCAATTTGCTATTTTAGGAGAATCAAGATAGGGAATGTTTAGAACTTTCAATTCGTCTTAAAATAGTTGACTTGTTGCTCAACTCCAGTGTACATCGAGTTTCATCTTAAAGCCGCCGTACTGTTGCGTGTTATAAATAACTGCGTGTATATCATAATTTTCCATAAAGACTACGAATTTGTTAGACCTATGGCATATATGGTCCGTAGGCCGGTTTTTGCGTCACTCTTGAACAATTTACCTCAATGATATATTCATAAAAACCGCTCACATAAACAACTGCTTAGGAGTATTTGCGTTACGATCAACGTAGATTATTTTTCCGGTGAAGAGAATCACTATTTAAAAGTCATACATGGAAATATGTTGAAATTAACTGTCTCCTCCATAGGATAATCACGGGACAGGTCTTTTGAAAGAAGAAAAACCTTTATCCCGAAGGGAGTTTCTAGGGTGCTGCGATCACGTGACATACAACAGGTGGCTGTTGTTTTTATTCTTCCCTCTCTCATCCAACCCCTCCCCCTTTGCGATCCTCGTATAATTCCATACAAGGACAGGTTACCATTCCTCAACCATATATACATTCTGTATCAGCTTTGCAAAGCTGCTTCTGAAACCTGTCTTTTTAAGCTAAGTTCGTCTCTACTCCAAGCTATTCGGTATCGTTCTAGCCGCCGTTTCTTTCGCATCGGAGCCCGGCTTCTATCTCCTGTCCGTTCTAATTTGATTGTCATGTAGGGATCAACCTCTAAGCCGGCCAGAGTGAAGGCTCTTCTCCTTGGAGATCGTGGAAATGTCAGCCGTCGGGAATTGTGTTTCACATTGCGCTTTTCGAAAATTATTTTCCTCAATTTTTGCTCTACGCTGTAACACATTGTCTAACGATGGGCTCCTTTTACGAATTTTTTGGTTGGCTTCCTTTAGGGATTTGGTTAACGAATGTAAAGGAGGATGGTTGCGAATGTATGTACATATTTAAAAACTGTAATACAGAAATGACCTTCGGCTCCTGGATAGCCATGCCGGTAACGCGTTTGACTTTGATGAAAGCGGTTCCGGGTTCGATTGCCGGTAGGAGTCCACAAGTGCAAAATAACCTCAGCTGCCAAAGCACTACTGCTACTATTAACGGTCCCGAATGAAATACTTATAATTTACCTTTTAGTACTTAATTGCAGTACGTCCGTTTATTGATGGACTTTTTACTCATCGTAAACCGAAGTAGTTTATAGCTCAGATAAAATATTTATCATTTGTCATTTGGTGTAGCATAGAGAAAAATGCATCTTTTGCATACTTATGTGCCAGTTTTGTTCATGGCTGTGATGATATGAAAGCTAATGAGGTATGAGTTATGCTGAATAATGGTATTAATTAAGAATTCTCCTTATGCAATGTTACCAAAAGTGTTACTCGTAGAGTCATTTTGCTTCTCCAACGTGGGCTTTTTCTGCTTATAGCATTCTGGTTCAGTGAGGAAAGCAAGCAAGCTACCTCACTCCTCATCTTGCCTAGTAAAACTCATATCCCTCTCCTACCTCTTCGTAGCTGGTCGTAGAGGGGATGAGGTCCCTACCGGCCTTCGGGCTGAATACTTTACAGACTACAACTAACAGAAAGAACCCTAGGAAAAGGGTTACCGTCCATTTCTGCTTGACAACTATGAATTACATTTTTTTAACCGAAATGGTATCCGTGATTTGAATTATAATCTAGATTCGAGTCAAATCATAAGAGTACATGATAGCTCTCTTGTTTAATATACTCATAAACAATCATAAATATTTATTATGATGCATTCTCCGATTCCTTATATCTTAAGAAGAAAGGGACATGAAAAGTTCTGACAGGACTGGGACTCGAAAGCAGATCTCCTATTGCCGTTTGGTTGCTCTATTTATTGAGCTATTCGGCCAGGCCATTCAGTCATGTCGTTTGGGAAATTTTGTAAGCAAGGCCCTTTTTCCCTGTCCGTTTCTCCTTTGGAAATTTTCCGTGCAGTGTGCTCGGAAAAATTAAAATACGGCTAAATATGATCTATTAATACCAACACCTATCTATTTTTCGTAAGTTTTTTTCAATAGCTTCCTCATCTCTGTGACTCGTTTTAAGATTGCAAGCTTTTGGTTACGCCTTGGTAATGTAATCCTTATTTCTATTTTTTACCATTATCCCATTTTGGTACGATATTTCAAATGACCCCTTACTTTCCCACTCCCATTTCTCTACACTATCTTTAAGATACTCTTCTGACTTATTTTCTCGTTGCTTTATGTTTCAGATGTTCAGTTTCAAATTATTTCTTCGTTTTCTTACTGTGAAATATCCTTTTAAAACTTTTTAATCGCTTTCGTAAATGAGAGGATTGATTTCTTCGCTGATGTTGGGGGTCGAATGATTTGGTTCATAAAAAATATCGAAGTATCTTTCCACGCCTGTAGAAAGTAAAAGTTGTGTGATAATTTGAATCATCCTTCTCATAAATAGCTCGAGTTTGTATTCTTGGTAAGGTAAGGTGAGAAAAATTTCCAAGAATTTCTTGCATTAATTGCTATTGAATTCACGGAGTTTTCCCACAATATGCCATTTACTTTCTCTTCATTTCCGGCCGGTGCCGGAACATTTTAGATGCTCTCTGCTCCCGGAAGTTTTAGACTCATAAGAGATTCGTTATTCAAGTGAAATTTTCGAAATACTCGTTATCTATTTATAATTATAGGTAAGTTTAGTGATAGAAACACATTTGACTAGCAATTTACATATACTTTACACATTATAGGGGTAAAATAAGTATTTAGTCTTGACAGTCTGTTAATTCTAATTATCTCTGTGAATTTCTATTGCTTTCTACATACTTAGTTTAGCATTTCATGGATAAACAGATTTTTCTAAAACAATTCTAAGAATACCTGCCCGGAAAGTGGGAGACCGGCTTCGAGTCCCAGTCATGTCGCCATTTTTCACTTCTGTTTGTCCTTTCGTTTTTCAAGGCTCATCTTTATGTGCAAAGTTAAACACGTTTTCCTTTCCCACGTTAATATTTCATATTAATTTACAGCTGAAATGGAACTGAAGCATACATAATAAGCTCAAATATGACTTTAATATCCTCATATTGCAATTCAAAGTCTTAACATATTGGAAGTCAATGAAATAACGCAGTGTGAATAATAGATTTTGTTTAAACTTTTGTTAAAATTACTACCCTTTTCTATTTACCTCGTAGTAACAGCTTCATTTCTTTATTTTACGTATGTGTACTCGTACATACATACACATACACAGCGCCCAGTATACTATCTGCCACCCGAGTGCAAACAAAATGTGCCGCCCCATAAACTTAATTACCAAAACCATACATTTCCTGATATGAAAGTAAAAATTATTTTTAACGACTTTCAAAAGCCAGTGTATAATGACTTAATTCCTCAGCTTACTCTGGACACAAAACATCAGTAACAAACAATTATGCATATCTCGTATGCTGACTATTCACCATGTCAATAATAAATTGTTAATAGTACTCATTACATTACTTTCGAGTTGCGTTATCACCTCAATGCGCATGAATTAAAATTATATGATTTGTATTAAATCTATTTTTCGCTACTAAATACGGAAGTTTCTAATAAAAATTGTATTGCAGCATAAGTCACTTCGATCAAATCCTATGCCCAAATATTCCTGTCTCGTTTTGAATTATCCCTAATTCCTTACTCTAAATGTTATCCAATCTTTCATTTCACATCATGATCTTTACTAGCTAAGTCGTGTGTTTCACAAAGAAAACAAAAAATAATGTTGTTGTTACAATAGTAATAATCGCCGCCCTTTAGATGCCGCCGCCCGGGTGCGATGCACCCCTTGCACCCATAGGACTGCGCCGCTCTGCACATACATAAATTTTATTTTCAAAATATCTGAATTTATTTTAAAGTTATCAGTGGTATATTATCAAAAATACGCGATAACGTGTGTTTTGTAGAAAGTGAAAAATTCACAAAACGTTATTTTTAAACGATAGGAAGTTAAGATTATCGTCTCATGACGTATCATTTTATTTGTTTATTTATCGTTTAAGATAAAAGTAACGTAAATGTAGCATTCGAGCACCAGAGCTTTTGCGCTCTGGTAATATAGCGCTTTAGACATGCTAATTCCAGATTAGCATATGCTCATGAAATATTGAAGATATCATTCTTGCGCCATAATTCTGGATGATATCTCCTTCTCCGTTTCAGCATTTTTTCTAAAGCAGGTCTTTATTTTCCTCAGATTTCGTAGCGCGAGTACATAATTCAGAGAAATTCATAGGAAAAAGGTCACTGACTTTCGAATTCCTCGAATCTAGTCGCATAAAACCGCGCGCACGTATAGAATACACGCGAAGATATACATCTCCTTTTTTCTCACATCTGCCGACCTACTTTTACTCCCTCCAAGCGCTCCTTTGAAATAGATCTCCTAGATTTATCCTCGCATTTTCCATCCTATCCGCACACTTTTTGTTCATTGTTACACGGAAATTCCGGAGTGACCGCGTTCTTATCATCGACCTGGCTTTTGGAAATAAGTCTCATTACCTGCTAAGATCGATGAGGAGTATCCCACCTCCAGTTTTTTCTTAAATCCTTAAAGGGATTTTCGGAGAGAAGCAGGGCGCTCCTTGTGCCAACGTGTGCTGACTCTACCTATAGCACGGGCTGCTTTATTCTGATGGTAAGAAACCGGGAGAGATAGTCTTTTAAAGGGATTAAATCCGGGAATTTGATTTAAAGCTATTTTTTGCCCAATTTTAAGAGTTCGTAGTCGTCTATTATTTTCTGAGCAGCGTCGAAAGGCAAAATTACTTATCATTGAAATATTTTTCTTTTATGTCACTGAATCTACGGTATTTAACGACATCCACTATTTCGGCCTCACATTTGTGGTAGCTCTTCATTATGAAAGAAGAATAAGAACAATTATTCACGTTAACAAAAGATTTAATACATACGACCTAGCGCTACGCGTCGCAACCTAGACCGTATGTATTAAATCCTGTGGTAACGTATATAAGCTGTTCTTATTCTTCTTTCACTGCGGTATTTACTTTATGTCATTATTATTATTGTTATTATTATTAGTATTATCTAGTCATTCGTTCTAACCGGGACAAAATAAAAAATGACCAGGACATGCCGGTCAAACCGGGACGTACGATAAGCCTACCTAAAGCAAAAATATCGGGAATGGGACAAATCGCCGATACGAATTGTTTAGGAATTCGTAATTTACTTGTGGAATATGTGGGATTTTTTCATTCAGTTAAAGAAAAATATATATACCGATTGTAATCTAAATATGCATTAATACCAAATAATGTCAAAAAATTATAATCAAATAACATATATAATTAAATTTTGGTTTGTAAAAGTTACACTTTTCCTTGTTCCTTCATGAAATCCTACCTCGAAGTCACGCCCCATGCAGTTGATTCTATATTAATACTACTCTTTCTTTCTTTAAAGTCGTTTTAGTGAATGAATCGAATATTTACTACAGTGACATTGTTGCTTGCTTTTTCGGAAACATTTGTTTCCTTATTAATATAAATATTGGCGGCTTATGCTGACCATGATGATATTCACAGGAAAACGGGTAAGTGTGATTTTGCGCAAGATGGCGCGCAAAATCCCAAGGAAGAATGGACTTGGAAAAAGTCTGATGGGACCAGGAATCGAACCCGGGAGACTTTGTGAGCAAGGACGTTTGTTCTGCCGGGATAGCTCAACGGACAGAGCACCCGACCGGCAATTGGGAGACCCGGGTTCGATTCCCGGTCTCGTCAGACTTTTTTCAACTCCATTCTTCCTTGGCATGGTGATATTATCAAGATGCCATCGATTGATTTCATAATAATTGATTCATAATAATTTGAATTGACCACCATACATCGTCTCTCTTATCGCTCAGTTGATTTATTGATGATATAATGAAAGTCAGTGAATTAGTTCCCATAAGGACTTTACTACCTTTGGTCTCAAGAGGAGAATTTAAAACTTTTGAAGGAAATCCCTCTCAAGAAGGTAGAAAATGTTGCCTGGGTCATCTCTACCGGAGTCTGTATTAATCGTTATTATTAATCAATTATTTATGAAAATTTTTTTGAAAGTTATTAATGTGCGCCCGTAAAAGGGGGGATCGAGTGCCAGTCATTTCGATATTTTCCGTTTCTGTTTATCTTTGCGTTTCCAGCCGCATGGATATCCGAGCTAAGTTAATATCCTTTCTTCTCACCCTTATAAACCATTCAATTACTATGGTAAAAGTATAAATACTAAACAAAGAGATACCCAAAAAGAATTATATTAACCCCAACGGTATTATTATTGCTATCATTTTAACCAGGTGTTTCACGATGTATGGGAAAATTTTATTTATGGTCTGGGAAAATTGTTCCAAAAATCTTCGAAATACCAGTATTTTCATCATTAATATATATCTTCGAGATGATCAAATATACGGTCATTAAAGATATCTGTTTCGTAATTGGCAAAACCTCTGCCATTATCTACTTCGCGTGATTCCGCTACCACAGTGAAGGTACCAATTTTTCATCGGAACCTCTTAAGGGGTCAACCACTCCTAAATGGTAACTAAATTACGGATTCGAAATTCTCCACCTATACTACTGCCTAAAAATAAAAAAATCCCTGCGTAACTTATCGTAGGGATTACTCTTTCTTGTTGAAGAACTCATTAGGGGAAATAATTAGAGGATCATACTTTTCAATTGCTCTCGGGTCATTCAATTCTTTGAGCGATTTTCCTTTTTCGGTAATGAAGCTTTCGTTACTCCCCTATGTTCCACAAATATGAGCGATTCAAAAAACCTTCGTTGGCGGAATGAGAAATTTCTGATGATTGTACCGTAATTAGGTGAAGTTAAAAGATCGATCTTCTTATCTGCAAGACTTTTCATGGGTATTAAAGTCGGATGATCCTGGAAAGAGTTCATCGGCTCAATTGCGTTTTACCTTCTTTATAGAAGAATGGATTGAAGAGAAGAATCCATCTTCTCCATCGAAGATGGAATTCTAGCGAATCGATAAGTTCGGTTGCTCATTTAATGTTATTTATCGAGAATATTCAATTATGCATGGTAATTACGAATAATTTTCATAAAGTACTTAATTGTATCTATGCTTGCATTGTTTGCTTTAAGCAAGTGTTTTAGCTGTTGGAATACGCTTCTGTACTATACCTCGGAGGTTATGAGACATAGCAATTGTAGTGTTCCCTCATTTTAAAAGTATTTAGCCGTCTCTTGCTTCTAGAAACGTTAAATTTATGCTTAGTTTCCTCATTCTGAACAAGAGACCAAAGTAGTGATGCTACTTAAGTGTTGCAGCAGCTAATTAACAGGTTTCTCCAAAAGAAAAAAAGTAATTTTCCACACAATCATTAATGCACGACAGGTTTTGTAAGTGTCATGCGTCAATCTTGAGGTGAATCTATAAGAAGATCGTGATGATGCTTGCGAAACCGGTTGCGCATTTAATTTTCTGTGTTTAATTTTCAGTACTAAATCTTTTAACTTGATGATGTCTTTTCAAGAAGTAACGCCTTTCAACATACTTTTCATACTTAACAGGCAATTTCGTCTGTTTGTGTGAATTCGCGCCAAATTTATCGTAATACATTACTGCGTCGGAAAGCCGTTCTTTGGTTTTTCAATTAAAATATTGTTACGCAGGGAATGAGCTACATTTTGAAACTCAACATCAGAAGATAAAGAGATAGTAACCTTTAAATGGTTATTCCGTCTGTCTAGCGGAATCAACGGTCAATTTATCGCAATCCGTTATTGCATCGGAGAAAGCAGGCATATTCTATTAAGCTTTAGTAAGTAATCAAGGAAGCCATCACTGTGATTATCTATCATAAAGGAAAAGAAATAACAGAATGAAATGTTTTAATAAATATGTAATGGAATATCTACGTTGCGTTAAGTGATGGGACGATACAGACATTTTTACCGATTCCGATCCGATTTTACGAAATCGATGGTTTGATTAATATGTATTCACCTATTTATAACAATGTGGCGTATTTATTCTTTAGTGCAAACTTGGGTTTTTAAACCCGCAAAGTAGCTTTCTTCTGTACACTTTTTTTATACCATCTCTTAAATTTCGTAAGACGAGGGGTTACATGCGAGAAGAGACTCGATAGTCTCAATCTCGCCCGAGTAAAGCCTTATTGATTTTGTGAATCATCAGAAATGAAAATACTTTCGTCTCTGACCGCAAAAATTCGCTAATTCTGAACGTTGATTCTAAACTAAACCAATGCTAAAAACACTCCAAGCCGCCTTTCGAAGCACGATGGACGCTGATAGATATTCAAGAATTTTTTCACGCACGACCTTCGGCAAGGTCAGCTCTCGGTGCGATCTTGACGGATCGGAGATGATATCATCATTCTGTTGCAGTGTTGCGCGATCAGAACCGAAGTTCGAGGGAGAGGTGAGAAGAAATTTTCTTCTTCGCGGGTGGCAAGCGAACCACACCCGCGCCACATGAAAAATGGAACGAAATCATCGGCGAAAAAAAATACTCGTCGGCCGAGTGTTGCATTGCTTCCGAATCATTTCTTGTCACGTGACCTCCCACTTGATATATATTGTTAGACTCCGCGATGGAAAAGGCGGGCGAAAAAGAAGTCGGTCGATTATTCAATCTGGATTTTTTGTGCCGATTGGACGCTGGATGAAACGCGGGAGGTCTCGAAGCTGTCGGATCTGGCTTCTGGGAGTTCCCCCGTCATTACGGACGAAAATGGGTGTCGACAGATTTGAGATATGTGGCTCGGGGTGTAATTGTGGCTCCTTCATAATCGAAAGGCAGCAAATCATCGTCTCTAGCGGATTGCAGTTCGCATTTACGAATCCGTTACGGCTTTCGAGGATTGCCCAACGCTAATGCTAGCGAAATAAAGAAGGGAAGGGTGGTCGTTTCGATGCTTGATTTCTAGGATCCAGAGCCTGAGTCGAAGAAACTCTCCCGATAATAATCTGCGTTGAGAAGTTGGTGTCTACATTTATTTGATCGATCGCTATTGTGGACCGAGGGGCACGTCTAATATTATTGCCGTATTCATGTCTTGATTATATGAAATTTAAAGAAAATATGTGTTGATTACTTGAAATTATCAAGTAATAACATTTCACACAATAACGGTAGACTTGTTGAAATACATTGCTATCACCCTCTCAAATAATTTAATGTGGAGTACCCATACCTGTAACAGGTGAGGACAGTCACTTGCAAGAATGGCTCTGTCAGGGAAACAGCTGGTCAAGGAAATAAAAAACTCCGCGAATGATATTGTACTAGTCAGAACCCGACTAAAGTATGCATGCTATATATGGAACCCTGCATATAAGCGTTGTAATCGTGAATTAGTAATGTATCAGCATAAATAAGAATATATTCTCCTTAACGTTGGATGCTAATGATTCGAAGAAAGAAGATCGAATTTAGGAATCGAAATTAAACTATTGCTCATTAAATTAAAGTATTAAATTCATTCTCAGAATATGTAGCCAACTTTATGCGTTCACCCTTTTACATGAGCCGATCGAATACTGCAAGACTGCAAGAAAAATTAGGAAATAAATGATGGATCCAACACTTTTAAAGATACATTTTTTTCCACCTAAGATACGTGACAGCAGCAGTTTAGAGAAATTTATTTATTTATTTATTAGTGCGTACATTGCAATTTGGCCTATTGGCCAGGTGGCAATGTTGGAGGGGGTATAACATATAAATAAGAGGTCTGCCTGGCATTCGCCCAAAGACGGGAGGGAAAATCCTCCTAAAAACCTCCCGTAGACAGACCATTACACTTACAATCGATTAATACAAATATATATAAAGATACAATACTTATAAACTAAATACATGGTTGATATCCACATAGTCACACATCTCTATAATAATTCATTCGTTACAATAACTTTACTCTATAATACATTGGATTACAGAACTAACTATCGCTATACATTACAAAATTATATACATTTATCAACAATAGAGATTTACAGAAGTTGGGAAATACCCGTGAGGTCAATTACCTAAGAAACTACATACATTTAGACTTAATCTTATTTTTGAAAGTTTTAACATTTTTCGGCATTGGAATGAGATATTCTCCAGGTAATTCATTCCATTCCCTAATACCTCTATTAACAAATGAATATTTTAGTAGGTCTGTTTTCTGTTCTCGTTCTTTAATTTTTAAACTATGATTCCCGCGTCCAACATAACCGGGAATTAAAAACCTAGTCCGCAATTCATCCCAGCCCTCTCCGTAATTGACTTATAATGAATGCATCGCCTCCCAACACCTAAAGGCCAATTTCAAGGTACATGTGTAGATGTAGATTTTGCTCTTGGACGGATGTTTTACTTATAAGGATATGCAAGGCCTGATATAACCCATTCCCATCTTTCAGCTTTATTATGCGGATAACCTATTTCTAAAACATGCTAGTAAGGCATACGGTCTTAGTTACGAGTTATGTGATTGATCTCAAGTTCTGTCCATAAATAGAGATACTTGTGCTAACGAAGATAATTTGTTTTGGAATCACCTTCATTGGAAGAAATCTTCGTTAACCAATGTGAAATTTCCCTTACGGTCTCAAATGCCAAAATACGCAAAAAAACAATTAAGCAGTATGAAACCTTACTGTTAAGAAAGGATGGGTAATCCGATATGTTTTTGGTCATTTTAATTTTTACGTAATATTAAAGAAACGATAAAATGTCCTATAAACAGCTACTAGAGTTTATTAATGTTTATTTATGAAGTAACTGGTACAATTTTCAAAAGCACTATGCCTTGTATGAATTAACAACTTGTCTTGTCTATAAAGCTATTGCTTCTTCGTAAGTTGAAGTCGGAAGAAGTTCGGATTCGGGAGGAGTTCGCACGAACATGATGATTATCATGATGATGAAATAAATCTTGAATGTTGAAATATGCGTAAGAAACGAGTAACCGAGGAGGAGATCTCTTCGAGCAGCATCTGATCGAACTGAGCTTTCCCTCAGGCCTTCGAAAAGTTCTTCGTAGGATATAAATTGTTTCCAGGAAGCCCATTTACTTCTATGTGTAATTTCTTCATAGCCAGATTTAAAATATTCCGTCGATTGTAATATATCTTATTTCAGTAGTTCTAATCTCTTCCATCTACAATCAGGAGCAGGAGGTGTGCGTTGGGCGGAACTTTCCTCATCTTGGTGAAAGGGAGAAGTATTGGAAGATATATCAGGTTACTGATTCCTTCTGATTTGTATCGAAAGCGAAATACTGAGATAGAAAATTCCCATTTTTAGCTATACAATTAACTGTTTCTGCAGAGATACTTGGTGGAACTACAATAAAATTTCAGTAAAACTTACAAGCAATCGTGTAAAGTACCACAAAGTATTTAATCATTTTTTGCCATTGCAGAGTTTTTTGCGATGCAATAAATATCTTATTGATTTTTACGTATTTCTCTTAATATGCGCTAAAAAACGGTAGAATTGTTAAAGAATTTTCGGAATTTTCCTTTTAATGGAAATAATAACTATTTTAACAGAAACATGAAGACCAAAAGTTTCACGCCAATTACATTAATTTTAGTAATCCTTGTTAGTTGTCTCTGTAAAGTATTCAGTCAGAAGGCTGGTTGGGACCTCATCTCCTCTACCATCACCTACGAGACACTAGGAGAGGGAAATGAGGTTTACTAGGCAAGATGTGGAGTGAGATAGTTTGCCTTTGGTTCCCTCACAAAGCCAGAATGCTTTAAACAGAAAAAAACCCACATTAGTGAAGCAAAATGACTCTACGAGTAACACGTTTCGTAACACTGCATAAGGAGAAACCTTAAGTAATACTGTTACTCAGCATAGCTCATACCTCAGAAGCTTTTATATCATCACAGCCATGAGCAAAACAGCTAAAAGTGTATCAAAAGATACTTTTTTCTATGCTGTACCAAAAGAAAAATCATAAGTATTTCATTCATAAAGATATGGTAGAATAACCCCATCACCACAGCAGTTGATAGCGAGAAATTCAACGAAAATTGAATCGTTTGCAGGAGCAGCATTTAAATTGATTGCAGGCGTCGATTTATCAGTATCATGGAAACATCACCTGTCGGATTAAATGGATTTTTCCGTCAGTGCAAGGAGCCCTTCTCGCTTCAGTTCCGAAATAAAAGGAAATGACCGCTCCGGCAATCGGAGAGAATCCGCTGAATTTTCGCAACCTCTCAGCACCTCTCGGCGGAACGTGTATCATCACGCGCGAGTTGCAGCGAGGCACGAATCGGATGCGCTTTTTTAAGCATTCAGGTCTCTTCGAGATACCGACGCGCGAGCGAACGACCTTATCGGCATGTCCATCGTTGGAACTCGTTTGTTTTCGCCGTCTCTTTTCTAGGAATGTATTTACGAGAGGAGTTTATCCGCATCTGGCAAAAAACAACCCTCCCGACATTCCTGCTTTGGTATGCATACATTGAGATGTTCAGATGTCTCGAAATGTTGGATTATCGTGACTGTCGCCGTCTCGCCATTTGTATAGGTTATTCTGAAATAAATTTTTAGTTTAGGACTCTATTGTGTACCTTACATTACACCGGGCTCAATTGTGTAGGACCTAATTATATAGGAATTTGGAAAACAAATATACCTAATTGGATATATGTAACGATATAATGAACAATATAAAATAATGATAATAATAAACTTTTTAATAGAAACTGGAAGATAATTCTAATTACATTCGTTTCAATTGTCATTATTACGTACAAATACAAACAACTATACCATAACAGGTAAATCAGACAAATCCGGGCTCTAACTCAGGACCTTGCGGATGTAACGCTAGCACGCTAACCACATTGCCACCACGTCCGGTATCCTAGTATGTTTCACTACGGAAGGAAAAAAAAATTCTTCAATTTTCCTACAGATAAATAAATAGAGCAGAATTAATTAAAACTATGGCAGTTGGAAAATTCCAGCTGACTTGATCTACGGGGAAAAAAGTCATCGGTAGCGGACAACTCAAGTGAATAACCCTCAACACTTTTTAGTGCACTGGTATCGAAAACGAGTGTATTGACGTCCCAGCAAAGTACATAAGAAACCAAACAAAATGTGCTCGTTTTGGCGGAAGAACTCCTTCGCCGTAAAAGATAGAAGTTTTACCGAAACTACAAATCCTTACGCATATTTCGATAGCCAAACTATATTCTTCAGAGGCTTGCATTTTATGAAAAGTGATGGTGACGAATGTAACAGCTCTTTGCCTTTGGCTGGGATCACCTTCTTGTAGCTTACCTTTGAAAGTAAACAATGCAAGAGTTTTTAAAATTATTGGGTTCTAGTCACGGTTTTTCTTTCTTATGTAATGTTCCTCTTAATAATATTGACGTTCAAGGAAATGGGTTAGATGACTTGGCACGATAAGTCGTGCATCTCGGAAAATTCCCAAGGAGAAACGGACATGAAAAAAGTCTGACGGAACCGGGACTCGAACCCGGGTCTCCCAATTGCCGGTCGGTTGCTCTATCCATTGAGTTATCCCGCCAGAACATTTCTCCATGCCGTTTGGGAGACTTTGATGTACTCTTAACTCTCGGCGACCAGAATCCAAATATCAGTATCAGATGCGAAATACATTTCTATTACTTAGAAATATCAATACTATATGCATTGCAGACACTTTGCAATTCTCGCTAGTAATTTCATTGTGTACGATCGGTGTACATAGCTGTATCATCTGTATTTGCTTTTTATTTCAACTTTCGTCTTTTATTCTATTAAAAATGGTATCCCATAGTAAGACTGGTCGTGCACGATGAAATCGTCTGTGAAATTTCAGCCAATTATCGCTGCCAAGCGAGCTGTAATTTCGACGATATTTTCTCTGGATTTTATAACTGCCAAAGCAGCTAACAATTTAAACAATAACTAATCTAGGGAATCAGACGAGGTCGATGAGAAACTTTTAAATATTACACGATTCATCTTCGGTCACGTCAGTATACCGAATGCTTCGTTAACTCTAAGAAATGTCCATGAATATCTTTTATGGAACTTTTAGTAGCACTTGATCGAATCCTGTAAAAGGAAGAAAATTGTCTGTGAAATATCTTATGTTAACCGGTATTTATGGTTAAGCAGAACGCAAAAATTAAAAAAGAGAAGTTGTAAGTTGTTAGAGGATGTTAGACATGAAGTATTATCGGCATATAAGATAGGGTCTCTAGGTGCAATGTGTGGTGGAAGATTATTCATAAACATGATAAAGAACATAGGGCCAAGCATGGAACCCGGAGGAGCACCACTGAGAACAGGCAGTGGTTTTCGGTTCACATGCACATATGTACATGTATGTGGCAATTGCAAGCATTATGACAGTATTTCATGATCTGACGCCAATTGGAAAGAAAGGAAATAATCCAGTTCAAGTGGTGTCCATTTAGTCCAAAACATCTGAGTTTAGAAAAGCAAAGTTTATGGTTAATGCTATCAAAAGCTTTTGATAAGTCCTAGAATTCCAATAGTGATCACTTAAAGCTCTGTACATGTTGTTAAGAAAATGGAAGGCTGCTGATGAAGTTGAGTTTTATAAAGGAAACATCAAAGAAACTATACCTAGTGTATTTCAAGCATTGGTTATTTTAATTAATGTTAGTATTTATGTTTCAGATTTTTTATTTCCTAGTTAAAACTTTCAATCGTTCTCCATGTTCATAATTTTAGATGCTTTATTTCTCTTACGCCTTGTAATTACATTGATCGAAATGTCTTTGCATTATTTGCAGACAATGGTGACTACATACCACAGAAAACA
Source organism: Ladona fulva (assembly GCA_000376725.2). Taxonomy (NCBI): domain Eukaryota; kingdom Metazoa; phylum Arthropoda; class Insecta; order Odonata; family Libellulidae; genus Ladona; species Ladona fulva. Next base: position 638,614 of record KZ308323.1, on the reverse strand, counting down.
TAACCTCAAAAATGACAGCAAGAAAAGTCAATTCGAGATCTTGCTGCGTTTGGTTGTGGTACTCATCTGAATCATTCAGCCGTTAAGATATTTTGCTCTCTTGAGGTACTGCTCGGCTGCATGCAATTCTTTTTCAGGCTTGTTTCTGAAACACTGGTTTCTTGAAGGTCGTGGTTGAAATTCTTGGGGAGGCTCGGGTTTTCGTGCTGCTTCGTTACTGACCATGATTTTATTTCATAAGCTATGCGTCTCATACTCTCGTTCAAGAAAATTTTTCTAGCATATCAGAAAGTGTAGGAATGTCGAGAGGGCATTTTTTTAAAGCTTTTATAGTCTTTGTATTGGTAATATGTTATAACTTTGTTTCTTTACGAGATTCTTTGAATCGATTTCAACATATTTTCATCCACTTTTAGATGGAAGTATAGGCGATGCTAGAAATTTGTCAAGGGGAGATGAAACGGCCAAAGGACGGGTTAAGGGAGGGGTTAAGTAATTTTGTTATAAAATCATCTACAATTTACTTTAAAATTACCATTTTGATGTGATAATTGCAGTAGACCTATAGTAATCATAAAAAAAACACTTTATATATATAATTACTTTATTTTAAGATCCTCCTCGCATCCTAGGCAAATTACTAGTACTACAAAGTCATCAGTGAACGGTCGCCTCTTCCCCCATGGTAATGTTATGTTTTGTTGCCTTGAAAGCTAATTTCATTTGCACCACTATCCCCATGAATCCACCAATGAATGGAAAGCAAAAATATAACTTTTAATTTGAAGGATTTGGACAAACGTTTTTGTGCTTACTACATAGTAAAGTTTGTCCAAAAATACCTAAAGTCCTTGTTAGATAACTACTGCGAATCAGGTTACGGTTAATTAAGAAGATTATTGTTGCGTCCTTTTCATAGTTCATTTCATAGATTTTAATGATTTTGCAGATTTTAGGAGATTTTGCTCCTTCATTACTCATTACGATACCTATCATTTCAGCCCTTGACAACAGTGAAACAAAAGTAAAAGAGGGGTACATTTTCTCTATCCTATGCTAAAAGACAAATGAAGATAGAAAATACCGTTCTGAACAACGTCCTTTAATTTTACGCGATGAAACTCCGATTCAAAACCAGAAGGCCTCATTATTCATTTCTGTTTCTGAATTTTTAATTGAGGTTGAAAAATCGGCATTTCCATAGACTTCCGAGGTACGTCTGCGCCTACCAAAATAGTGCCAACTGATTTTCCTTTCTCAATTAATTTTGTTTCCCTAGTTCTATATGGAAACGGATTTGAATCGAAGTCTGCGTTTTGTTACGCAAATCGCCAGATTTTTACGCCTCCGTCGTGTCAATCGTCTCTCTGGACTTGTCATATCAATCCGAAATCAGTGGAGTTCCAATAGGAAACGAAAAAACCGATCGCACTCGGTGCCTGAAATATCCGGGGCGTAAATAAGTTTTAGATCCGATCCGCAGGTTGACGTTTTTAATTTCTCGTAGTTTGGTATTTCCTCATAAACAACTATGAGTTACTCTTCTCAGTATAGTCGTTATCACTATGCATCGTCGATACCTAGATTCTTTTTATTCTAACAATTCCCATCCTATGTCGAGGACACTCGAAACTCTTTGTGCATAAGAGGAAGACTAGCAACAGAGCCTATGCAAATTGCTTCCTGGCGACGATCATAATTCCATCTCGAGAGCCCTATGCTTTCTAAAAAAAAAGGACTATTAAAAAAGATTTAAACCTCCTAAGCTCCCACGTTGGCAAATAAAGGGTAAACCTCACATTCTAAATTCTATTTTTACACCTAGTTATTTCACTCTAGGTATCTACGTATTTTAAGGATTTTAACCCCAACATTTTCAATTAATGTTTNCCTCGAGAGCCCTGTGCTTCATAAGAAAATCAGGGCTATCCAAAAAGATTTAAACCTCCTAAGCTCCCGCATAGGCAAATAATCGGTAAACCTCACATTCTAAATTCTATTTTCACACCAAGTTATTTCACTCTAGGTATCTACGTATTTTAAGGATTTTAACCCCAACATTTTCAATTAATGTTTCAAACTATTTAATTTTTTTATTTATTTACTTATTTACCTATTTATTTAATAACGAACGACCTGGTTTAGATCTGGATCGAGTAATCTAAATTAGAAATGGTGCTAAATGACCCTAGCCGTCGACGCACCACAAATAAAACACACACACTATGTCGAGGAGTATTTTGGTAACTTTTATGAATTTGTCGTTGCATTTTAACAAAACGCAGCATTTTTCTAATTCTTGAATGCACGATTGACCATATTGCGTGCAGGCTGCAGTGGCGGAGTAGTTAGCGTGCCATAGCTCCACCCCCAAGGTCCCGGGTTCGTGTCCCGGCAAATCGGATTTTTCCTGTTAGGAAATGATTCTGCGTGTCCATCAGTTATACATACTTTCCGAGTAAATGAGTGTTTGAGAGGATATTGGTAAATTAATAAAAATAAAATACTCTTTATGAGGTAAAACTAGCGCGAACATCGCCCGTGGATCTCTTCTTGGAATCGGTGGATTGCTAGTGACGAGCGTTCTTTCATACCTAATATAACTATTTGTGCAAAGAAATGAAGTTTGATTTCAAAAGAGTCAATCTTAGTAAATCAAACTCTAGGGCAAGAAGTTACTCCTTGCATTGTGCTGAGCATATCGAAGGATACTTCAGCCTTTGCAAACTCTTGCAGTCTTGATTTTCCCTTCCTTACCACCGTTTTACCAAGACGATTATTTTCTGTTCGCCTTCATCACATTAAAATTAAATTTTTCGGCATAGGTTACAACACGCTTTGTTTCATTGAGGAATTTATCATTCTGCTCCGCGTTAACATTTTGTAGAGTTTCTCTGCTTTGAGGTCAGGCCCCAGAGGCATGCCATAATCGATCGCTAACAATACGAGTATCGGTTAATTTGATGCTCGATTAACTCTACTAATCTCCATCAAAAGGAAAGCTTCATATCGAGAATTCGAGCTTGTCATATTAATTGTCATATTAATTAATTACCTCAATTAAGCTATCTTAATAGCTCTTTGTTAAAGGTTCAGCATCACCATTCTGTCACAGTTTCTGTGTGGCGATATAGACCTCATGGTATTTCCCAAAGGGTCGAAATCAAGCAAATCCGCAAATTGAGTCTTTAATGAGTTCTTGGCTGTATTTCACCGATTAAAATCTCTCGGATGAATTTTCGTCACTTCGTAACATTTTCCGTAGACCCATTGGAACAATGCATCCAGGAGACCAGTATCAGCTTGCAGCTACCAGGTTCTAGGCTCGTAGGTATTTGTGACATGGGTTGTCATGCCATGAAATGGATTGGTTGACGCCCCCGCCTTTTCAATTAAACTGCTCCCTCGAGAGCCCTTATCCTCTTTGCCCGCCCACCTTCTGCCGACGGGCGGCAAACTTGTTGTCAGGGAGACCATTGTTCCTGAGCAACCCTTTTACACCCGTCGACCACGCCTCCCCCCACAGCCCGTATCAATGGAGTAGAATTTAAATGGCTTTACAGTGTGGAGCACTTTAACTGTGAGATTTCCAACCCTCACCACGTCGCAACTCGTCTATCTTCGAACGTCCTTTTCACATAGTAATCTATTCATATTATTCTGTCTAAGGTAAAGGTATTGTGTTTGCGTTTTCAGTTTTTTGCTATCCGGGTTTTCACAGCATTTTTTATGTGAAATATTTGCGGCGTTTCATCGATTTTCAATCGTAATTTTTCGTTACATATTTTATTCGATCTATGTAGAATGTCTTTTCGCGGTATGTTAAAAAAGTTTCACTTTGAATTTTTTATTGAAATTAATTTCTTCTTTCAATGCTTTCATTCTTTATACCATTATCAAGACTCCCCTCCATCTCTATTGGAATTTTTTTTCGAGCGAAATTATTGAAATAGTCGATGGGTTCAATAGAAAAGGTAAATTTTCAGTTTCATCCTATAAAAAGCAAATATCAACGTAAGAGTAGCAAAATGATCGTTTGAATTACACTATTTGAAGCATTCAATACGGAAATGAAATTCTCAGAGAAACAGATGCGAAAAATATCGACATGACTGGGACTCGAACCGAGGCCCCCCACTTATCTTAACAGCGTGGAATTCACTCAGCGTGGTAGTTTAGTGATCAGAGCACCTGCGTGGAAAAAGAAGGGCCTGGGATCAATTCCCAGTCAAGTCAACCTTTTTCACATCTGTTTCTCCTTGTAATTTTAGCCTTTCAGCTTTCTGTGCTTTCTTAACTACCTTTCCTTCATCCGAAACTTATATTATTATTCAGCATCATTCATTCCTCTTTATGTTTCACCTTATCTAACCATAAAAAACAAGAGGAAAGTAAACGAAAGATAAGAGGAAGTAAATGAAACATTTTTGTCTATGGTATGCTTGAAGGGAAATGAAGATTACTTAAAATAGTATCAATCAATTAACTGTAAGAGATGTATAAGTCGAGTGGAAGTTACGAAAGAAATAAATTGTACCGACGTTTGCTATTGATTAATTGGAATCACGTCCTTTCTTACTGTGTCAAAATCTTTTAAATTAAAAACAGATTCTTCGTTCAGCTCACGCCTAAGTATTAGCGATGTCCGATACGCGCGACTGCCAAGTTCTTCCATAGGGACGCGTTTCGCTGCTTGGGAAACACCTCTGCAATCGATCGAGTACCTATCTGATGTGTTGTAGAGGTGGTCGAGCATTGAAGAGAGTGGTGCGGTCATTTCCCAAATCACGCGAGATCCATTGGCATTGTTGGGCGAATGGGTGTGGCGGTTTTCAGTATGCGGTTGTCTGGTTTTCCCATACGCAGATATCGGAGAGAAAAGCCTCGTTAATAGATTGATGCCTCTCCGAATGCGAAATTTCCTAATTGAATTCTTTTATGATGCAGTACTGTGTAGAAGTGGACGCTTCATTTAATTCTACTCGAGTCCGGGTGTTTAGTCGTGAATTGTAATTTGCTTAATCGATGAATGAAATGTAGTTACTAAAGTGCGTAATTGTTATTTATGGGTCTTACCGATATCTCACATTTTATGGCAGTATATTGGATATCGTATTTCTGGAATACTCGAGGGTGCAGCTGAATCAAGAATATCCAATATTTAAAAAATATTTATAAGATACGCATTGAGTATGCATTTCTTTTAGGGAACAGATAATCTGGATAAGTAAAGAATATATATATTTTTAGATTTTTCTTATCATTCTTCAGAATCTTTGGCGTAAAAAGGAAAATTATTCGATACAATTTTAGATTCATGAATTAGTTCTTTCGCTTTTAAGATCTTGATTTAACCTTTGGCTGTCGTAATCTGAAATGGAGGAGAAATCCGTTTTACAAAAATTATATTTGTAATCTTTCAGAGGAGCTCACCATTTACCTTTTAAATACTTCGAATTAAAGAAGGCACTTCGTATTTTCCACACTAAATAATTTAGTGTGGAAACTACGAAGTGCCTTCTTTAATTCTCAGCGAATGAGTTATTGAAACGGCAAGGGAATTATACAGATAACAAGAGAACAACGCTTGGCGACCAATGTTCTGGAAGAAAAAATTCGTAAGCATTTGATTTGAAATCTTACCCATCTTTTAACGTTCGTGAACAATACAGCGTTTCACTTTTCATTTTTAAAGTTTAGTTTGATTTTTCATCGCCATTCTTTTCATGACACACTTTTATAGGTTTCCTTTGCGGTTTAGAAGTAATTAGTCTGTGCAAGTTCGTAGTGTACATTCGTATCTCATTTTATTGATTTTCACACAGAGCTACAATATAATTTCGTTTAAGTTTACCTTTCTTGAACTTATAACGTAACTTAAACGTAAAAAAACAGTTACGTTTTGTGAAGAATTGCTACGATAAATCAGTGAGCGTCACTCNTAATTCTCATTATGGCTTTCCACGAAGTCCGGCCTAATACTATAGAATTTATTTTAAATACTTATTATTAAAATTTAAATGAAGCACGTTTTTAACCTACCTATAGTAGTAAATTTGGTCGTTTGGTCGCTTAATCTGGTAACAACGTCCCTTACGACGCTTAATTTTAGGGTTTATGACGAGTCTTCTTCAAACGGAACGCATAATAGAAAACGTAATTCAGATGTGCTTAATGGCAAAATTTATTAAGATGTGTAATTCTTTTGAAATTAATTTTAAAATGAATCTGAAATAGAATGGGAAACAGTTTCACATAAAATTTAAATTTAATGCCTTTCAGCGAAGCTCACCATTTACCTTTTTAACTTTTAAATACGTATTTATAAAGTTTAAATGAATCACTTTTTAACCTTTCAGTCGTTTGGTCGCTGTATCTCATAGAAACGTTCACCGCGCTCTTAGTTTACGGTTTATGGTGAATCATCTTCGAACGGAACACTTAATAGTAACCTTTATTCTGGTAAGTCATTCCTTTGACTTGAATTTAGCTGGCTGATACTTCCCCGAAAGGATTATTGTGGTGCTTGTATTAGGCTTGATTAGTTTTCTTTCACTGTAATCAAAAGGTGTTATTTTACCGAGAATTGATAATTTTTATGTTTGCATGCATTTTTCTATTTATAAAGGATGTTTAGTTAATAAATTCCTGTCGTTGTCCGTGAAGTTGTTATTTCCTACAGTCCTATCAATGTTGGAAAATTGATAATTTATCGAGGGTCGTGGTGTTGAGTTTTACCGATCCTTTCTGTCAACTCGTTATTTTCATCTTCTTTTCGACTCGACGTCCGTTGAGGTGATCGTGTCAACGCCGAGCACACTTCCTCATTCTGACTGATTGATCGGTCGAATAGAAAGGCTATTGTTTTCCGACCTCGTCCCAAGTGCCGTGACTGTTTGGAAGACATGAGTGTCTGATAAATTGCTTTATCGCCGAATGATAGCTAAAGGTTCGTAACTAAGAGTGGATGTCTCCAGAATCGATTGTGGAATAGCGAAAGCGACTTCGCTCGTCTGAGTGGTAAAATTGGTAACTCCCTTTTCCGAGTTCTGAATTAAAATAATGCTTTTGTGGAAAGTAACTAAATCTTTTAGTGAATGTCAGCAGCTCAGACAATCAGTGTATTTAAAGCTAATGTCTATCCAAATTTGTATAAAATACAATCAGTATTATGGACTTTCTGTTGTATAAATTCGGGATGTGTTTTAATCAATCTCAAACCTGAAAGATTTTCTTTGCTATATTAAACTTTTTGACGGATAAGAAAAATCTTTGTCTGTAATTATTAACTTGAAATTAATATAACTGTGGAGGAGGATTTATTTTTTAGATTACTCCTGAAGTTTTTAATTAAATGAAATAAACGGTTGAATAATGAATACTCAATTGCGATGTATAGGGATCGTTGTTGAATTTGTCGAATTTTTACTTTTAAGGCCAAATGTATTTGAAGCATCTGGGAGATGAAATAATATGGCCTTAAAATTATGCAGAATGAAATAATTCTGCCATGGAATGGTTCTTATTGTTTGGATGGATTTTATGACCAAGAAATTTTGAAAATAGCGTACCTATAAGATGTAGTACTTGTTTGTGTACTAGGGATTTCGACTTCCTTGTTCGCCCAACCCAAGTATAATCTATACTTACATCAGAGAAGAAGCATTCTTTTACACTTCTGAAGAAACTAGGCTTCGAAAAAATATTCATCAGTTTTACTGGTAGGAGAATAAATTTATTGTATCCTAGTTCTGAAAGTACTCGTGTTCGGGTCTATGTAAACCTCCATTTCCTTGTCGCCTAAATCTTATGCACCATGCATTACGTCGTTCGATTTTTTTGGAAGGAATTGTACATTCATGTCGTTTAGACGTTTAGACCTAGGGCATTTTTCAGTGCGTGAGATTTTTTACATTTTTTTATGAATCCTTTCTACATATCATTAACGAAATTAATACTCGTATATGGTGGTGTAACTAGTTTCATTGTAAGAAATTTAAAAAAACATGAATAATATAGTGAAAGCATGTTAAAAATCACGCTGAGGTATTATTCAACTAAAAAAAATAGAATTTTTTGTCGTGACATTTCTGATGAGCGTGGTCTCACACTTGTCTCTGGGAGATTAATTTCGTTCACGTTCCCGACTGCTTTCCAGAAACCCTCCTACTATGAAGAAATTAAGAGTTACCGATTAGCTGCCTTTTTTCACCTCGCAGGTTTCCTCTTCGCGGAAGTCGAAAGATAAATATCCCATCATGGAGGAGTGTCGTGCGCAATTATCTGTTTAAAGTTTTTCCTGCGATTATCTTCTGATATTTTCGTCCTCCGTAATCTTAGAATCCATTTATCAAGTATTACGAAGTGTAGTTGTGATAGTGCTTGACATTGAGTGCCCTGTCATCAGATGAATATCCGTAATTGTGTTTCTTTCTTCCCGTTCCACCTCTGCAGATAGAATCACCAGAAGATTTTTATCTTGGAGAAACAGTGCAAGGGCCATTTGACGGGATGGGGAGTTTTAGAAAATCAAGGCATTATTTCTGTCCGAGTCTGGCTATTTTGAATTAACGAGACGTTTTTTCATCGTTGAATAAGAGGTGTCAGAAAATACTCGAAAAACCTCTTAACCGATCCTTTAAGAGATTAAACGCAACTTGTTTTAATGGACGTGATAATCTGTCGAAATATCGTGACGTTAATAACAAGTTATCGTTCGTCGCTATATCTTCATATTTCATTACGTTTGTCTTCGAATAAATATAATTCTTACCCATAGGAAAGATTAAACTTTCGCACGTGACTACTATCAACTATTTTATTTTCTTTGTAGTTCCTCTTTGTCTGCGAACATATTCGTATGAAGTTAAACCCCTCATAACAGTATTGATTATTCCTATTAATGCTACAAATATATTGTAATTAAAATATTTGATATCGACTCATTCTAGTTATTTAGACAATGATCATCAACTCATTTGTCTCTTAGTTAAAATCGATATGATCAGGCGTTACTTGGTGGAAAGCCATACTAAATGAAATTAAAATCCTTCGTAATTTTCCACAGGTTTTATTCTGCGACCGGTTTCGTAAGAAGGTCTTACATCTTCAGGCCTGAAGATGTAAGACCTTCTTACGAAACCGGTCGCAGAATAAAACCTGTGGAAAATTACGAAGGATTTTAATTTCAATTTGTCTCTTAGTGTTTTTTTTTATTTCTTGATTGAGCCTTTTTGGTTATAGATTAAACGATTCCGAATTTTGATTGGATACCTTTTACCTAATACTCCATTGCTCCCTCAGTATAATTTACTTTAAAGTCTATCTCATTTTATGGTTCTGAGAGTTGCAGGCCTATGGTTACTCGTATATGCATGTGACTGCAAAGTTAATAAGAAAATAAAAGTAGGTTTATATGTAACTTACTCTTTTCTAACGTGAATTTCAGTTAATTTCGATGGATTCCAATTACCAGTGCCTTGTTGGGCTCGCTCTGTAAGATAAATTGTCTGCTTAGAAACTGCTTAACTTAATTAAGTGTAATAGCAAAGCCCAAGCTGTTGCAAACCATTGAAAGCGTAGCTATAGAAACAATTAAATTCGATAGTTAGGCAAATTGCTGCAACCTTAATTTAAATTATTTGCAAAAACGTATTTGCATTTATTTTGTAATAGCTTTGAGGGAATGCTTAGTCTTTTACGTATAGAAGCCTGGTTTATGTAAAAGGCAGAATCCAAAAGTTACCGCCTCCAGGAAATTGGGGGATTGCAGCCTTTTCGAACGGTCAATACGGCCATTTCTCCAGTTCCTTAAAAAGAATGCGCGTACAGTAAGTTAGTCTTCAGTTTCTTAGCAATACTTATCAAGTCAATTGAAACTGAAAATATTTCATTTAAAAATTCGGTCTCCGTTTAACTTCGATATCATTCCATTTGAAATGGAACTCAAGTGGTATCAAATATAATTTGTTTCCTTTATGAATGATACACCCGCAGCCTTCCGATGAAGAGAGGATTCCCCAACCCTCCCTCTCTCAGGAGGGAGTACCAGGCACGTGATATTTGTTACTTCTTACCTTATGATTGCTCGTTTGTGATACATGTGATTTTTCTTGTCATTTGCTCTTTGGCCTCCCCGATATATTACGAGGTTTTGCACTTGTCTTCAGTGAGAAATTTCTTTTGCAATAATTATAGTATAGTTCTTTCCATAAAAATTGAAACTGCGTATTGTGTGGTTCATTAGATTGAGGTGAGAATAAATAAATAACCCCTTCCACTGCTTTGCCCAGTTGCTCGTGATAATAGCGAAGGTTGGGCTGGTATACCTATAAAGCAGTGGTTAAAAGTTAAAAATGAGAATTTTCTATATTCGTAATCTCGGTATGTACCAATAAACTAGAGGTCAGCAAAATCTTTCCGAGAGATAAATTTTTCGATCTCACCCAAAGAGAATAGAATTCATTCCCAGAATTCTCCTCCGTTTCAGGCCAATCGTAGATTTTCGAATTGAGAAGACGAGACCTCGAAAGAAAGAAGCTATTTTTGCCTCAAGTGAAAAAAATCGATTTCTAAAGGTCGGATCCGAGCCATTTACCGAATAAAACGTAAGTTCGTTAAGCCTGGAATGGAAGCGTTTTGGTTTCCCTATTTCGGGCAGATTGTGAACATTCTTTGACCTTTTGAAGGTAGTGCGAAGATCGAAAGTCGAGGTCCCCATCCTGTTTCTCAAAATAGAGTTTGATTCGATCAAACCCAATCTCTTTATTTACGCGGATGCGCTGCGGAGGGAAAATAACCTGTTTGCTCTTAGTTCTATTTTAACTCCTTCATCTCGGAGGTAAACGTAAGCCAATTCCATTTGGATTAAGATTTGTAGTGCTAAATCACTTCATAATTCTGACTCGTGGATTAGAATTAGCACAGCGGAAGCCGGTACGTTTAGTTAACATTTGCCTCGTTAATGAGCTAGCGTTACAAAGATGCCTCTCGTCATAGAATAAGAAGAAGAAAGAACATCAATGCTTAGGTTTTATTTGAATAGAGAGATTAGGAAGTATGTATCTACCTTTTTATAAAGGTCTAACAGATTAAAGCAAGAAAAACTAGGGAATAAGATGCTAAGATTTCGCTTCGAAAGTACGTCATTTCTTTCAGCGAATGACACCCGATAGTAACGTAAGAGGGAAATAATTTTTATGTTGCTGGCCGCTAATGGTCAAATTCCGGTCGTGAAAACGGTAGACGTACATTGATACTTTCTTCAAATTTAAGTTACTTTTCATCATGTGTCTATAAAAATGATTGTGTCCATGATAATGGATAAAAAGTCGTTATTCAAGCAATTGTTATTGTCTATTATAAATGTAGAGATTTTGTTAATGTAACAAAAATAGATGTAGAAACTTAAGAAAGAGGAATATCTATATTTTTTATTGCCTTTTTTATTTTGGACATAAATTGTATATGTATATGGGAAATTCTTACCTCTTTAAATTAAAATATTCGTGGAATTTCATGTTTTCTAGGAGAATTCTTAATTTTAGCATTCAAAATTCAGTTAAATCCATTATCTGCTTTAAAAGTTACAACACTCTTATGTTTTTGTTGCAGTTAAAAAAAACTACGATGCGTCATTAAATTTCCAGAGAAGAATAAAAATAACATTCTCCGAATGTCTAAAAGCTATTTTAGTCATTTTTCCGTCAAACCATACCTGTATCTAAAGGCATGCATAAAAAGGAAAACTTACAGTAATTGAAATAGACACTTAGTTGTTCCAGTTAGAATTAAAAAATCAATGGAACTATTTTAAAATAAATCCAGCAATTCCATATTCCGTAGAAAATCATACTTTGTTAAATAAGCAAATTTTGAATCTTTAAGATAACCCAGTATAATCTACCTTTCAGAAAGGTGTTTAAAGACTTTTGCTGTTTTAGTAACAAACCAGCCTCAAGTTAGCCAACAAGTAAGCCTGATCAACGAAGTTAAAACATATTTGGCTCCTGCTTAAATTATTTTAAATGCATAAATAAGATTTTGGCTGACTGAAGGCTGTATAAATTCACTGAACAATTTATTATACCCCATTGATCAAATTGTGTAATGGGAGTTAAAGGTAATTGTTTGAAGTTTTGCAAATTTAATAGTTTATCGAGTTGTTTACAGGACTTACATTGTTAGAATTGAATGCCGTCTATTAAGTTTCAGGATATTATTTTTATGAGGACTCCTCGTTCAAGTTCATTTTACCGGGTGTACACGTAATATTTCTGTTAGGGCCCTGTTAACGAGCTGAATTTTCAGTATAACTCCACAACTTAAGGTAAATTTCTGTAGAGAAATAGTCTGCTTTGGCAAAAAAGCTTTCAAATAGACTAATACGAAAAATAATGATGTTTTACTCATAATAATTAAAGATAAAGTAATAAGAGATAAAATATCTCTAAGCTAAAATCACGGTAAAGAAGGAAAGATGAATTAAAATTAGTAATATCATCTCACAGAAGCCATTAATGTAAATTTTGCTCGAGATTACTTCAATTCATGAGTCAACTTCTAAGAAAGTTCTTTGCTTCAGTTTCTTCCGCTCTATGTAGAGGAAGAAATCAGGGAATAGGAGTTTAGAATAGAACTCAGTGGAGATGGATTATTCGTTTTTCTGATGTTTTCATGACCTCTTCGTCACGGCTCAGAACATCTTGGCTTTTCGTTCAGTGATTCTTTTGTTCTCTACCTTTTCTTCATTGTTCCTTAAAATTTCAGAGGATGATCTGAACCTAAAGCTCCCCGGAGTTCAGCATCTTCACATTTATTGATTTTGTCTCTCATTTTCAGAATAATCTGGTTATTTTTCCCTCAAAAGTTTTATTTTTACGTGGTTAAGCATTAATTATCGGACAGTACCGTATTTCTGGATGGTTAGAGGGCTCTGAATTGCAGAGAACTTTGTGTAAGAAATTAAGCTATTGAGGTGTCATTTAAGAGAAATTAGAAATTCGTTTTCTTTAAGAGTAGAATTAAGGTTTATTCATGAGCGCGCAGAAGAGCGCTTTCTAAGTGCTCTGAGCGTCCTTTTTGTTCTAGTAATTAAGTATTCTAATTTTTTCCCTGTTCTCTTCTTTGCATTTTAGCCCTGCGATAATGTCCGCATTTCCAGGAAGGTTGTTACAGAGAAAGGGAGTGTTCTAATTCTAGATGCAAATTCGGCACAAATTTCACTCCCAAGTACTCCTAATTTCCCTAAATGGCAATTACCTTTCCCCGCTGTAACCTAAGATTTATCGTTTCAATTAAAATAATCAGCTCAAAAGTCTTAGTTCGGATTATCATAGCGGTCCTTTGTTTTTTCGTTTTCTGCAGAGCTACGACCGTTCAAGAATCATCCCGAAAGAGAATTCGTTGTTGTAAGAGTATTCAGTGACAAGATAAGAAGAAATCCTCGATCTGTGTTAGCTAATACACGATATTCTTTATCAGGTCGCTCTATTTCCGCAAATTAATGATCTTAATTTTACGAACGGTTTCTATCATTTTTAAGAGATTTCATTTCGCTGGCTCTACTTTTTAATGCTTTCCTAAATTGGACCTGAGATTGGAGATTTTTAGTTCCACATTTATTCTTCACTGTTATCTCACACAGTGTGGTTTTTGTCTTCTTCAACCTTCAGTTGAGGAGATTTTTCCCCACAAACACAAATCTTTGTGTGTTGTTGTTGCATTTTTTCTTTTAACTTTAAGTATTAAATAAAACTTATATATTGACAATGGAGGTAAGGTGGAAGATAGACCAACATGGCACAATATCGCATTAATAAAGAGTTTATTAATTCAATCATTCATTCATGGATTTTTGTTAAGCTTCGATCGATTCGGTCCTTTGCTTTCTCAATGTTTAAGGTAGCGTATTGAACCATTACGAAAAGGACGTTCTCGTGGGAAGATTGGTTTCCATTTATTCGAGCCAGTTCTTCAGCTTTGTTTTTGAAAATATATTTTCTAAATGAAACGAAACATTGGGAAATTTTTGTTGTTCTATTTCCAAATGAACATCGTCCGCTATATGCATTTTTCTCTGCTGCATTAGGAGTCTTATAAATATTTTTAAATTGTCAGAATGATTTTCATAGTCGATTTATGCATGTTGATTCGATGTATATATTAGGATACTTAATATTTACATCTTCGATGATTATCAGTAGAACCGTGACTGAGCTTGATTCTGTATCATATTTATTCCATCAGACTCCTTACATTTGTGTGTCAGAAGCATTTAATAATACGAGGAAAAGGAGAGAGGTGAATTGCAAGTAAATGCGTGCAGCTAGGAACATTTCCAAGGAAAAATAGACAAGGAAAGTAAGCCTGATATTATCGGGACTCGAACCCGGATCTCCGAAATACCGGTATTATGCTACCGGAATAGAACTTTGAATAGCCTATTCTCTTGCGGGATGATTTAATGGATAGGGCAACCTACCTGCTATTGGGAAATCCGGCTTCGAGTTCCCGTTCTGTCGGATTTTTTTTCAACTCTGACATTCTTTGGGGTATTTAATGATATTATAATTTCCGAATAGAAACCGATCGATTCAATTTGGAATATCTAACTCAAGTGAGTGCCTTAAACAATCCTACACGTTTTCGCCACTTAAGCGTCTTCCATTAAAGTATGACGTCATAAAATTCGAGTAAATACGGTATTTTGGCATGTTATGGGTGTCTCAAACTCTTACTGTAATCATGAGCGCGTTACCAAGGACCATATAACGAATGAAACCGATGTTTATCCAAGATACGTGCTCCGCCCTCTCTTGAAGTCGTTCAGGCGAGACGATCGGTACGGACGGCGTGAAAAAAAAGGATCGGAAAATTGCCTTTATATTTCGTCCTCCGCCTCCCAACCCCCCTCCTCTTCCTCATCGATTTACGGCAGGTAAAAAATTGAATTACGCCACGTGAGGGTATTGGCGGGGAATGTTTTGCGAGGGGTTCGATTTTGCGACCGAAAACATTTTTTTATTAACTCTCCGCCTGCTGCTATTATTTTTTTACTCGGGCAATTCCGAACGGTTGGCGAAAAATGACATTCCACTGCTCTCGCGTTGGTATTCGCTCCGATGGCAATATTTACTGCGGATTAGGGTTTCTCAAGAGCTCTTTCGCCACGGGAGGGAGATCTTGTAATACCTCGGATGCTCGTATTCTCTGAAGCGCATCTTTCAAGTGTACTGCATTGGTACCATACTCCACTCCACTGTTGGGTTTATCTGGATCTCCACTTTGGGTTCATATTTGGCCTCGTTGCGTCGAATGGATACATTACCGTCTGAACTAATTTAATCCGTTGTAAAAATTCTAGAATGGAAATTTTGTTACCTCCTGCACATATTTTTAGTCAGTACTTCGTGAATGATGTTAAATCTGGGATGGTTTTTTCAATTTATGTTTTAATTTATTTCCCAATGTCCCCCAAAACATCCATTTATTGGACCGTTACTGCGGTGGGCTTCAAACAATAACAAAGGACAAACACTCTCGACCATTCCCTAACCGGAGAAATCCGTCTAGCCGGAATTCGAACCTGAGACCTTGGGGTCCACTTTAACCACTTCGCCATTGCGGTCGGTAAGGAGAAATATAATGTAACAAATATATGACATAACTAACATAAGTGTTCTACCTTTCGGTAGGTTCATGTGCCTCAATATTCCCTACTCAACGCTATTTATTTCGATTCCTAGGGCTCCCGGATAGCCAAGTGGGCAACGCGTTCAACTTCGGTGAAAGCGATCCCGAGTTCGATTCCCGGTGGGGGCCTAGGTGCGAAATGACCTAAGCTGTCGAAACACTTATCACAATACTACTACTACTTCGATTCCTGGTGACTTACCCCACGCTTTGTCATCTAACAAAAGTTAGTTGTTGCCTTTGTCTTTTCCCTAGCATTATACCGTCAATTAAATTCTTCAGCAATCCCTCTCCTCTTAATACATGACCCACCCATTTCTTCTTCCTAAGTTTAATTATTTCAATTTTAACTCTCTCCTCCCCGACCATCTCTAGTACCCGTGTTTGTTTTTCTATTGTTTCTCTCTCCAGTCTACGCCATACCCACATCCTGAAATCTTTTGATATCCTCCTTTCGTATGGTCCATGTTTCACACCAATACAGAAAAACACTCCACACCAAAGGTTTTGCCAATCTTTTCCTGATTCCTTTTTTCGAGATCTCTAGTAATCAGTTCTCTTTGCTTCGCGGAAGCCCTCTTTGCCAATGAGGGATGATATATTCAGGATAAATTAACTTTTCCATAGTTAGGAGACTTTTCCATAGTTAGGAAAATAATTTCGGGTTTACCTCGGTCAACTGACACTTGTTTGTCGGTCACGCCAACACACAACGGACACTGCACGGCACTACAACTTACCTACCGCAGTTCTCCGACGCTCTTGTTAGCGGACTGCTCACGGATTTTTTTCCGTCACTCGCACTGAGATTTACAATCATAAATTAACAAAATCAGTGAAATTGCATAATAATCAAATCTTATGGATCGACTGCAGGTGTAGTTTACACTTATTATAAATAAGGACGAAGGATATGATATTCTCTTTTTTATAATCAGCTCTACATTATTCCCTTTAGGAATAACAAGTGTGAAAAATAGCGACACGACTGGGACTCGAACCCAGGTCTCCCACTTTCCGGGCAGGTATTATAATACCTGCCCGGAAAGTGGGAGACCTGGGTTCGAGTCCCAGTCGTGTCGCTATTTTTCACACTTGTTATTCCTTTGGGATTTTCGTAGGTTTTACAACCTACTAAGTTACCTTCCTTTCCTTTATCCTTATTATTCCCTTTATTTCTCATTTAGAGTCAATATGAGTTTTAACTAATATAAATGTCTTGGAAGACTTTTTCACAAATTATTGAATTATTGATTCTAAAATAAAAACTTCATGAGAGAAGCGTTTACTAAATCACAAGAATAACACGGCTCGCGACCAAGGTTTCGTAGCGACGCTACATCATTAGGTGAGGTGAGAGGTTAGTCATCTGATGATTTAGCGTCGCTACGAAACCTTGCTATTGTGCTGCATTATTCTTGTGGTTTACTAAAAGTTTCTTTCATGGATTTTTTAAGTTGGTACTTACCGCAAAGTTAGACCTGATTCTGTATCGTTTATGGATACTAAAGATTATCTTAAATAATTTCGAATCGTTTTTTAAATTATATTTAAAAGTATTTCGTAAACAATACTAAAACCATCGAGAAGGATTACTAAATTATTTTTTATTAATAATATTTAATTTTCATTTACAAGAAATCAAAGACCTGCCAGGGAAGGCATATCTGTCGAACGAACTTCTAAAAGGGTGTGGGCCAAGTGTGAATGGATCGAAAGAAGGTGCCATTGACTAATGATCTTGTTTTCCCTAATTTTGGTTTTATTTAAATTAATGTTCTGAAATTGATGTTATTATTAGTTTTTCACGAATGGATATCTATGTGTCAGCATATTTTGAAGCACCTCATGTTTACTCTAAAACAACTCTGTTATTGCTTTTCCCTCTTAAATAACACATATTCATTATAAAATAAGGCATATATGTCAGCACTGTCTATATTTCTGCATGCTCGAAAATGTTCGGCTGTAAGCCATTGTTTGTATCAATAATGCCATTTTCTTGAAAATAACCATTATTTTCTTCGAGAAGATAAAGCCTCCATGTTATTAATCGAAATCCTCTTAAGTCTCTCGTTTAACAAACACGTTTGTTAGCTTTCTTGAATTCATAACATGATGTTGTAATCCCACTCATTATTGTCTGTAGCAAATCCTTACAAAGTTTGCATAGTTTTTAGTTTGCTCCGACTCCGCGAATCGAGCAATTTCAATATCTAGCTTATCTTATCCTCTTTAATGCAAGTAAAGAGAGATTCCTTAAAGTCGCTCGTAAACTTCCATGTTCAGCGTGACCATAATGAGAATGCTCTTTTAGAAGTACCAAAGCAAATTGGTCCAAGAAACTGTTTACCTGAAATGATGAAATGTTTCGAAACCTAGGAATGTTCTGATAAAGTTTTCCCTGAGTTTCTGTTGCCACTTCACACAATTAGGACTCGTTTACATTAGAATTACCTCTGTTTGTTCCAAAGAAGATAGTTTAAATCTCTTCTACAGTGTGTAAAGAGTGGATGATTGGTGAAAGAGCAGAATCCGTTTGAATAAGATTTTCGCGACTAAGTTTTTATTAACCGGTCATTGATTTACAACATGACCGGCTATGATAGAATCCCTCGGGTGGACTTCGCTTATAGAAGACTTGATTACCGACTTAAGTTTTTCGAAAGGTTTATCACTACAGGTCTCATCGACAATATAGTGTGATTTCAGTTAGCAACGTGCGTGAGCTCCGAGAGAAAACTAAGAAGCGATTCAGGGAAGTGATTTCCAGGACGGATAGTTACTTCTGGTCGTTTTCCCATCGTACTATTAGAAAAGCTAGTAACAGTTAGGGTGTGAGAAGATAATCGGTATTTTTACACCCCCTGCCACGCGCCATTGGCGGCTTGAGTGGTTTAAATGTAAATATAGACATAATTTTTTCTAACCGGTCATTGATTTACCACAAAATTCATGGGAATTGGAGTAATTCTTAACAGACAAAGAAATAAATGAAACATTTCTCAATTTCTTAGTGCTGATAGCTTAGTATATCTTTATTGGTGGAAAGACAGATGTGCTTGAGAGCATGCTTCAGAAATTTCTCATAAAATTGGTGAATCGTTGGGAGTAAGCTACACCTATAAGAATATTTTTTTTATTTTAAACTATTTCCAGAAATCGTTCATCTATGTCAGTAATACAGTTCTACAATTTTTGCACGCATCGTGGCGTCTTGTGTTTCGTGTCATGTATCTTCGTGTCGCTGGAAGGTGTTCTTTATCCGAACATGTATTCGCTGTTAAAGATTCCTGTATTTTTGTGTCAGTACTTTTCGTTAACCACGCATTACTTTCAGGCTCCAGCGTTTTCAAGAGTTTTTTTGTAGTAAAAAAATGCATTCATTGGTTTAAACGTGCCATTACCACAGTTTGATGTATCAGAGTGACAGGTGTTGAAAAACCACTTTTCAGAGAGAAACTGGTAAATTTAATCTAAAATTACTTTGCAAAAGTGCAAAGTAGTTATAGATTAAATTTACCAGTTTCTCTCTGAAAAGTGGTTATTTTTTCAATACCTGTCATGGAATACTACAAAGTGAATCGCCGCTCCGTCGAATTTATTAATAGTATCAGAGTGATTTCAGAACTACAAAGCACTCATAACCGTGCTTAATCGGATTATCTTCTGTTTTCTTCAGTCTCATCAAAATCCTCTAATATTTCCTTTCTTAAATTGGTTCTTCTACAGCCTAATCGATGAAAATCTCTGATTATGATTCCGAAGATTTATATTTTTATTTTACTTCGGCCTTTTCCTTTACTTGGGCTCGTCTAGAAGAATTTTTTGAGGATTAGTTGAGATTGTTCAATTTTTTAACTTCCAAGAAATTTCCCTTGAACAGCTGCGAGTAGAACTTGCCGCATCACTTGGCTTCGGATAGTTTAAAGAAAACGAAGACTAGCGCTTCTGCCCATGCCTCCCTTTATGGACCTAGTAGAATGGCGTTTCTCAAGTGCGGCCACAAGAGCATTGTAATGCGGCCGCAAATATACTTCAATTCGCAAGGAATTCATATTATTTCCCGTTTTCCCATTAGAACTGCATTTACTATCGAGTTTTCACTTCCTAAATTACGTATTACATAAAT
The DNA here is from genome assembly GCA_000376725.2 of Ladona fulva. Lineage (NCBI taxonomy): Eukaryota > Metazoa > Arthropoda > Insecta > Odonata > Libellulidae > Ladona > Ladona fulva. Next base: position 618,789 of record KZ308323.1, on the reverse strand, counting down.
TATTTACTATATTTAAATGAAATACAAATGTGAACCGTTGGAATGAATATGTCACTGTTTGAGAAGTAGGTAACTATCGTTAGGTGTAGTACTTTTGCTATGATTTTTCTGAAATTTATGGATCAACGTAAATTATCTGTTATATAGAATTATCATAACACAATGCCTGAAGATGCAAGCACGCTTGTAAAACGGGTCGTAGATTAAGTATACAGTGGAAAAATACGTTGTTTAATTATGATTAAATTGTACAAACCTGAATTCCACCAGGATATCCTCACACCTGTGGACCAAAATGTTTCTGGTGATAACCGGTGACCCGTGAAACTACTTCCGTAATAGCTCACGTTCGATGGAAATTGGCTTTCAGATACATCTCCTGATCCTCATTACTACAGGGAGATTCGCACGTTGCGTATTTTTTTGCAACTTTACTTCATGAGATGCGTTCTTTACCAAATTTATCGTTACCGTTAAACCTATATCGTTATTGAAACTTCCTGGTAAAGAGGCTTACGCTACCAAGGGGGTAGAGGGGAATCGTTAATTCGCCCGTAAACATCGCCGGATTAGGGAGCCCCTTCCTTGAATTTTCTGGTTATATATTCTAGGGATTCTCATATACGTTCGAAGTTCCACGGCCTCGAAGAGTACTATTTCATAAAACTTCCCGAGTCATTGCATCCTCACAGAATTGAGGACGAGTATCCGTCATTCGCCAGTAATGCTCGCTTCAGAAGGCATTGCCTCAGAGGCGTGAGCAAAGAAATTTATTACAGAAGTGAGTGTTATGAGTACTAAATGTTTTATTGCAGGTCATAAAAAAATATTTGATGGTTAGTGGGTAATTTCGACTGAAGCAATGATAGAAGAGGGAATTAAATTAATTTGGGTCAAACCTCTGTTTAATCGCAATGAAATTGTGAAACAAGCTGATCGTGTTGTGTTCGATGCGTATCAGATACCTCGTTTATGTACTTTCACCTTAGTCGAGATTACACTGTAACTTATTGATGAGGACAGAGCGTCGAAGGTGGCGTGGAATGTATTTGTGTCATAAGGAAGCTTATGGCGTGTTACTCTGAGCTATGAAGACTCTTTTCTATGAAAGGCTCTAACCTTTGGAGTTTTCTCTCTCCTTAATTTTATACTGGAATCAAATCAGTCTTTTCATGGAAAATGTAGCTTTGCCATTTAGTGGTATTACTCTCATCTAACTATATTTCTGGAATATTGACCATTTTGTTGCTGACAAAAAACTTTAATGTTGACATTCTCGTCATTTTTAAAACTTTCAAAAACAAATTATGATATACTGATCAGAGGCTATTAAAATATCCTTATTTCAAAAAAGGGAAAGGATAAGGTGGTTATCGTTGCATATTGGGGTGTGTGCCTTAAAACCCAAGGATAAAGAATGTGAAAAATAGCAACATGACTGGGACTCGAACCCAGGTCACCTACTTTCCGGGCAGGTTTTCGGTATTAGAATACCTAGAAACTGCGAGATCTGGGTTCGAGTCCCAGTCACGTCGCTATTTTTCACATCTGTTTATCCTTGAGAATCTTCATTTCTTAAAATGACGTTCAACCAGATTTCACTCGAAAAAATCACATATCTTGCCACTATTTTATGCACACACACACAAAGTAAGGATTCCATATGTACATTTTATATCATAAGTCCTTTTATAAAATTAAAGTCGGACAGGTCCAGCAAAGGTATGTTTCAGTATGTCACGAAGTCAGTCAATAAGTGTGTCACGGAAGGAGAAGTTGGAGAAGCGTCATTCTTAGCTAATTCAGCTCTTGCTGTGTTTGCAGAGAGAAGTTCAGAGGTCAGGGGCGGTTTTATCTTATTTATGTTAGATAAGTAGAGTTCCAGCTCCTGATACCATCGATTTTATTATGTCGATGTATGCAGAGATGAATTGTACGATTTTTATGGATGTATATTTTGTTACGTTCATGTAGTTGTAAAAATCCATACATGTTTATATCTCATAAAAAGCATTCAATTTATTATTTCACTATTTAGATAAATGCTGATCACGATAGTTGCGCACAAAACAATCACGATAATCCTTTTCAGGATAAGCACTTTCATGGCTTCGTCTGATTGTTGTGCCCCAAAAATTCCTCTGTACCTAAACCTCTCGCTTTAGACTGATTCATACATATGTTCTCATGTTCTTTTGTAATTCCAGATAACGTACTCGTATGTACGTCAATTACGAATAAATAACTTTTCCTCACTCATACTCTCCCTTTTGCGACATTCGCTGTCAGTTGACATATTTTCCGTATTATTCATACCCATCTACCATACTTCCTAACTATCGAAGTCATCCTATTTCATTCTTTTGTTACCAGTCTTTCAGACTTGTTTCATTTCGCGCTCCCATGCCTGCTTGATTCTATGCCTTTTCCTTTACATTCCTCTCACCAGAGACGTAGCCAAGGGGGTGGTTTTGGGAGTTCAAAACTCCCACGAGAACAGAGCCAACAATAAACGAAAGCATACGAGATGATGGCCTCTCGCAATTATGCCATACAAACACCGCTGGAGATTCGGAAAATATGAAGGTTAAAATAAATCAGCTTCTATTTTTTGCTAGAATTTGGGCGGAAGTGTTCCTGCCCCTGAATTGAAGGTAACAGAGTTTTTAATCTATGGCTCTAAACACCCAATCGACATATCCTGGCACGCCCCTTTCTGTCACGTAATTCATCAAAACTGAATCCAGTTAACCTCTACTAGCTTTCTCAACTCTCTCCCATTCGCTTTAGTTTCATTATCACGAAAGAAGGTGGATGCAAGCTTCATGTTTGGTATACACAGCCATTTCCTCTTCGGACTTGAGTTTATATAGATAATTAGAGAGGACACCATTGCTCAAGTCTCATAATTGACATCAGTCGATCAATTTTCGTCTAAATATAATTGCAGTGGTCCCTAACAATTGCCACCGGCATCTCACAGCCTGTCACATCTAAACATATCCTTTACTAGGAAGACGAATTCTAGAACGCATCATTCTTTCCCCAAGGCTCTGTCGGTTCCGTTTACGATTGGATAACCTAGCTGAGACGAAAATTGAATGTGACACGCAGCCTGCGTGGGCCATTAAGGAGCACTCGTCCTCCGCCCTCTTTTCTTCCCTCGGCGATGCAACTGCCCGAGTCGCTAACGCCCCCAAAATGCATTACGTCTCGACTTCAAATCACTTGGACCAGCATTTATGGAAGGATACTTACCCGAAACAAGTTTTCGGGTCTGGAGGCAACCGGTAATGCGTTCTGAGTAAACGAGCGTAGGAGATTTTCCTAGAGGACCGAGGCAATGAATTCCCAGAAATGTTGTAAAGCCGTGATTTGGTATGTTTTCTTTGAATCGTTCACACTCGGGTTTTCGTGCCGGTGCGATACAGTTTTGGTCGTTGAAAGTAGTGCATCTCGTACGTGCATTTCTTCTTCACGGCTCATAAAGCGGCGACAGAGACTCCTCTGCATGCTGTCTCGTAGGTTATAGTGCGAGAGGAATAAAGATTTTCAGCTATGTTAATGCGTGCATTCGATATTCATCTGTACTTCTCTCTCTATATCTATCAGGTACTTAGACTCAGATCAGCGCCCAGTTGTATTTTTCTGTGCTCACTTAAAAATAATGTTTAGTGACTCTAAAGTTTTTAGTAGTTGTAGCTTAAATTTGTATGGTATATTTTTAACCTCCATTTCCATTGTTTTGTATTTTTAATTTTTCAATATTTTTGTCGTGGGAACTTCTCCAAGCCGTTAAATTTCTTTGCTTTTTTTAATTTTATTAAATGTTCTTTTTCTCTTTTCTCAAGGCATAGAAATCTATTTAGTTTTGAATTTAGCTACTACTATCTGTAGGTTTCCCAGGTTTTTTACACCCCCTTCCTTGTGAGTGTTTTCTTGCTCTGGAAATTTTTTCCGGAGCTTTTGACTACGGTTGTTTTCATCAGAACATAGTTTATTTCGTCTTGTGTCTTTCTTCCGCTATAACCTTTCGTTTTATTAAAATTACATGGGTTGAATATAAGAGGGGATTTCGTCCCAGTCTCGCCCGTAATAAATCCGTTTCTATTACCATCCCTGATCCGACTGAGCATCGATGGGTCAAGAGTGGGAAGATGGGGGTGATTTGTGAAATAAGTACGATATTTATACATTCCAACAGAGCAGTTCGAATTAAAAATTAATGGCAAAGCTCTTTTACGATAATTTTTTATCTGTTGGATAATTCACAAAAAGATGGCATTTTAACCGTTAATAAAATATAATTTAGGCGCTAATATTCCTGTTTTAAGATTGCATAATGTATAACCCTGAACGGCCCGCTCTGGAAAATTACTAGGCTTATCATTATGACTGCTATAATCTTTGTATGCCTTTACTGCAGTAAGGAATGTAGAATTATTGTTAGAGTTGTCTGTTGTTTTATAGCACTACTTGTAATTCTTTACTAGGCATATAATAGATTCTACAAATTATATTTAATAAATAATATTAAATATGCACACGACTGCAGAATTTAAAGGCGGCAGAATAATGATATAACTTATTATTAGGGGCAGTGGCAGGGTGGCTAGCATCTCCTACTTAAAATATTCTAGGAGATTTTCTTAATATATTTCTATATAATGCTCCTTGAACATTCTGTCCATAGCTGTACGAAATTCTAGCTTATGTTTTACGGAACATTTTAACAAGCCGATTGATGTACCTAGTAAATTTCTAATGAAGTGTTACGTAATATTTGTTTAAGTTTCTGAATTTAAAATTGCAGCACATTTTCGCTCTTCTGAACGCTAGTAGCTTTGTTTTCTTGTTAATCTTTTCGCGTATTTTTTCATAGATGGATTACTATTTACACCATGAGCTCAAAACTTAACTCCTTCTCTACTTCTACTACTCCCTCATGCAATTATTACCTGTATAATGATTGTAAATAACGTCGAAGATTGCTGCATATTCTTCTTTGTGTTTTGTTTGTAAGTAGAATGTTTTCCTGTTTGATTATTTTTGACTTGATGAATATTTTTTTCTCGTATTATTACTCCATTAACAGCAGGAAAATTTCAGCAACTGATGATGCGAAAATGACGTTTCCGCTATGACGATATTGCGTAGGATTGGGCGTAATGAACTCCAATAATTATATTATGAAGTATCGTATTAATGGCTACTCGCTCAATAACAACGATTTCGCATAATGCTGCAACGAGATAGAGGTTATCAAGATCTCTAATTGATTCCGTAACAGAATATTTGGATGCGAGTAAAATTTTGATTTTGTTAATCCTACTGTAATTTAGCCTTAATTACGAGGAAAGTTATATTTTTCCAATTAACTTCCACTTTCTCCTTTCTCGAGCCAAAGAAGAGCGAATTGGCCGTTAATTGCTATTCATCCTGTCAGAGGCTTTTCTGAAAAAAAGGGGGAGGTAGCTATAAACCCTTTTAAGGAGAGTTGATTAGGGAAGCAGATGATGAAATCTCTCGAAACGTAATAGAGTAGAGGTCAATGCTACGTTTAAAATGACTTAAATCGTAATGTCTTTGTTTTTGGGATTTACACAGCGGAAAGGTTTAAGAGAAGACTCGTGCTTTGGGTTGGGAAAAAGAGATTAGCTCGTGTTTTATAGTCACGGCTCTTGAAATTAGTTCTGTAGCAATTCCGTATGTCTTAGGAAACGGGTAAGGGTGATCTAGCGCAAGATGGTGCGCACCCAGGAAAAATCCCAAGGAAGAATTGACTTGAAAAAAGTCTTTTGGGGCCGAGAATTAAACCCAGGTCTCCTAATTGCCGGTGTGGTGCTCTGTCCATTCAGCTATTCAACTATCGACCCGGGTTCGATGCCCGGTCCCGTCATACATTTTTCAAGTCCATTCTTCCATACTGTATGTCATTTTCTTTCTATTTTTCTTTACTTATTCCAGCGCTGTTATAAGGACGAATGATTAGTGTAAATTTTCCCTTAAACCTCTCGTAATTTTGCCGATCGTAATGGCAATGATGCCACATGGGACTCTCTCCTTTTTTTATTCTGAGGAGAGAGACATTTTAAATAAAACCAATCTCAGCAGTCGCATTGGTCTTTCAATCTTCGATGATTGAAAGTGACAAATTTAGAAGAAATATTCGTTTCAGTGTTTCCTAAACTTTTTCATTCTGCCTCCCCCTTGGATACCACCGCCCCCCGAATGTGAACATCTACGAACATTAATATTTGTATGGCCATTGCTGAAGAAAGGTGAAAAGGAAATTAAACACCGTTAAGATAAAAATGTCCACAAAATTACTAGTATATGACAATTTTTTGATTTTATTGATTTAACACTGTTAAGATAAAAATGTCCACAAAATTACTATATGACAATTTTTTGATGTTTTATTGATGCCATAAATCCAGTAAAACTCTATTTAGGAAGAAAGATGACAGGCAGTGGAATAAAATTCTTTTTCGTCTAGCGCCCCCCTAGATTAGATCAGCGCTTACGGGTTTACGCTACGGTAAGTTTACGCTTATGGGGCGTGGAAATAAAATTCTGTTACGATGATAAGACTATTAAAGTAGTAGTAGTATTATTAAAGGTGCTTCGACATCTGAGGTCATTTCGCACGTGTGCCCCTACCAGGAATCAAACACGGGACCGCTTTCGCCGAAGTAGAACTAGTTGCCCGCTTGGCTATCGGGCTATTGAGCCCGACTATTAAATTTCCTTTTCTCTGATTACAGAGTGAAGTTCCTGGACCATTTATTCTAATTTATCATTTCAAAATAAATGTCAGCAGGAATTTTCCTTGTGTCACATGCGGGAATAATTCTTCACCGTTCAGCCCCGAACTCGCGATAATGCTTGGAAAAAGCATCGTTTTATTTCGGTTACTCAAACGCTCCAAATATCCACCGGACTTGCGTAGGGTTGGAAGTCGTCGCAGAATTTCGACACGCGGTAACCTCGAAAACGAAACGGAAAAGAATCCTATCCCAAGCGCGGTAACGTACCTAACTGCGGGGGGGAGACAGGGGCTGTTAGATGAAAGAACGGAGAGCGGTCCAATCTCTATCTTCCTTCGGTGCAGGTGTGTGTGTGCCCCCCTACCTTCCGGCTCCCCTCCGCCCCCCTCCAATCCCTTCCCCTCCATCATCCCCACGCTCTCCAGCCAGTCCGCCCTGCGATCTCGACCAGCGTTGTCATCTTCATACCTCGCTCCATCACTCCCCTGTTTTCGGAGCCCAACATCCCGCATAAGCCACTGTTTCACCGTGCCCCATAAACTCACCCGGTTAAGTAGCTAGTGTTGTGTTACCTCTCGGAGTGCGATAAAAGCGACGGTTGTGGGGAGTTCCGTGGACTCATCTCGGATACCGAAGAGGGACAGGTCAAGTCCCCACGCCCCCTTCGAGGAGCGATGCCGCCGCTCTTTCCAGAAGGTCGCCGGAGTGCATGAAAAGAGAGAGCAGCGCGGGAGAGGCGTGGGACGTTATACAGTGGGCGCGTGAGTTGAATTTTTCACGTGTTGTGTGCAGCGCAACGTTTCTGCGAAGGTTGAGGTCGTCCGACGCTTTCTCCCTCGCAGTCATTTCGCTTTCGTAGCTCCGTTCCCGCCGACGTGGTTTCTGGGGGAGCGGCAACTGACGTGTGAGCTTCAGCTCCCCGGAATTTCTTTCGGGCTCCCGTCGACCATTCTCGTTAACCGCTACACGAGGGTTTTTTTTCGAATTTCGACCCTCCGTTGGAGGGTGTGTTTGGATTCTGGATGGGGAAAATGCTCTTCCTGATAAGGGAAGGATTCAATTCTCGCTGTCACGTTGACGTGACGTGTACGAGCGTCCATTATTCCCGGTGCATGCAAGCAATGCAAGGTGCTGTTCGTAACGAGTGTTTATCACATGTTTATTTTGGTAAAATCACTCGAAGTGGATCTTCAGCAGTGGAATATAGTTATTTTTCCAGTCAACCCTTACACGTTTCTCGTACAGTTAACATTTCAACGTGTGGTTAGTAAAATGAATTGGGTTTTGCTTTCGATTTCAACCATCATTCATTCTATAAGCCTCTCGTCTCTTTGTTTAACCAACGTATCAGTGAATTTTGATCTAGATCAGTGATTCCCAAACGTTGCCCCCCCCCCCCGGTGGCCAATAAATTACATTCGGTGGTTCGAAGTTTTTGGACGACAAAAATATCCGTGAACTCATTTAGCAATAAACTTAAGTTTGGCGCTATCTTGATTGGGATTGAAATTTCAATTCGATAACCAAGCGTCAGAGAAACACAAACAAACATAGCTGTTAATGGTGAATTTTTGCTGGGAGGTTCTATAATTCAAGAACATAAATAAGGTCCCAATTCTAGAACATAAATATGGTCCCATAAGGTGGAAAGAATTGAGATGGTTCTTGATGCTTCTATGGTCACTGAAATGACCCTGCAAAGAAGAGGATTAAAATTGGCATTTGTGTTGATTTCGTTGGCGCTTGGTGAAACGTACATTATTTACTACATTGTGAGAAAGTAATATTTTCAGCAATGACCGTTTTAATAGATAGTCTACAGCCGACGACGTCACGCTGTAAAGTAACTCATGTACAAGAAAAGTAAGTAAGCTTTGGACTTGTAACGGGAGATTCACGCCTACGGCCTGGTGAGCGTTTTACAGAATGCATACACACATAGGCAATAACCACGCTGCTTCCTTGTGGGATAGGGCAGGATAATAACTGGCTAACAGTACTCCACCGCACTTCCCTGTCTTTGTACGCTTATTTCGCATCAGATACATCCTTACGTCATTTTATAATTGCCCATATAAATGTTTTAGCACTCATGCTTACGAATCGAATCGTTTTAGTCTTAGTCACGTGACAGATCTCTAGTGATGCATTGCCTTGGGCTGTATATAATTCGGATTTTTTGCGTCATTGGCGGAGATTATTTTCCCGTTATGAGACCACTCTGTTCTTCGAATTCTTCGCGTTGATAAGTTAAAATGTGTGGAGCACGAAGAAACAAGAACGATTAGTTTATTTACGACGTAGTGAGTCGGGAAACCTGGACGAGTTGCAGAGGTCATTTTTTATTAGGAAAGCAGAAAATGCGAGTAATACGAAGTGTCTTTGTGTACTAGGGGTGGTAGTGTACTTGATGTTTTTATTCTAAAAGTGAATACGTCCATGTATACCTATCTTCCTGCTTGCTTTTATGATAGAAGGGACTTTTTCGTTCCCCCCTCAATCTATGCATGTACTCATGCGTTTTTCGTTAAGTTGGCAGTTTTGCACAATAATCTAGATGGAGAATGGAGACAATAGCTTCCACTTGAACGTTTGAGCCTGTCGCCCCAAGTTATCTGTTTGTATCGCTAGATAAAAAAATCGGACATCAATAGGCCCAAGTCCCGTAGCTTTGATTGAAGCTCGCCGTTGCGAGCAGTATTTTTTCTCGATGCCAGTGCTAATGCATTCTTTACGTCGGCTTTTTTGAAATCTCTTCTCTCACCTGAGATAGGAAGATAGATATTCATCCTAGAACAAATAAGATAGCTCCTTCAATTACTTTTGTAAACCTGTCCAGGGTGTTTTCATTGAAAGGTCGTATTCCAGGATTTCCTTTATAATTAGTAGTTTTCGATTTCACTTGTTTGGGAGATATAAAATATTGGAGAAAATGAGTCTCCTGGTTTACTGTCCAGGAAGTGATTACAGAAAATAATAATGAATGCAATTTCTCTATGGAAAATAATTCGATTCTTTCTCGAGGTTCGTTGATTTAAATCCGTAACTCTGATAGGCTTGTACTTAAACTGTGTGTATTCCTCAGCTTTGAATTTAGGTATGCGCATTGACGTGAACTGCATCCAAGTTCTCTCTCATTCAGGGTGGCAGGGGTAATTCCCGGTAACTTCGTTAAATTGAGAATATTTTGAAGGTCATACGGATTCATCATGAACTTGGATTCATGAGCGATTAATTTCCATTTGTTTCTTTATTGTTTTCGGATGAATTCGTCAGAGATTTAAGATATGAGAGCAATAGTTAGATTTTTGTTTGAAAACTAACTTTTTCCGTAAAAGTGTCGTATTCCTTCTGATGGAAGCAATTGGTATTAGTATAAGAACATCGGGACAAGAGATTTGACTCATGATTTTTTTTTAACACAGATAACGTTCTCCGATAACAAATTAATCTGTTGAGATATTTGATATTTATATAGTGTTTTACACATGGGTGTCGTGTGAACTCTCTTGTAGGTAAGCGGAAAAACTGCTTATGACTAAGCATTCCGTCTTCTTGCTTTCATAGCTTCTTATCTGGTTGAAGTGAAAGAATTTGGCAGGGATCGATGAATGAAAACGCGAGAGGATGGCTTTCATTCTTATTCGTAGTTAAAGAATTTACTGTATGGCGCAATACTCTTCATGAAAAAGGCATTAAACATTTTCTTATGGCCGGTTTCTGCAAAGTCCATATTAACCTTTGCGTTGGTTTCCAGGGGATGAAATCCATCCTTCGTTAGATTTTTATCCGTTTCTTCAAATTGGTGCAAACATATGATACTCTGGAAAGCTATCCTCTTGGTAACATTTTAACTCCTTGCTCGTAGTAAGCTATTTAACCATGGCGCTAGCGTTCCACATATTAATGGAAAGGATGGAAATACTATCTGCGGATTCAGAACAATAACAGAAAGAAAAAGCCCTGAGATAAACCCAGGTGTACGCTTGATCCTAGAAATTGCATTTCCTCGTAAAAGAGAAAGTGAAATTGGGTGTGAAGAGACTGTAGAAGCATTGGAATCAATATATTGAAAGGTACGGAAGGACCAAGAGGATAACATAAATATGGTAAAATGTTGATAGCTCTTTACTACCTATACTATTTTCCTACTGATTCAGTGGAATTAAACTATCGCCATGTGTTTAAATAATAGGAAGTTTCAAACTTTAATCTCTAAAAATTATTAATGCGACTCTACTTAATTATCCCTAGTTCAATTATGGCAAAACTGAATGTTGGTTGGGGTTAGTTAAATTTCTCATTTAATAGTGTTCAATTCTAAAAGAATGTAGAAGAATATATTGAAGATAAAATATTAAATATAAATTTTAAAACTATAAAATGTATTAAAACTATTATGATCCTTTGTCTTTTTCTTTCGCTTTCGACAAACTTTCGCGAAACCCATTTTCGCCGGATTAACAGTTTACCCAGAGGACAAATCTTATTCAGCGTTAGAGAAACCGGATATTAGAGGAGGTATTTTTTGTTTTGAAGAAGTTGTTTTATTAGCTTACACCGAAATAGAACGTTGCTGTGGTTGTGTATGCATTTATGAATCGAGAATTTGCATTTATCCCAAACCAAGCGAGATCTCAAATGATATTTCACTTTAGATATTTTTCGCGCATGTTATTATTTCTCTTGACAACGCAGCGATTGTTTACTCCTTATTTTCCTATCCCCTACTCATCTTTCTTAGGTTCGAAGAGGAGCTGTGACAGATATCATTTGGCTTTGGAGTAAAATACGACTGGTTGCTTCATGCTTGTTTGTTTTATCGCCTCCATATTATTGAAAGTTCCCTGCTGGGAACCCATGTGTCTTCAAGTACATCAGTCCCCAGCCCGGTCATGTTTTGCTTCCAGTGGGACATCCGTCATCACTCGAGTGATTGGAGATCCGTTAAGGATTTCGATCGTCTTTTGTCTCTGCCTCCTTGCCCACGTGCTCACCGCCGGTGCTGGTCGCTCTTCGAAATGAACGAGAGTCCTAGAACATGTGTGCGCAGTCTTTCCCGTGCGTTAACCGAATGGTCGGCCCTCGATTCCAAAGAAGGGCCGTGGAATTCTCTGCCATTGTGACGGTTCTCGATGGGATAAACCGGTTTCCTCTCGCGAACGGAGGATTAAAGTTTATGTTGGAGGGCAACGATCCTTCATCCCTTCTGTTAAGTTTTTGGGAATTCACGGGTACAGTTACGTATAATTCGTTATTCTTGCGTTTCCGTCGCGAATGAATCCGATCTCTTGAGAGGATTTGGTGAGTGGCTTCCGTCATTTCCTTTGGAAGTTGCCGGTTTGCATGATTTTAATCCGTGGAAAAGCGGAGAATATACTATTTTTGTGAGGATTATCGCTTTTATTGTATGTACGTCTGTGTAGAAAATGCCATCTTTTAATATCTGTAATTTATATCAAACGACGACTCCAAATTGAAATCAGGTATTGCAGTTATCTTTATCGTTGGTGGTCTTATTTACCACGAAAACGTCATTGCTCACAATCCCATGTTCTCCAATATTCTTGATTATTTTCTCCGATCCTGAGATAGTGATATTGCTTTCATTTTTTGAGCTCATCCATTAGCTGAAACCCAATCGTTGTACCTTACCCTTATCTTCCATACAGTCAAATCCTTGCTCGTGCTTTCCCTTATCAGGTGGTGACATCCAGCTTCTCTTCCTACTTCGTATTATTCACATTCGTTTCCTGCTCTGCATAATTTTTACTTTCCTTTTTATAGGCTTCAAAAATGTTTCATGTTGCGACTTACGAATGTTTTGAAGTATCTAGAGGAATGTCTGAAGAAGAAAGTTTTCTGTCCTCTTCAGCCTGTCATACATTAGTTATAATCGTGCCGTTAAGAAAGTACTAGGAAACCAATACTCATCTCATTTAGAAACTGAACCGTTTCAATTAACCGTCTATGAAAATCTAATTCTAGGCTTTGAATTATCATTGTTTCAAATATCGAATTTCCCCGTAGGATTCCGCTCGGTAATGCTTTTTGTGTTTTCGAACCCTTTTATTAATTTTAAGCGATTCCTGTTATGTTATGCCTCTACACCGATGAAAGTTTTACCACGTGCACATTTAGTTCATAACTTCTTCCTCTAATGTTGGAATATTCATTTTAATATGTTTCTTTTCCCTTTGCTGTGCGGAATTGCAGTGGGAAAGGCAGAATCGGCTCTCCATCAAAATATTTCTTTTTGAAGTAGTTTCAACAATTTTGCGTATTTTTATATGTCGTTTAAAGACCCAAGGATCGTTATACAAAGATATGAATGTATGTGTTTGTAAGAAGAATGTTCAATTTATATTGTAACTTTAATTTGTCGGAGGGGGAAATAAACTCCTGTTATCAACCATAAGATGGATCTCTCAAGCAACTTTTCATGGGTGGCGTTTTTATTGCTTATTACGTGTCTTAGATATTCACTGATATCTTTAATCTCTATTGAAATATTTCGTAAATCATGATTATAAGAACATTTTTGTGTTTCATTCCAATGATGAACTTATCTATTCGCCTAAACATTCTCTCATACGATGGTTTTCTGGTTGAATGTGGGGAGAATTTTTATTTTAAAGATAAGAAAAGAGGGAAGTGGTTTTCTTTAAATATTCGGAATTTTATATCCTTTGCAGAGTTTACGCAATTTTAGAGACAAATCGTGCTAGTCAGTTACTTCTCTATAAAGAAGTCCCTCGTCCTTGAAAACGATCTAACATGTATAAGCGAAGACTTCTTCTCGTTTAGACAGCAAAATACTCTGTCTGAATTTCGAGGTAGATTTGCTCATGAAAAGAACGTTATTCCACTTCCTAGAGACTTAGCAGTTAGGAGGGTGAAGAACAAGGGTAGACAAGTAAGGTATTTATACGATTTTTCTACTTTTCTCAGAACTGCTGTTTTCTATATCTGCCAATTTCGACCTTTCTTCCATCCATCGGATTAGATTCAGTTCAATTTCGTATCTGAGACAAAATTCCATCTTCCCATCCGCCAGCTGTCTTCGTTTCCCGATGCCTTGTCATCTTTCGTTCGATCGAAGAATGACGAAACCCACATGTATCGAACATTTTAAAAATTTCATTGTGGTCGAAATGCGTTATATCTATCCAGATATGTTCTTTCGATAATCGAATTGACTCAGCTGAATTTATCTCTTTCACTACTTTCCGAGGATGTTTAATTTATCTCGATTCACGCCGGTAAACTCTCTTTTAGTAAACGATCACGTATCCACATTTATGAGATCGAGTCTTCCCATCGACCTTTGATGCCCGATATCGCTTGGAATTACTCATCAATCGGTTGCTGATAATTAGTTCTGTTTTATAGTCTAGGGATTGATAGATCGCTTTAATGTGGCGAAGTAAACGGTACGATGATAGCAATTGAATCACCAAGGGCTTTAACAGATTTCCTTCTATGTCAAAGCACACTCTCACTCTGAGCAGCTGTAATTTCCCGAAGGATTATTAAATGATACGATAATAATAATAATCATTTCTTTATTTTTGTTAAATTTTTAAAGTTTGGTTTAATAATATTGCTGTTCATATGTACAAACAAGAATGTCCGCTGAATACATAATTACACCCCAGCACCGAACAACTACTTTTCAAAAATCCTTCCGTGTTGCTGGGGCAAAGCTATGGAATGGAATACCAAAGGATATAAAAAATTCTAGCTCCTTATTTATTAAAAAAAAAAGATTTCTCCACTATCTCCTTGCTTTAGATTAATTTTGTTAAAAATGTATCCTCTCTCTAATTTTATATCTACTTACTTTGTATACATGAGCTGTTGTTTGTTTAGTTTTTGTATGTTCTTAGTGGACAGTTATAGTCCAAGAACAATAAATATTTTCTTTCTTTCTTTCTGTTTCAACTAACCCTCGTACCCACATCTGTAATATATGTGGAGGAGCACTCAAGAAATTCGGCTTCGTCTAGAGAATAGTCGGTAGCGAAAAAAAAATTCTGCGAGCGATGTTACTTTGCACTAGGTATGCTACACCTGGAGCATGCATGTATGAGACCCTGCAGACAAGTGCTGTGAGTTAGAGAAAGTGCAACGAAAGGCAATGCGTTTTGCAAAGATTTGCTTCGAAAAATCAGTGAGAGTAACTCAGATTCTTATGGTCGGAAGATGGATATCTATACAGGATAGATGATTTAAACAAAGGCCAAACCCAGAGCCGCGCCGTCCTATGGGTGCAAGGGGTGCACCGCACCCGAATGGCATCATCTTAAGGGCGGCAGGAGGAGCGTAGCCAACCATTATTATTACAACAACATTATTAGTTGTTTTCTGTGTTATACACTCGAGTTGTCTAGGAAAGATTACGATGTGAAATCAAAGATTGGCTAACATATAGAGGAAATAATTACGGATAACACGAGAAAGGGATACTTCTACAGTGGATTTAATCTGTTATTTAGGTTGAAAGAATTTTTACTAGAAACGTTTATATCAGTTGGGATAGCTATTAAATTATAATGACAATTACTATGTCAGCATACGGAACTTGCATCATTAATTGTTACTGATATTTTGTAACCAATGTAAGCTGGGGAACGAAGTCATAAAATACTGGATTTTCAGTTTTAGAAAATAATTTTGACCAGTAAATCAGGAAATGTATGATTCTGGTATTTAGTTTAAGGGGCGGTAAATTATATTACAACCGGGAGGTATATAGGCTGGGTGCGGCTCTGGCCAAACCCATGTTTGGAGTAACTAAACATTTTAAGTGCCATTTTACTCATTTACTTATGCAGAATTTCTTTATAATTAAAATTAAACATAAACATAAAAAATATGCATACAATACAATGGTAATCAAAGCGGAATCAAAAGATGACGGAAGAGGAAAGATGAGCATTCGTCCGGATGAAACTCGGGCAATAACAATAAAGCAGATTCGCCATAAAAAACGACGGTCTCTGATTCAAGCTCCATTGCCGACCTAATTTATTACGCGGACTCGAAACGCACTATTTAAAAAGATAACCCTTTTACGACGGAAAGAATAAATATCCCAACGAAACCGTACCTCGATTCAATCGCGTTTTCGGAGTGATCGCTTTAGTTCTTGTCATCCGCCCCCGAGAGATTTCGTTTATCCTCGAATCAAGGTTTGGAGTGCTATCTTTAATGCTTCATTTTCTTCGAATCGATTACGGAAGAGAAGATTCTCCTTCATGGCTGTCACATTTCGTTTAATTCTACTGACTTTATTTATGGATGTTCCTGTTTGAACTCATGGGCGTACGGAATTGAAATTTTATACAATATTCGAAGGGCATTTAATTGATTTTCAATTAAGCTTATCGCGTCCCTATAAAGATTCTACGCAATTTCTCTTTCTGAACGGGCCTTAGCATCGGTCGTGAAACTTGATTTAGGGTTAGTGAGATGATCATTTTATACTTGGTTTATGATAGACTTTTTTTACCATTTAATCCCACTCGTTAATATCTCCGTAATGAGTTTGCACCGGTTTTTTTCTCGGCTGGTTAACATTAAAATTAAAATGCTATAAAGATTTTTTTCTAAGTTAAGATATAAGTGGTATCATTAATTCTGATCATGTTAGTGGTTGTGCTCCGTCGGGTGGTCATTATTTTGAAAGACCTCAAATTTTTTCGAGGTTTTATTGTCAAAACAGGTAATTATCTAACATATTAAACATTGCAGTCTGGTGTAAAATGAATGAAATCGTTATTAAGCGTCCTGAATTTTCTTATCTAATTTCAGGTCAATGCAGTATTTTGTTCTATGATATCTTTATTGGTCGCGTAAACATTCATTCATTAGACATTCTAAGTGTGGAACAAGGCACAGACACAAATATATATGCGTACCCAGGAAATACCCGCTCAGTCAGTACTCGAAGCCGGGAACTTGAATGAATTAGCTTTACCTGTCATGTAGCTACTCTCTAAACCTTCCACTTCTGCAATCAGATTTTTTTATCTGAGTCTAAACAAGCGAAATCAATGATTTTAGTTCTTTCAATGGTTGTTTGCTGCGAAGTGTTCCGCCGAGTGGACACATTTTTTTATTTTTCTTTAAATACAGATTTACACTTTAAACGAGTTTTTCGGTAACCTCTACTTTTAGAAGCACTGGCATTTAATCGGCAGACACTTACATGTATGCACCTTGTGTTTTCATGTATGCACATACAGCCAAATTCTTTTGACTCCGCGTGTCAAAAATTTTCATCCGAAGTTTATGTTTTAAAGAGACATTTCTAATAAAAGTCTTACCCTTTTTTACATTTTTTTTTAGATTTTTACCCTGCAAGCCGCCAGAGGCGTATGGCAGGGGGTGTATTAGCACCTTACCTAATCTACCCTATTATATTCTCTGATGCTATTCGGAAAGAACGACCAAAAGTAACTATCTGTTTTAGCGATTATTTCCTTGTAACTCTTGGTCGTCGCCTCTCGAATATCGCGCTCGCTGTTTACGGAATGACAATACCCTTTACTTCGCCTAAAAATTCTGGACCGATGAATTTTTCGAAAAGCTTTCGTCGGTAATAAGATCTTCTCTCCTGCAGTGAGTTCCACCCGAGTGATTTTATCATGACCGTAACGCTACTATCGAACCTGAAATCTCCACTGACAAAACGGGCTGCTCTACGTTGAACCATCTCTAAATCTGGGACTAACCCTACTTCGTGTGGATTCCAGACCGCGCAGCAGTACTCAAGACTTGGTCGAATGAGGGAAAAGTACGCAATTTCTTTAACTCTAGATGGGCATCCTCTCAGGGTTCTACTTATTAATCTTTGCATTCTATTCGCCTTTCCTATAGAATCTCGAATATGTTCCTTGAACGATAAACAAGGAGACTGCCCTCTAGGAACTGAAGCAATTTAATAAGGGATATGATAAGATGGTTATCTTTGCACACTGAGGTGTGCGTTGGTTTAAGGCGCACGCATTTTCTCATAGCATCGCTTTGTTGGTCGACCGCCTCGGATGAGGACCTCTTGCGGTGGTTGGTGCCACTTTGTGGAACGTTTCATGCATTGCCCACAAAGCATTCCCAAAAACAGTGTGGTAGAGAAGCGGTATGGCAGTTCAGTGGTTAGAATACCTACCCGAAAAGTACCTGGATGTTGTCCCAGTCATATTGCTATTTTTCACATCTGTTTACCCTGAGGATGGAAATATTCTCTCCTATATAGGTGCTATGGTTACGTGAAATTTAGCATTAAATTTCGGATTAACATTATCGCCCAAATTACTTAATTTGAGGTTGCTATTTTACTTTATTCGTTAACTTATATTTCTTGTATTCGGTCGTATATTGCTCCTCCTTCGCGGAAATTATTTTGCAACGGCTTCTCTTTCGTTTTACTCTCTGCTCTATCTCTTGCTCCAGCCTTCCAGGGATTAATGCTAATGCGGGATTACCGAAATGCGAAGATGGACGCTCGAATGAGCGGCGATTAACCTTTCAGTTGTCTGGAGAAAGCTGCAGTTGTGAACTGCGGAGGGTCGTGAGCGTATCTTATGTTGATGCAAACACTTTATAGAAAACTATCGTTAATGGAATCGCAAAATAGCGAAAATTTCACATGTCCAAAAAATTCAATAAGCACCTTGATGCGTCTATGCGTGATTTTAGAGGAAATTCAATGAGGACTAATAACTGAAGCAGTGATTTGACGAATTAAATTAATATAAATTCGTTTTCTACCTATATGCGGATATCAAGTCTGTTTCCTCAGGATGGACAGTTCCACCAATATCTACGGTTGTAACCTGGATTTATCGATCTCTAAGATAACGATAACGCTAGCGAATCATTAGATAAATTTTGGAGGATAAGAATAGAAAAGCATTGATTCATGGAGAAGCATACAAATACATAGTTGTTCCATTTTGATCCATCCTTTAGATATAAATTGGAAAATGCATTTGTATACAATGAAGTTATGGAAGAAATATGAAATCGATAGTTTTTGCCATGATCTGGTGATGGTGCATATGGATTCAAAAAGTCGAGCAGTTTTAGCAATGCGAATATCACGAAAAGTTTAGCACACGTCACTAGTTTCATTATATTGTCTTCTGGTGATTCTTTGCCGTTAAAACATAAAAATGTGGTAAAACTTGTATAAATGTTTTCCCTATGAACCTATGGCACGGTAGAAAACTTTTTTGGCACGCGGAACTCGGTTAAAAGGGCAGCACTGCCCTTTTTAGATATTAGTCACTCTAAAAATGAAGGCGAGAGTAAATAAATGTAGCTTCTATAATGCAATTATAAATGATAATTATATTTAGACAAAAAAATTGATAAAAACTGTATGGTATGGCACCACATTGGCACGCAAGTAATTTATATTCATCAAATATAGGACTATACTCTCACTCACTCACAAAGGATTTGCCATTCCTGTCCACTGTACTTATAAGGGTTTTAGAATAATTTAAGTGAAAGATACTTTCTCTCAAAAAGACCGTCCAGATTCCTTCACCTACTCAATTTTTTCCGAATATCTTAGCCAAGATCTGTTTGTAATGTGAAGCGACCTGACCTTATGGAATTACCTTACTGTGACATTTACAATTATTCAGATTCTATTCCTCGAAAATTCTTTCATTATTTCACGTATGACAACGTTATTTTCCATTCTGACCAAATCCAAGGTTTAATCCGTAAGTTCTGACGAAACTCACTCTCCTTTTTTATTCCGATTCAGTTCTACTCGTAATTGCAAGGATGCTCGATATTTTATAAGGGTATTTGGTTACTGCTCTTGCAATGAGAAGCCTGCTACCATATCTTGATGGGAGGAAAATTTTTCATTTGTCTTTTGTAGCAGGATGGAGAAAATTTTATCTTGAATTTGCCTTTGTCTAAGTCGCGCTAATGGCTGAGGTGATATCTGAGCTATTGAACCATGAAATGGTGCTTAATAATAGATTTAGTGTGTATCTCTATGAAAAGTGTTATTCATTGATACCTTATAATGATATTACGTGAATCTTTTCCTTGTTGACTATCACGGCTCATAGAGAATACCTTAGGTAAACTACCTCACTCTTCATCCTTCCTGGTACTCCTCATTCACTCTCTATAGGTTTTTCAGCTAAGAGAGAGGCTCAAATCGTCATCCGGGCTAAACATTGTAAATATAGACGTATTCAGAGTCACCCTTTTTATAACTGAATCGCCTTGACGTTGCGGAAGACCATATCTTGGATAAAAGCGGGAATCTGCGGCTTTGACCGCAGGTTTTTTTGAGGTTTTATGCTACCTTTTCGCCATTTCCTGAAAGCAATAGGGATTTAAAAGACGTTTTTTCCGATTTCGTTTATTAAACCAAAGAATTTACAGTGGAAAATATTTTAAACAGGATTATCTGGTAATAACATTTGCTTTCCTTCGTACAAACTCGATTATAAAGTAATTAGTGTAGTAATTAGTTAATACTCCATCCCATTGCGGTCGGATTTCAGATGCGACTTAACGGTTTCTTTTGCGACCGAGTACTACGTGCGGCCTTCCGATGAATAAAGATTCTCCACAAGTGGTCGAGGACTGCTTGGGAACCTGCGGTCTTTGCAGCCTTTCAATGCGGCCTTTAATTAATTTCCCAAAACAAATCCTCGTATCTTAATGGTATTTTTCCCAGTTATGTGCGGTACGTCTACATAAAAAGAAATGGAAATTATTCTACATTAGTATACTTACAAAGGAAATTCTTCATATTTTGTGCAATGTAAATATTTAACTATTCAGACAGGTAGGTAATATGCGCCCGTACGGCTTGCTGGTTTCATGTGCGGCCGGTTGGTTTCATGTGCGGTTTACAGGTTTCATAACAGTAGTAGTAGTATTGTTAAAAGTGCTTCGACAGCTGAGGTCCTTTCACACGTAGACCCCCAGCGGGATTCGAACCCGGGACTGTTTTAACCGAAGTCAAACGCGTTCCCACTTAGCTATCTGGGAGCCTTAGTTGGTTTCATGTGCGGCCTATTGGTTTCATCTGCGGCCTGTTGGTTTCATGTGCGGCCTGTTGGTTTCATATGATGACTGTTTCATGTGCGGTTTCTTACGCGAAATGGTACTAGTGGATTTTTTATGAATAAAGGTTACCCACCCCTGCTCTAGGATCTGCTAAGCTAAAGCTGTGCCTTTGAGAATACTTCCTGACGTATCTGTATAAAGAGACAGAGTGGATGAAAGGCTTCCAGGTGCCTAGGTGTTGGTGCACTTTCCATTCTGCCTCGTGTCCCGAAATTTGCTGTTTTTAAGTGCCTCGTGAGCAGGGGTAGGCGCCTACACACCCGTGAAGAAAACCTTCGGGGTGAATTTTTACTAATCTTTTTGGTACATGAATGGCTTCATGTCAGTGTTCCAAATATTTTTCTCTGGTTCATTCCCCCCTGTTAACTCTCGCACACTGGCGATAATCGCGCTGTTTTCGAGTTGCTTCGGGAAGAGGAAATGCTCGCGCAATGAGTTCATGCTGCTTCTTTTGCCTTATTTGCAGTGGCATGGATGGAGTGAATGCAGCGAAAATACTCCTGTAGACTTCCGGAAAACGGGTCTTTACTCTCTTTACCTTATTACTCGAGGATTAACGCGGATGAAAGCCTTCTGCCTTAATAGACTTGGGGTTATTTGGATAGTGCTGTTGGTGGAAGAAGGGGAAGATCCATTTGGTTAATGTAGGAGGAAGCAATGCCTTAAAACTTAGCGTGACGTTGCGCGGTTTCTTACGTAAACCTTTTGGCAGACTGAAAATATTGACGTAACTTGCGAAATGCATTACACGCATTACACCAGGGTTAGAAGAATCAGAAAATATTTCCTCTACTGAAAGAAAAAATGAAAACTTTTGTGATTTCAATTCGAAAAAATGTTCAAATCTCGTGAAAAACATTGGAAGTATACATTAGCGGTGAGCAGAAATTACAATTTGGCAATACTGGAACTTTCAGAGGTGAAAGCTGAATTACTGCGAGGGTAGCTTCCTAGGAAATTATCTTAAATGGAATTGAATGACGTTATTTCAGCATAAAAATAATGAAAAGATCGTAGCTTTAGTATATGGGATGGAAACCCGTAAGGAGAATCTTGTTTGAGCTATATTTAGCCTTAGTGATAAAGGGAATTGGTGGGACTGATACCTGCTTATCAACGAACGTATTAATGAAAAATGTCTATTTTTCGCAATATTTTGGTGTTTCAATTTATTTTTCACCCAGGGATATTTATTTTAGGGATGATGAATCAAAATGATATGCAATTTAAATAAATAAATGATGATTTACAGTTCAATGTACTATTTTTACAATTTTTCCTAGTTTGAGACCGAGTTTCTCGAGTCTTACGATTTTGTAAACTTATTCGACAGGTTTCGTTACATCGCTCTCTCCGGTATTTGTTTTCCTGTATAAGGTAATGACAGCCACAAGAATAATTCTGTTCGCGGAGACAGAATCTTTCATTTATACGAAAACTAGATTAACCGAATACCTTGAGTTATAATATGGTAATTTTTGGGTTCAACATAACCACTGTGGATGTGTTGGATTAGAAAAGAAAATGTTTATTTAGATCTATGGTCAACCCACATTCCCATGCTATTATGTCCTGAGAAGGGAATGTCTGTTTACATGGACCTTTCTTCTTCTCGATATATCCCATAATCTTCTTTAGTCTCTTTCTCCTTTATTATGTAATTTCTTGTAACTTCGTTTTGGAACTGGAATTTTGTTACATTCAATTCTCTGTATTTTATTGTTTATAATTCGATTTTCATTTTTTTTCTCGGTTTTGATTACCTTCAATCTATTGTATGATATATTGTCTTACTGTGTTTTCGCGGTTATTTTCCACCCCTATTCTCTGTGGGTGTTTTCCAACGTGGGTTTTTTTCTTTCTCAACCTTCTGTTGCAAAGATTTTTCTCCACAATGCACTATTTCTTTTAGTTTATAATCATATTTTATACATATTATAATTACATACGAGGTTAGGTGGAAGAGAAGCCAAGATGGGCCTAACCTCGCCAATAAAGGGTCCATGTATGTATCTATCTATCTTTGTATATTGCCGTCCTAATCGTTACAATCAAAGGTGAAATGATTATTTTAAGATACTTTTTCGGTTTTAAGGTATTTTCAAAACTATTTTAATATTTTTTATGTGGGTAATATCTTTTATTAGTAATGTTATTAAAGTTACTTTTACTAACGTATGCTATTCTATGTATATTGATGTACAATACTTTCTCTTTCTAGGTAAGGATTTCGTATGGAAGCCCCACTTCTGACTGTTGTGATCTTGGCGTAGATGGGAATTGCACCTCTGGAAAAGTTTAACTCACCTAGCGAGAGGAATATCTGATACCTATTGGTACGTTATCTCAACATTTCCTCTTGTCATCCTGCTTTTATGTACTGCAGACATACACTCGAGCGCAAGGGTGCTGCTCCTATCTTTTTTTTTTACTTTTGAAGTCGGCGATAAAATCGGCCGAGACAAGGGACAATCTTGGCTTTATCGGGCGTTGCACTCCTCCCCTTTCGTTAGCAAACTGCGGAGTACGGTCTTTAGTACCCCCGGCGCAGTATTGCAGGGGAAGAACCGATCTCGTCCCGCGGTGATCATCCGGCTTCCGACACCATAATGACGATGGCGTAACTCTTTTGTTCCAGTCGTTTTTTGCTTCGATCGCCGAGGAGGCTTTATAGGAAGCGGCTCCTAGAGGAGGTCTCGCAAGAATTGGCCTCAAACAATGATTTCGCCCCATTCCCCGGGTTATTATGTCCCTTCTGTTGATTTCCAAGTGCGGAATGGGATGATATTGAATTGAACCTCTAGTATGAATAGGATACTGAACTCTACTGTGCTATGCCGTGGTTATTGTTCTTTGAACGTTGTTATCGCATAGGAAAATCTTGTATCGGGGTGAAGTGAGTGTATGAAATTTCCATCGGGAAGCTAAGAAAGAGGTTTTCGTCTAAATTTTCTTGATTCAATTATCTAGCCTTAACCATGTAGAACGTTCACCTGCTTCTTTCAGTGGTTAATCGTTTTTCATTTAAATGTATTTTATTTGCGGTTCCTCTATTCTCTGCCTGCATTAAGATTTTCAAAGGTGTATTCTTTCAAAATATTGTATGCTAACAACAACAATGTACTGTTGGAAAAATACTTGAAAATGACACATATGCGTCGAAACTAGTAGTGCCTTTCTTGGTTTTGGTTTTTATGTAGTATTTTGCAGTGTTTTCTCTATTAAATAGGATCCTGTTTCCCAAGAAAGGGATTCCTGTTTTTAATTTTCCCTTCTGTCATTGAATACTACAAACTGACTCGTCATTCAGTTAAATTTATTAACGCTATACTAATCAATAATACCTTATATATGAGTCATAATATGATAATAGTATTCACGGCGGTGGAATAATCAATGTTTAAATGAGAGTTGTTTGTGACATATTTTATTTTTCTTAGGTGCTTTGAATGAGGTGATTTTTGTAACTAAATTGGTATGGGGGTTTCGGCAGCAACTTACTTGTATCCATAAAAAAACTTTGCATTTATTGCTGATATTCTCTTCTGATGAACTTCGTGCAGGAGTCTCCTAGATTTAGCTCCTGTGGGCCGCATAAACTCTTATAAAGATTTTATCATCTGTGTACTTCGCTGTATTTGCAACGTTAATTGCTGATCAAAGATCGTTCATCTAATCGAAATGATACTAAATACAATGATACTTTGAAAAGAATAGAGCGATATCTCAGCTGATGATTCACTCTGATACGAGTTTTTCGGCAAACGTAAACTGATCTTTCGATAGAGCTAACGAATAGGGATTCAGTTAATAAATTTTCAGTTGAATGTTTGCATATTTACACCTGGATAAAAAATAAAAATGAACAAAACATCTGCCAATTCACACTTACATACAATTTTAGGTAGTTTATGTCAGTGTTTATTTCAGATTTTGGCAACTCATGAGTAGTTTAATTTCGGTCAACGAAGTCCGGAACGAATCATCTTTGCTAGCTTACGCATTACCTATTATCACGACTTAGTGTTGTTTTTTAGCGCACTTTGCTTTTTAACGTTTCAATTTTCAAATTATAAGGCGTTCATTTTCCTCATTTCTTCACTATATTGTTGAAGCGGAAATATTTACAAATGCAATGTTACATTAGAAACTGATTGTTGGAAAATACCATTGCGACGTCACAGGCAGCAGGAATTCATTTACATTTTTTAGCCTGTTGATCTCTTTCCACAACATCCCATATCTCAGCTGTCTGCGTAAACTTTTGACTTTGACCCGCTCAGTTTTTCGGCCTTTTTCAGTTCGAATGTTTTCTCTCCGCCCTTCACGTTTAATACCGCAAATTAGATTTCCGCTCTCTCCACCTGACATTCGCTCATTTTCGCCACACCCACATTTCAAAGGCTTCGAAAGGTTGTAAATTTTTATTCTTTCCAAGTCTTTTACGCCGAGCGTGAGTCAGCTTCGCTATCCTATCTCATCTCCTTTAAAAATCACCGAAGTGGCGGTGAAGGTATTGGGGCATCTTTTTGTGCTGGAAATAGCAACATAACGTAATTACGGGGCATCGGACCCTTGGGGCTTCAAAAGAGGGCTACGCACGGCATCGCATGGTGTTGTGGAGCTTGATGCATTGTATAAAAACGTAGATTTTTCATGGAATCTGCTAGGAGCCTCTATGAAGAGGTTATGCACACTTATGGGAGTCCGTTATGCACACTTATGATAGTCCGTTTCTCTCATAACATATTTGAGTTTTCTACCTTGAATAGTAACCACTTTGTGATTCCGAAAGAGAATTACCCATTTACTACATTTCCTAGACTTTGTCTAGGAAATGGTAAATGGGTTTTAATTTGCATGTTTAGTCGTTGGAAATCCAAGGAAAGCGGGAGTGAAAATTATCGAAATGACTGGGACTGGAATCCAGGTCTTCCACCTTCAGAACTGATGCAGTAATTGATAAACTAGGAAAGTTTGAGATGAAAATAAACGTCAGAAAGCTAAAGTAAGAGGTTTAAGGAAGGAAAGAAAGCTAGTAATCAGGGTTAATGAGGAAAAACCAGAACAGGTGTTTCAATTTCCCTACTTGGGTAGTTTTTTCTGCGTATAAAGGGTGCACTGATGAGGTTAGAAGAACAGTAGTAACCAAGGAAGATTTCATGAAGGAACTGTTGACTTAAGACCTAGGAAAAGATTGGAAAAATTCTTATATATATATATATATATCCTTATCCTTGGACTATTTTGCTCCATCACATTGATGACTTTGTAGCACTATTAGTTTGCTTAGTATCTGACAAGAGCTTGAATTATAAGCTGGGGGTTAATACGTAAGCGTCGTATTCGAATCTTCGGCTTCGTATTTGGCTGCCTGATACGAAATGACGTCATTTGAAGCGATACTCTATCCCTGCGACCACGTAAGCAATTCCTCCTGAAGTCCCACGGAGCGAGCATTCGGAGGACTTCGGATATGGGCTCGAATTCGAATTTTGCTTCGAATTTACGTAATTGCCCCTCAAAATATAAAGAGTGTCGACGATCACTATACATATACCACGTTTATCATAACAAAATGACATTTTAGAAGTTAATTGGAGATATGTCAATAAGGAAAGTCTTAAATCTCCCCCCAACATTTTGGCAGGTTTCTAGACCCTTGAGGTGTGCGTGTGTCGTGGCATTGAAAAAAGTGTGTTGATCGAAACACAATCACGATGCTGCTGCACTAGGTGGGGTAGGAGTTAATTTTGATTGAAGAAACTAGGGAGATGTTTAGTAGTTTGTTCTATTCGATATATTGCTTGAATAAATCTTTTGTACGTATGTACATAATGCTACGAAGGCAGAATATGAGAATTATTTCTAACTCTGCTTTTAGTATAATGCGCTTAGGAAATATTAAAGTGACGTATCGTTTCGAATCATCAGTTTTTGAATTATATTATTTATCATAAGATAATCTTGGTAACTCATTGCATCGGAGTGAATGATTGAAATCGATTCTTTTCAATGAAACCGGATGTGAGTAATTGCACCTTCGTCTGGCTGATAAATTGCACGCGTTTAACCTAAATACTTGGAAGGAGGATGCCACACTTCGTAATTCCTCTTTTTCTGCTTCTGAAGAGTGAACAGTCATCAGTTTCGCATGACCAGCCACGGAATGGAGAGATGATGCTTCACTATCCGATGCGAAATATTCTACTCATGATGTTGAACAAGATTCTTTTATCGTTGCAAGGAAGTGCTCAAGGAATGTTTCTCATGCTCCATCAACGGCTTCCAAGGAAATCGTGCTCGCGATTCGCTCAGTGCGTAATTTAGATTTCTGTAAGGCAAAATTCCATTTGCTCATTATTTCAGGAAGGGATGTCAAATTAGCTACAATTTTGCCCGTAATGAAGACGCTTACTCGCTACTATAACGGTGTTTCCCCGTCATAACTCCTGTATTGGTGGCGGTGATTTCAGATGATTTTTGTGCAAATTTTCTGTCCAATAGTTTATGTTACTCACGCTTCATTTCTATAACATAGAGAAAAGGACGAGACATAATTTAACACTCCGAACATTCGCAAATGCCTGTAAATCTCCATTTTTGTCACTAATCCAGCTGCTTAAATTTACCATTTAATTTTTCCCAGATAATATCTATTATGGCCTAATACATAAACGCCGATGTTTTTCGTTAGCAACCGAAAAGAAAATTGGAGTAATATTTCCAAAATTAATATACCTCTACGTATAGTTAACCCGGCAAATATACATATATAATGTATTGTTTCAGTTAAATATTCAAACTAAATATATTATGCATAGATACTCTATTATGTTAGAAAGAAAATGCTTTTCTGAGAATATGCACTTTCGGAATTATGAGTTTAAATCGAATAAACAAATTGTATAAATATTTTCTAGCTATAACGATTACAAATCAATTTATACTATTCATTTTCATTATTTTATTTCTCAAAGTTCATCGAACACTATGGAATTGACCCCTGAATACTCAACTCTAACTTTTCCCAGAGAGTTAAATACGAAACGCATTTCATGCGGGAATTGACGATAATTTGTCTCGGGAATAACGAACGAAGATTATCACTACATAGCCACGATCGTCGACAATTAAATAGTGAAAGGAGTATGTTCTTCGGGGCTTCATCATTTTCTCATTTTCATAATGACTTTCTAACGCCTAGAGAGCATCACCACAGCATCTCATAAACTGCGCGGAAATGGATACACCGCGTTCTAAAAATCCCCTCTCAATCCATCACTATTAAGTTCCTTAATTCCTTCCTCGTGCTAATTCCAGCCGTGAAATCCTCTTCCTATATAATCTTTCCAGCACGCGCTCTCGCAAGGCGGGTCTCCTTTGTTTTTATAACGGTATAAGGTGTCGATGTTCTCCCGAGTTAACCTCTTCGGAGAAATCGCTCCGGGCTGCAGCGACGGAAACCTCTCCCACTCGGCGCCATATAAAGCCTTCGGAAATCGCTTTCCCATCCAGCTGTGAGGCTCACGCTCAGATAAAATCTCCATGTTGATGGTCGAGTTTTTATTTCCCCGCGCATGTCTTTATTCGTTTCTTCACGGCTCGCTTTTTTCCTCTCGGTCAGCGAGGCTCAGTCAAGTAGCTGTCCTGGGAGGTAATTCATCGTCCATTGATTGCACTGCGTGAATTTTCATAACCGGTCGTAAAACTCACCGCGAGAAATGCAAAGGTTGCGATGCGCAGTTCGCCTATGGTCACGTGGTTGAAATGTGACGGTATTCGTTTATTCATGTATTTGATGTAAATTGTCATGTCTAAATTTTAATTTTCGGAACTGCACCCGCTGCCACCAGAATACCACCTACCTACACCGTCGACTCTTCCAATAATATTGAAGATTTTGGTATCAATAATGTGCCAATGGAATAATCTCCCGATTATCCGTGGAGGGAATTTTCTGTTGGAATGATTTTGATAACAATAATGTGGGAATACAGTGAGCTGGTGGAGTGAGTGGAGAGGTTACCCTCCCACGGTTAATGTTACTTTACCGAAGACAAATCGATATATACTATTTATTTTTATTATTTTATTTAAACTGTTTAAAAAACTATCCTAACTATTCCGTGAGTGCATGAGATGATATTCTCAGAAAATAATTTTCTAACATTACAGAGTGACTACGCATAACATATTCAGTTTGAACGCTTGACTGAAACAATATGCTATGTAGGCAATAATTATTTTCACTCTTTCTGGATATTTTCCGCTGTCTTTTGAAAAAGGTTACAACACAAAGAAAAGCAACGTAATTTCTCGGTCCACGTAATACAAGCAGGATTAACGTACGGCGTATTCTATGAATCAGTGAGAACACGACTCCAATGACATCATCGCTGTTAAATAGATCCGCGACTGGGTGAAGAAAACTCTTTTCGAGTCTATGAAACAAACGAAAATAACGGACTTTCTGCTCAAATAATAATTATTTTTTTATTGACGTAAATTTCGAACATTATTAGGAATAAAAAAAAACATTTTTAGGGGTAAAAGTGGATTTGGGTTATCCATCAGTTATCAGATTATTTGTGCATTCTCTTCCCATCATTAGCATGGATAATCGAGAGTCCACGGTATTTAAATGTCGTTGGAGCAAATTTTAGAATCCTTTAAACAATTGCATCGAATCCTTAGCCTCTTATCCTCTTTAGAATTCTTGAGAAGATTGTATTCATTTTGATATGTGAAGCAAAAATTTGGGGGCGCAGATCTTGACTCGCCAGAAAATGTCGCAACGCTAAAGATTTACTAAAATCAGAATGGATATCGCATTAGATGGTAGCGGGATGGTCGGAAACGTTGGTTCGTTAGTGTCTTTTCGGTCCCGGAAAAGTTGGTGCAGGCGAGAGAATCGGAGAAACCGAATTGATGATCTTGGATCAAAATTCATTCCAATTTATTCCTTACAGATGTTCTATTTTTCTAATGGAAACTGGGTTATTTAAATGAATAATGTCTTCAGAGTAGTATCTTTTGGATGCTCGAACTATTTATGTCCTACTTGTTGAGTTGGCTTTTGGATAAATGGACTGCTTTAACTAATGTATCTAGTTTGATGAGCTGAAAAGGGTAGGAAGGACAGCTCAGCTGAAAGCTGTTATAATACTATTAATGTTAAAAGTACTTCGAAGCTGAGGTCATTACTCGCCTATGGGTCTCACCGAGAATCGAACCCGGAACCGCTTTCACTGACGGCAAGCGCGCAACCGTCTTGGCTATCCGAGAGGCCTAAAATCCGTTTTAAGCTTCGGTTAAATTTCCTTTAAAGGCTTCCCAAAAAATATTTCGCGTAGTATACTTTTTATCCTAGCAGCCTTTTTCCGTTCCCTTTTGTAAACGGTCCGATGTTGTGGCAGAGAATCCGTTACTTATTTAAATTTACATCTTCGCGGAGCATCGCTCAGGCACTCCCTTTTGTTCTCTGTGTCTTCGACTGTCTCTTAGTTCGCCATCCCTTTCCTTTTAAGGTGAAGATCTTTTCGGTGGCCTCGTAACAATGCGATAGCAGGGCGCCAGAGGTCGGAATCAGAGAAAGACAAAAGGGAAAAAAATATTTCGTAACGATATTCGATAAAAACCGTATTTTCCTTACAATTAAATTGTAGTTCTTTTTGGGCGATCCAAGATATTGGAAAACAGAGATCTTTGCGAAATTACGTTAGCTGATATGTTACATTTTTTATATCTTTCTGTTTCGTGTTTTCTACAGTCTTATGAGTAGTTGTTTTGTCTCTGTAACACTTTCTTCTTTGAAATAACATACAATTAATAAAGGGATATGTTGGAGGAACTCCATCTTCAAAATAACAGACAATGATTTTATTTCTACTTTCCTAAAAGTACAAATAAAGTCATTGTATGTTATTTTGAAGATGAAGTTCCACCAAATATCTCTTACCAAGATTAATTTTAATTCTTTTCTTTTTTAGTAGTCTTAAGTAGATTTTATTTGTACTAGTAAAGTCATGATTCCGAAGAGAATGAGATTCCTCATTCCCTTAATTACTAATCGAAAATGCTTTGGAGAGGGATTGAGGCTCACTAGGAATGATGTGGAATGAGGTTTGCCTTTCCCATCCGTACTGAGCAAAAACTTTGAGTCTACGTAACACAATTGAAGCAAAGTAACACAATGACAAGGAAATAACTTGCCTAGGCATTCTATAACGAATGACCAATCCTAAGTACGGTTTGATAGTTAATGTTCTTTCTTTTCAATTCAGTTTTTTACTCAAATTATATTTAAAATTTATACTACTAATGTTGCCATATTTCTGGTTTTTTTATCATCGTAAGATTTTGTTTTACTTTATTGTCATTTTTATTGTATTTTGTTTGTTCATTGCTTTCCTTCATTACATCTAAATCATCCCTATGTATAAAAATGCGGTGGATCTTGTATATCTTACTGAAAGTGGATGTGCATTGTAATCTGTGTTTTGCTGAGCAGTGGATTTGCGAATCTGGAAATATTTCATACTGGCATTTAGGTATTTTCAACTAGCAATGAAGGCGAGAGCGAGTTATACCTAGTTACTATTAGAGGCTTTCCGAATTATAGATCTAGAGATCTTACTTTCTAATACAATGTCAGCATAATCATGCAATGCCTTAAAGCTAGTCTGCTTAGAGGTATTCAAACATGTTTGAGTTTTCAAAAAGTATAGTCATTAGTAAGGAAATACTTCAAGCAAGCATTGAATTGGGTTTGATTAGCCACGGAATGGAGAGATGATGCTTCACTATCCGATGCGAAATATTCTACTCATGATGTTGAACGAGATACTTTTATCGATGCAAGGAAATACTCGAGGAATGTTTCGCATGCCCCATTAACGGCTTCCAAGGAAATCGTGCTCGCGATTCGCTCAGTGCGTAATTTAGATTTCTGTAAGGCAAAATTCTATTTGCTCATTATTTCAGGAAGGGATGTCAAATTAGCTACAATTTTGCCCGTAATGAAGACGCTTACTCGCTGATATAACGGCGTTTGCCTGTCATAACTACTGTGCAGGTGGCAATGATTTTTGATAGACTTTCCCTTTGATTAAATTATATTCCATACACAATCCTACCCGGCCTTCGTAGGTTAATATATCGTGTACGTGAAATTTGACTGTGTGAAGTAAAATTTTGAATGTCCAATAAAAGGTAGAGTTGCGATTCATGGGAAGTCGAAATTTAGTCATGTTTTAAATTTGTATGAAATATATGCTACGAAATCCTTTTCGGATGTATTTACGGAGTAATTCGATATAGAAGATTAGAATATTCCGAAAAGAATCACAATGAAGGAGTGAGCGTAGAAACTTCATTCAGCGCATTTACTCATGTGTAGATATAAAGAAATGCTTATATCAATATTTAAACGCTCTAATACTGCATTAATACTTCATAATAAAGTAGATTCCTCTCACCTTCGTTTGAGAATCCCAACTAGTGGTAGTTTCATTCCTTCTCCTTTAGACTTCGCAGCGGTGTAATAGTACTACATTCNGGAAATACTCGAGGAATGTTTCGCATGCCCCATTAACGGCTTCCAAGGAAATCGTGCTCGCGATTCGCTCAGTGCGTAATTTAGATTTCTGTAAGGCAAAATTCTATTTGCTCATTATTTCAGGAAGGGATGTCAAATTAGCTACAATTTTGCCCGTAATGAAGACGCTTACTCGCTGATATAACGGCGTTTGCCTGTCATAACTACTGTGCAGGTGGCAATGATTTTTGATAGACTTTCCCTTTGATTAAATTATATTCCATACACAATCCTACCCGGCCTTCGTAGGTTAATATATCGTGTACGTGAAATTTGACTGTGTGAAGTAAAATTTTGAATGTCCAATAAAAGGTAGAGTTGCGATTCATGGGAAGTCGAAATTTAGTCATGTTTTAAATTTGTATGAAATATATGCTACGAAATCCTTTTCGGATGTATTTACGGAGTAATTCGATATAGAAGATTAGAATATTCCGAAAAGAATCACAATGAAGGAGTGAGCGTAGAAACTTCATTCAGCGCATTTACTCATGTGTAGATATAAAGAAATGCTTATATCAATATTTAAACGCTCTAATACTGCATTAATACTTCATAATAAAGTAGATTCCTCTCACCTTCGTTTGAGAATCCCAACTAGTGGTAGTTTCATTCCTTCTCCTTTAGACTTCGCAGCGGTGTAATAGTACTACATTCATTGTAAAATTCTGGGGATTTGAAATAAGAATGAATTTAATTTTGTTGTTACGAAAGCCGAAGAGCTCGATTCATTTTCTTTTTGAGTCTTTCTCTGCCGGGCCTTTTTATATCACAGTTAGTTTAATTTAAATTCATTTTCATTGCAGAAATGTTTCCCTCTCCCAGCTCTTAATTTTATTCCACCAAAGGAGAGAAATATTAGTTTTTGAGGACCATGAGAGCGGAATACATTCAAATTAAAATTTAAAGCGAAACTTGTCCCTTTTCAGAGCTGTATATTGCTATAATGACATTGTTTTGTTCTTTCTTTTTTTCAAGGGGTGAATGTTTGACAATTGCAGATGCATGCACGATTTACTATGGAGCATTATTGTGTTTGTCATTATTTTCTTGAGTATATGTATAGAAAAATTAAGTGGCATGGCCAGAAATTAATACGCATCGAATTTCCTTGTTAAATTTCAAATTTTGAATGAACGTGTCTCCTCAAATCCATTCTATAAGCAAGGATAGATTAGGTAAGGTATGGAATAAATATAATCAATTCAGAGACTTAACTGTTGAATATCTTGAAAATACTCAATGAAAAAAGCCGTTAAAATGGAGACCGAAGTCACTCTAACGTCAATAGGAAAACATCTTCATAGTCTTATTTCTTTCTGTCGAGGTTAATGTTCTTCATTACAGAGAGGCAGGTACGTTGAAACGGTGCTTGGTTCAGGGTGGAGTTTCTTTCTACCTTCGGGACATCCCTCGAAAGATTTAAGGTTCCGCCCGAACTCAAGTAATGAGTTACCGGATATGAATCCTATAAGAGATTCCGCCCTTCAAAAGAACGCCTTTCACGTTGCCCAGGCTCCCGCACGCCTACCAACGTAAACACCGGGGTTTGATTCATGAGGAGCTCTGCAAATTAATGGACCAGTTTTATCGGCTTCGTTCGACGTCAAATAATTTTAATTGAAATATGGGTTCGTGGGTGGAGTCGGTCTAAATCCTGTGTTTTTATGGGCCATTAAGGATGTTTTCTGCTAGCCGGAGTTTGAATCCTCTTTGCTCTCGTAATTGTCAGGTCCCGGAACAGTTCAATTGAAAAAATCGACGGAAATTATCGAAGCCCGCGACCGATTCATCTCCATCAACCGGAAAATGAGCTCTCTCGGTCATTCATCCATGAAGGAGGGTCACGAGATTGAATCTTAATTATCTGTTGATCTTGTCATCGATGTCTATGTTTGACCCGCGTATGTTATGAAAAAGATTTTTGCTCCCTCGAAATCTACGAACATTTCGGGAAAGGTTCAGTAGTTGTGCAGTATAACCTTGGATTGAAAGAGAGCCTCCTAACGAAGATTCTGTTCGTTCTTTTTCGGATATGAATTCGCATTCGGTTGATGGATCTTTGGATGGTGTCCACGCATGTACACGAATGCACGCGAGCAATGTTCGCTACCAATTCTGTAGGGAAAGATAGTGGTAGTTTTCTTGTTGTTTTTACATGTTACGTCATATTTTAATTAGAATATTTTCAGTTTGAAGTATTTCAAGACTTGGAATCGTCTAAATGATTCCTAACGCGTTACCGCTGAGGGTCTATGTAAAATTCCTCACCCAGTGAAAACCCTCTTCGACTCAGATTTACATAATGGCGAGTTGCACCACATTTTCTGGAGATGAGGTCAACTTGTTGCAAATTCTCCCTTCTGCCTTTTTCCATCATAATTTATTTATTTTATGAGTTCCGTGTCGTATCCCTCAAATTTACTATACAAATCTATCTAAAATTAATATTAACGGTTAAAAATATTTTAATGTATGAAAATAGTGTTATTCTGCTCGGTACGTTAAAGCACCATATACATTAAAATACTCATTAGATCCCATAACAGTCTGTTGATACACATTTCAGGCATGAATTTTCTACAATTCTGACCTCTTGTCTCAGTCTGTAAGTCTGAGGAGCGATAGTTTCCTTCTACGTGAGAAGTCTATTCTGTTCAAATCCGATTAAGAAAAGTAGTGAAATTTGAGAGGTATCAAATCCTGTCAGAAGTGACCACTCATGCGACCAACCAATGGAGATCACATTAGACAAATGGTCACTATAGCAAGGTTAGGTCATTGGATGTTAAGAGAGTTTTCCCTACTTATTGTTAGAGGAATCATAAAATGCTCTAAAATTGATTTGTTTGCAAACATATCTAATTTAAGAATATGTATATATAAAAAACAAAAGACAGAAAGAAATTAAGAAAGGCAAACTTGTAGTTCAGTTTTTACAAATAAGGAGATTTTTAATGCTTTTTTGGATCCGCCAAACTTGATTTGGTTTAATTTTTGCGCTTTTATACAGATCGGGTCAGCAATTAAATTTTGTTTTGGGCACTGTGAAGTATTTTTGAGTCAATTCCATCATCTTTTGTTACGTAACATCGATCGTTACGAGTTAGGTATACGGCCTGCAGTGAATTCATATAGTCAAAGGGCACATTTCAAATCCCACTATATGCATCTTCACTTCTCAACCTCCACATTCGCCTTGCAAAAACGTCTGAAACGATGACGCCTTCGTGAACTCCCAAAACAAAAAACACGTCATCGCGTCGCTATCCATTCGCATCTCTCGGACGTCTAGGCGTTCGCCTTTCGTTTCGTCTTTTTTTCACCCCCTCCCCACGGGGGAGTTCCCGCTGGAATGCGGAGAAACAACCTGTTGTGTTGGGCGAGGGGAGTGGGCGGTTGCGGTCGGCTCCACTAGGTACGTCGGTCACTTCGTCTGCAGAGGGCGCCACGACAACCCCGTCTTTTGGCCGGATACATGCTCCATGCTCACGCACTACTATGCCATTAGAAGTTATTGGTCTTTTTATTCTGGAGAAAAGGGATGGAGTTCGAGCAGCCCTTTAGGTCTTATACGGTCACCTCGACTCCTTCCCGCGTCCAGTTGTCTGCGGTTTGTAATCTTGCGTGCCTCTTTGGCCAAGTATGGGCATCTTCCATCTTGCCCCTTCATCTACATCTCCCTCGACTTTTTGTCTCGGCCGTTTTGTCGAGTTTTTGTTCATCTTTCATTTTTCATCTTCAGGATTCCCTTTAGTTCTTTTCGTCTAGCACAGTGACGCCTCGGCTAACGATGATGCTCATTCCGAAATTAGCTCTGTCACTCGAAATCCTTTCGGGGTGTCTATTTGAGATCTTGCGTCATCATGAATACCTACGCATACACTTACGAGTATTTTTCTTTCAAAGAGCGCCTTTGAAATGCTCAAAGAAAGACGAATTGAGTGCAAATTAACAGTCGAATTCTAAAGGGTGCCCATCGAGCTGTGAAGAAATAGCCTATTCGACCTCTTCTAGATGGGATCCTCACGAAGTAACATTAGTCTGATTGCAAGGAATACGGTAAAAGGTAACTTTGCACATTAAGGTTTGCGCCTAGTAATATTGCCTAGGGGAAATGGATATGAAAAGGTCTAACTGGATCGGGACTCGAACTCGGATCTTCCACTTTCCTAGTGACTGCTCTAGCCAGTGTGCGCCATCCTATGGGTGCAAGGGGTGCATCGCACCCGGGCGGAGTCATCTAAAGGGCGGCTGAAGAAGCGTAGCCAACCATTATTATTATAACAACAGCATTATTTGTTGTTTCCAGTGTTATACACACAACTTATCTGTGAAATATTAGGTTATGAAATCAAAGATTGGCAAACATTTTGAGGAAAGAATTACGGATAATTCAAGACGAGAAAGGAATATTTCTACATTGGATTTAATCGATGTTATTTATGTTGAAAGGGAACTTTTATTACAAACGTTCGCGTTTAGTTGCGATAAATATTAAATCATATATTATGTCAGCATATGGAATCTGCATAATTAATTGTTACTGATGTTTTGTGACCAATGTATGTACCGTCGGAGCTTAAATTTTTTTCTGTGCATAACTCGTTGACTGTTCTCCACGTGTTCTTCGTCTTGCTACTGTCGTTGAAACATCCCTCTTGTCCTTAATGCTAGTTTGCTAATTTTTTCTTTATCATTGTACTATTCATGTGAAATTAAACTTCGTCGAATTGATAATGTGTTAATGTCACATCGTCACATCGACGAAGAAGTGTAGTTCGGAAATCAAGTTAACTACAATCGTGACTCCGAAAATAAACGGTGGAGGGTTGCATGAAAATAATAGCCAAGACGGTTATTTACTTTTGCTCGAGCATTACGGAAGCTAACGCTTACTTCTGACAGGGAGGGACCGTAAGCGTAACTTCGCTTTTTGAAGGACGTGGTAAAGGGGATGTACTCGTATTTACTGTAAAGTAGATATATTCTAATTTTCATTTCCTTTAAAATCTGCATATTAAGAACCCATTTTTTCAACGATAGATAACCTTCTTTTGTCTATCTATGTAAGTATCCCGAAAGTCGCCTTTCGTGGCATGGAGTGACACCATGACTCTACTTCCCTAATCGATTGTCCTTAATCGCGTATCATTCGCGGAAAAAATGAGTCCTTGAATCGACTCCTTCTGGCATCTATTTCTCTTATCTTTCTCTTCCTATTCCTGATCTTTTTTAATCAGAGCGGCCTAAGTAACATGGAGGACGCATTATATCGACTACATAATCTGTGAACGTGCTTTCTCTGAACTGAATTAGTAAATTTATCCTTTGCTTAAATCTTTCCATGATTTATCAAAACACTATAGATTCAGTACTATAATGGTCTCCTTTCGTTAACAGATAATGATAAGAATAATCATTTCTTTAATGGAAACAGGAAGATGATTGCAATTACATCCATTTCAATTATCATTATTATTGACCAACACAAGCATTCCCTAACCAGAAGAATCCGATTAGCGAGGATTCGAACTCGTGACCTTTGGGTGGGAACGCATGCAAACCACTCCGATACCGCGGCAGGTATCATTTATAACGAATGGCCGTGGCATGATTTAACGTCAAATTTGAAATAAATCTCTATCAACGAGAGGAATTTAAAATCTTCATCCGTGTCTATGTTAATATATTTGGAAATATTTGTTTCATACTAACATCAATTATTTGCATCTCAGGAATCAACTACGGTGAGCGTAATGACGTGACAATAGGCGGTTAATATTCAACGACCCTGAGAATGCTCGGAGAAGTCTGAGTCACGAAATGTGGCTGAATAGTACTGCAGCGAAAGGTCGATGTTTAAGGATTTCTCTGACGTCTGCTCCGGCGACAATTAATGTCATCGCAACACGATGTCCCAGCGGTATAACACCTGATATTAGCAGTAATCTGATCTCGAGGCGGCGGTATTTTTTGTGACTCTAAAGCAAGATTATATTTCCTCACAATGTCATTCACTCATCAGATGAACGTCACGGCAGTCTCTCTGAAGGTGCCGACACCAGCTGTTACTTTCATTTGTCTGAATTTTGGTGTAATAAGCCTGTCAAGTTAAAGCTGTTTAGGTGATGAACGCGACCGGCAGTTTTTTGTTGAATTACTCCCTGATGAGACTAATAGAATCCTTGAGAATTACTCTTAAGTGGTACATAATATGATATGATGGTGATTCGGTTGCCATGTTTATGATTTTGGGTTTTATAAAGGAGAGCGAATATTTGGTCTTGAGAGGTTGCGAGAATTAAAGATAGTGAATTAGTATTCGAGTGAAGAGATTTTGAGATTCTGCCGGTCTTTCAAAAAATTACTAATTGCTGGAATATGCACAGATGGAAACTTTGAAGTTGTGCCCGTAAAATTAACCTCATAAAAATTTTGTTTTCCCAATGAAATGCAAAACTTGGTCAGATATGTCATTATGAATGTTAAATATTATTAACATTAAATACAAAACATTTCTAGTTTACAGTCGGGTCTCTGTATACACATCTGTTCTTGCCGTTTTGAAGTTCTGAGATCCCACATCTTTATAGATTCTGCGTTTTGTGTTACTTATGTATGAAAATATACATTTCATTTTATTTTGTAAAGGTTTAATGGTAGATTATGTAGACTAACGTATCAAAAATCAGATAATAGGTTATTGGAGCTGTTGGCTAGCTAGTATGCTAAGCATCGTCTTTCATCGTTTTTACAGGTTATTTATTCAGATTAATTTTGTATTACTGCATACAGGGATTTTAACTGAAAATTCCTAGATATTAATAGTAATGTTTCCATGACGTAGGTTTTCCGTTATAGCTCTGTGATTAGTCTTTCCGAAATTCACGAGGAAAAAAATAAGCTTAGGGTGGGAACGTCGTTAGGTACACGTACGTATCAATTTATCTCACGTTATGTTAAAATTACAGATTACATCTCAAAACGTCAGAGTACGACGTAAGGACTTCTCCGATTCAATTGGGAGACCAGGATTCGATACTTTT
Source organism: Ladona fulva (assembly GCA_000376725.2). Classification (NCBI taxonomy): domain Eukaryota; kingdom Metazoa; phylum Arthropoda; class Insecta; order Odonata; family Libellulidae; genus Ladona; species Ladona fulva. The sequence goes on along the minus strand of KZ308323.1, from coordinate 579,256 downwards.
GTCATACTTTTTTCAAGTCCATTCTTACTTGGGGTTTTTCCTGGGTGCGCACCATCTTGCGCTAGAACCCGTCTTCTGTTTCCTGATATATTCTTATCGGTAATGATGTTCCAAATATCTTCAATGAGGCATATCTCATTCCAATGGGGTTTTTGTCTAGAAAATAGCATATCTGAATCAAAGCTGCTTAAAATATCTCTCAACCATTACATCATTCCATTGAAAAGCATGATCTCACCGCTTCGAAGTACGTCGAACTCCCGATTACCCGTGGGAGGATTATCCGTTTCGCGAATTTAATACGCTCTCCTGTTTTTGGAAAAAAATTCAAACACCTAAAACTCAAATGTATTTTCGCGTTCCAATACAAGCTGGACTTATGGAAGACCTTTTCTTGCCACTCAAATTCACGTCATAAAACGTAATAGTCCTTCTCACTTATGCTCGAGGAACGTGTTATGTTTACTTAATCGAAGAAAATGTGTATGTGAGCGAAGAATAATAAATTCGTTTATTTACGTCAGTTCTGAATATAAGAAATGCGGTGGCTAAGTGGTTATTATTATTTTCCTACTCCTACGGCTAGGTTATACCAAAATGGCCTCTATTCCACCTAACCTCAATAGATATTACATGATAATAATATTACACTAAAAATAACCAAAACCTATTGGTTACAGTTAACTTAAATCTAGAAAAATAAATCATCACATCCCAAGCAATACGGGAAACATAGGTGCAAGATTATTGATACAAACAATAGATAAAAACCGATTGGCAGTCAAGTTAATAAATGAAAACATATACTTACAGCCAGATATACATACTCGTACGTATAAAAACAGAAATATTAGGGTTGTGGGGAAAAAGTCCTCAACTGAAGGTTTATGAAGAAAAACCCACGATGCGGGAAAACGCCCACAAAAAAAGGGGGCTGATTAAAATTGTAAAAATACATTATTATTATGGTTATCGTCCTAACGTTCCATCTCCCGAAGATCCCGGGTTCGAGTCCCGGCTAATCGGATTTCTATGGCTAGGAAACGGATGTGTTCGTCAATAATAATAATTTAATGCATGTATGTGAGGTATTTCTGTTTCCAATAAGGAAGTTATTGTTATTATTGGCTTCATTAATTAAAAGTGAGTTTTTGGATTATTTCCACATTTTCCGATTGTTCATGCATCCTCTCTCCATCAATACCCCGGATAATCGAGAGTTAACTGTAATTGGTAAAATCCCTGGATGCACATAAATTTGTGACTAATCAGAGAGTAAATTCCAATGTTCCAATCTCAGGATCGATGCAGGAGAAATTTAACCTTTGGCCCTTGAGTTGCATTTAAGTAGGTGTAACATTCCATTAATAAGTTGAGCAACGGTACGTTAGATTAATAGCAAACCTAATCTCTCATTAGCGCTTTAAAGAGTCTGAGATTTGCAGACGTCAGAATCCGCTCTCACTCGCCTTTTACGCGATGTCGACCCAATTATTATTTTTTTATTTCGCGCAACCTACTCCGCCTCTATATCATTCAATTTCATGCGTCGGCGAGCCGTAAAACCATGGCGCTGCGGGGCCACACACGTCGCCGGCTAGGAAAAGAAGGGAGTGGCGAAAAGAAATGAAACGCGAGGGACAACCCGTGTCCTGCACGAAAAAAAATGAGTCCGTGGAGTTGACGGGCGGCGGTACGGGCCGAGGATTCCCTTTACCGAGCCCTGGATTTCCCTTAACCGCAGACTCGCGAGTCATTTAAATTCACGTCGATGGAATCTGCAGACCGAATGGCGATAAGTTTGATGAGGGGTGCGATGAATAGAGATCTGGCGATTGCACGTTATCTTCGTGAGGAGATCCGTCATCATTAGCGCCATTAGTGTTCTGTCTTCCGACGGGCGGCGTGATTGTAAATGTGCGTAAATGAGTTAACTTATTTGAGTAGGGATTCGTTACGCTTCTCCAAATGAGTTTTTTTTAATCAAAGGTTGCTAAATTTTTTTTACGCGAGCAAGATAGTGACTCGGAAGTCGGCAGGCCGCTGTTGTATAAGTTTATGTCATATACATAATATTTATTCGAATTTTTATTGTATATTGTAATATAATGGCCACATTGAATGAGTGATGATCTCAATTGGATATGTCATATAAATAATTATTCGAAGTTTTATCGAAGATTATAATATATTGGCTACATTGGATGAGTAATGGTCTCAATTAAATTTAGTGGTTATTAATCAACTTCAGTTTTCATTTCGAAACGTCTTGGGTTGGTTGGAATCAATGACTTATTTGAAGTTATTAAGTTATACTGAAGGTTGTTGTTTCGCAGGTGAATTAAATAAATAAAATTACCCTTAAAAAAGTCTGACGCCGTCAGACTTTTTTCAAGTCCATTCTTCCCTGGGATTTTTCCTGGGTGCGCACCATCTTGCGCAAAGGCACCCTTACCCGTTTTCCTGTAAATAAAATTAATTTTATTCCTCCTATTGTTATTTATATTGATGTTTATTGCTCCTGAACAATTTTTATATTTTTTTGTATTTTTTCTGCTCCATGGGAGGATCCCAGTCCAAATTTAAAATCATCATTATTATTAATTCTGAATATCTGTTATAGAATTTTTTACTTTTTAAGGAAAGAGATAAGGTATAAATTGTGGAGTGCGCCTTAAAACCCAATGATAAACAAATGTGAAAGAAAGCGTCATGAATGGGACTCGAATCCAAATCTCCCACTTTCCTGGCAGGTATTGTTACAAATAAACCTCCACGCAGGGCCTCTTCCATACTGTTAGAATGCCTGCCCGGAAAGTGGGAGACCTGGGTTCGAGTGCCAGACATGTCGCTATTTTTCACATCAGTTTATCCTTGGGTTTAAAATTTTTGTTATGTATTATAGTAGATCTACCTTGCGATAGTGACTCATTAGATTTTCTTAGGAATCCTCAAATAAGATTTTCTTAGGAAACGATAGATTAGTGCTGATATCACTATCAATTCTCCCGGAATTGATAATGTAATGGTGCAACTGCAGTTATCATTTCGAGTTGTCTTGGGTTTGTTTGAATCGATGGTCTATTTGAGGTCATTAAGTTATACTGAAGGTTGTTTCGCATGTGAGTTAAATAGCTGATCAATCTAGAAAATTCTTTCGACCTCCCTAAGGTGATATCCTTCCATTAACAGATTAATAATCTAGTTTGTATTATTTCCTCTGCCATTGTGGCTGCTGACTCGAGCGTATACTGAATCCGATTGACCAACTGAATTCATTGAAATGCTGATCAATGTGCACAGCATCGGTGCATTGCTCCCTTGAAAACAGTCTTGTATTGATAGCTTAAGCTTCATAGCTTTCAGTCTCTATGTACAGTAAGGGATTGATGCAAGAGGAATCATTCAAAGAATGCTGAGTTCGAAAAAAGACCAACAGTGCAAGAAGGCCCCTGCATGATTATTAATAACTATAATAAACCCGGCATAGTGGATCGCGATGAGTCATATAATGCGTTGACTTTTTTACGGCTTTTATCGCTTTCTGATAAGTGACGGAAGAAAATGAGTGAGCCGTTCGTTCTTGATGACTTTGAGTTTTAATGAATTACAGTTATCGGTAATCGACAGATAACCCATTGCCGGCTCAACGTATTCTTTAATCTGAGGTATTTATGGGTGCTTTTGATTGAAAGAGATTGATTTTTTGTTTCAAATACTGTTTTTATTATCTCTGTGTTTTGCGGTTTTCATTCGCTTGATTTTCTGAGGGCGTTTCCTCACATTTATGGTTTTTCTTCGTAACTTTGCAGTTGAGGAGTTTTTCCTCAAAACCGAAATTTTCGCGTGTTAATATTTATCTTTATCTAGTTTGTATACAATGGTTTGTATTTATTTATCAATTAGACTGGCTATTAGATTGTATCGAGTTCTTTTACCTTTTATCCGTTATCTATGTTTGTCGGTTTTTGTTCGTATTGATTTATATTTTTCAGTTGAAATTTAATTGAACTCAGTTTTTTTGCTTATTGGTGTTATATTATTATCATTTAGTATCTCCAGAGGCGAGGATAAGTTGTTTGAGGGACTCTTTTTTCCGCGAACAATACGCGATAATAATAAATTAAAGAAGTAATTCTACTCTTGGTGTTTANAAATTCAAACTCTCTTTAGCAGGGAATGACTGTAAATAAATAATAATAATAATTTCAATATGCGTGCAAATAAAATGTGAATGAAAAAAAAAAGATTTTTCACAATTTGATAAATGAAACGCATTCGTAAAGATATGCTAACAGGGGCGTATCCAGGATTTTCTCTTGGGAGGTCTGAACTTATGGGATGTAACTGATGAATTCTTCAACGCCTTCTAGTTTGCGATGTCATGTGAAATAATTGATTCCCATCATAAGAAAGCATCGCCTATATAGATATATTTTAAGCGTAGCATATTTGTTAATAATACCCTTTAAAATTTTGGTTCAGAATGATATATTTGTAGAAACTTTGGGAGGGGGTCTGAAACCCGTCAGTCACCACCCTGGGTGCGCGCCTGCTTACAGGAACGTTGGATTTTATATGCATAAAAACAACCGCAGACGGTTAGTTCTTAAAAATGGCTTTGGGACAATTGTAATTCTTTCTCGCGCTATTTTTTCATTTCCCTTTTGAATTAGCTTTGTTTATGATAGGGTGCTGTGTCGGTATCGGGCTCACGCTCCAGTTTTCGGGTGCAGTCTGAAAATTACCAACTTCCACAGGCTCCGTCCTACAGTTTCCTCAATTGGCAGCCCAAATCGCTCTGCAACTCACTTTGAAAACTTCCGTAGCCAAGGTAGCATCCATAAACTCCGTCGTAGTAAGCTTTGTCCGGAAATTAGCGAGCGATCTTTTCTCCGGAGGATTTCAGCTCGCCTTGCAGTCGCCAACGGCCACTAAATCGAAATGCTTTTAGCAAATGGAAGCCAATGCTTTTCGCTGCAAAATTCCCCCTTTTTGTACGCTTGAGTTTGGGGAATAAATGGGGACCGTGAGTGGAGGCTAGGGAGGTGTAGAAGGGGTAGGTCCACAAGCGGGAAAGTTGCCGTCATTTGTGTTGACGAGTTGATTCCCCGCTCGCAAAACGCAGATGGTAGGACCGGAGGCAATTTGGCTAATGAGGGAGGGGGCGGCAGTCTTTTATCCGATGGACATCGGCTCTCAACACAAGAGGCCGCATAGAGAGAGTGGTGATTTGTCTCGAAAAACTATCCAGATTTGCTGTCAGGATGTCATCAACCTAAGTTTCTTCATTACATGTGTATTTAACACTTTTAGGTCGGAAGTATTTTCAGCGTAGTAAAAGGGGAAAATAAATCTTTCATTTAATTCTGTCTCAGTATTTTTCGTGACTGTGATAACATTAAAAATATTGAGGTGTGAATGATGTATAATAACGATAGTTACGAACGACTCTCCTAAACGAAAACTAGTGTTATTGATTGATTACGTTTACGTTGTTCACCGTATCGTTCTGGCTCATCGTCAGTGAGGAAAACAAAGAATATATAACCATAATATCTTTCTTATCCATAGTCTCTTTCAACAGAGCTTTTGGTAGAGAGTTTGAGGCAGAGCCATCTGAGGGGGTGCTGGTGGACAGTCGCACCGGGCCCAGCCCCTATGGGGGCCCCGTGCCTCTGCATGTTAGAGCTTTTGAGAATCTCCGGTGGAAATTTCCCTCGAATTAAGTTTGAAAGAAGCATACCCACGCACAGGAATACTTAGCAGAATATCTCTAACAATTCCAATAACAGTGATATCGGGCGAAATTCTTTACGAAGTTGAAATTAAAAGAAAGTTACTCAGGATCGAACTTTTTCCAATAGGAGCGGACATATTTATGTATTTTGTCAGTCGATCGTTGATGAGATTGATAAATCAAAAACTATATACAATATTGTGTGTATTTCAGTTGGAACAATGCATTTTTTAATTCCAATGGCCTTATGTTATCATGTCTCTGCTTACAGATAGTTTTAACATATATTTTCCTGAGTTTTCGAAAATTAAATAAGAAATTTGTTCAAACAGTCGGGGCCCGGCGGAATCTCTCTGAGTCTACTTATCGCTGTACGGGATTCCCCTTAGCGAAGCAGAAAGTTCGTCCGACTATACCGCATCGTCCTTCGCCTTGGTCTTTATAGAGGCAGCCAGCTTACAAAGCGGTGTTGGAGAACACGGTAACGAAACATATAGGATAGGGATATGGTTAAGTAGGGTCTATGTACAGGCGGGAAAACTCAAGGATATGTGAATACGATGAAAGTAGATTGAACTGGGACTTGATTCTGGACCTTCCCCTTGTCGGGCGGTAGCACTAACCATTCAAATATCTCGCCAAACAGTCTCCCTTTCGCTTCACGGGGTGCTTGTGGTAGATCTGGGTTCGAGTCCAGATCCTGTTGACTTTCTTCTCATTCGCTTCTCCGCTGGTTTTCCAGATGTATGGCGTTATATATGTACCATTTCTTATTCCTTTATTTCCTCTTATTTTCTGCATAACTCGGCGATTTTCAAATTGTCACTAACAATCCATGTCTCGATCTTTCTTTCAGATTGAAAACATAAAATCTCTTCAGAGCGTAAGCTCTGAAATTTGAATCTCGCTAATGCTCAATATTCCCGCTGAAAGAAAATTTTCCTTCATTTCCCTCTGTATTCATTCTTTTCTTTCATGGTCATCAATAAAGATACGGTTCTCGCAAATTTAAAATTTCTACCCATTAACACCGGGATGGTAGCGTGAATTACACGCGCAATTTATACCTCGATCTTTATCTGGAATATCCCAACGTGTGCATGTAAGCGGCCTCTTTCAGATTTCACTCGGTTAGATAAGTTACTCTCGACCATTCTGTCGCAAGCAATTCTTACTCTTCAGGCTTATCAAGGCATGAGTACGATTCTTAGTAAAGTCCCCTTGAGAGATTCGTCGCCCGTCTCCTATTCTTGGGTCACGTGGCGTCTTCATGAATAGCTGTCATTGTTCCTCTGCATTTCTTCCGAGTGATTCGCTCGAGGATGAAAGGGAATGCGAACTTCTTATCGAGATGTTAACCCTATAAGAGGCTCGTAAGCGAATTCCCAAAAGTGACTCAGTCACGTTCGATTGTTTTCCGGCCAGCTTACTGTGCTCTATTTGGAATCCCTCACACTGGTGCCTTTTGTAAATGTGAGTGGATGATGAACTTGCAACTAAAGCTAGGAAAGCGCCAAACAAGTAATATGACTACGACGAAAATGTTGAATCTCTAGTGGAAAAGAACGTTCCTAATCAGAAGGGAAGAAAAACGAGGTTTTTCGTTTGGCTTATTTGTTCCGTTTTTAGGTTTATTTTTGTTCAATTTTAATCATGTGATAGCGCCTGACACTGTCCGGTTGCGTGTGGAAGTCAGTTGCGGTTTTCTATCAGAGAACCCTAACTGCCGTGTTTCAACATGGTTTTACTCAAAATCATACAGGTATTGAGATAAGAAAAGATTCTTAGTTGACTAAACTTCGAGTAAGTCAAATAAAATTTCAAATTTAGCGCGAGATACCGCTGGACTAAAGCACGACCAATGTAAGCTGGGGAACGAACACCTAAAACATCGGTTTATCAAAGTCTTACAAAATAATGTTTACCTGCAAATCAGGAATTGTGCGGTTTTGGTATTTAATTTTAAGGGGCGGCAGAGTGGCTGGGCGCGGCTCTGGTAACGCGTGTTTTATATTCATTATTAATTACCTTTCAAGGGCCAAAGGAGGTAAATAATTTTAGTCACTTCTTATGTATTCGAAATAACCGTGGATTTCAGCACGCTTCATCGGATTGCTATATTGATTTTCATATTAGGGTGTGCTAATATTGTGTGATGATTGAGTGCACGTAAAGCAATGCAGCGATTTGCTGCATAGGAATGATTCTTTGTCGAATAACGTTTTAATCAATTCAATGTGTGTCGTTACTAAGAGTACACAGTTTCTTAGAAAAGTATAAAGTTAATGTGAGTTGGGTACTTCAATTAATTAGAAAATATCCTCCAAATATATCCACGAGAAAAAGAGGAAACCATGGAAGGAATTTCTTCGTTAATGTCAGTAGTTATGTCAACAGAACCTCTTCTGCTGGATCGCGCTAGTGTAATCGTAGTTATAATAAACCTTTATAACTTACCATTAAATAACTCCGCAAAACCAAATATAAAACGGACGTGGTCCTTGACCCTTAAGATTAAACTATTTGTGAGCAACGCCCTCTGAACTTCAGCATCTCAAACATACTAAACGGGTAAAGAGTGAATCTCAACAAATTCTCCGCAAATAAGCTATGCCGCATAATATCCTAGAATACCACCATAAGTTCCCCATAAGTTTATGTGGAAATAAGTAAGGAATTCTCGTGTAAACAATTAATTCGCTTTACTTTGCTAATATTAATAATAACAACAATAACTTATTTAATTGTAACAAGAAGATGATCCCAATTCCATCAATTTCAATAATAATTATTATTATTCACAAATACTAACAACCATTCCCTAACCGGAAGAATCCGACTAGCCTGGACTCGATCCTGGGACTTTGGGTTTTAAACGCAAGCACGCTAACCTCTCCGTCACCACGGCCGGTAAAGAAGTTACTATTAATAATTTATATTATCCGCAAAGCGCACTCTTCAACATCAGTTTCAGTTCCAAGTGAAACAAGTGTACTTAAAGTACAACGTGCTTTAGTACAACGCCTTAGTAAAGTATACCTTGGAGGGATACCTTTGGAAGCACTGATGGAAATGATTATATATTATGAAACTGTACTCATGCATAGTATTATTGCGCATTTATGCTCGTACCTCCGGACAATTAACCTGAATAACACATTGAAACAAAATAAAAACACAATAAAACCCGAAAAATATTTCAGCGCAACATACGCTTTATAAGTTTTATGAGCCTCTCGATTATTTGCTTGCTTTGCTTTCCACCAGAGCCAGGGCCAGATCTAGAAACTTGTCAAGGGGGGAATAGCCACTTGTGTGCCAGTTTATACCTTTTCAATGAAAAAAAGGCTGTAAATTGTTTTGTGTGGGAATTTTCATTCTTGGAAAATTTTAGGCGGTGCTTATAGGTGAAAATTATTTCCGATTGCTTAGTTTCGACCGGATTATTAAGCAGAATCAAAGACGAATCTAGAAACACGACTTGACGGGGTTTTAAAACAATTTCTTAATAAACTCGCTTCTGATTGTAATATTATGCCTTTTGGTGATGATAATTGCAGCCGAAGAGTAATTATCGTAGAAAATTCTTACATTGCGATCCTCGTCAGAGGGATCAAGCAGCCTATCCTAGGCAAATTGCATACTCTACAAAGCCATCCAAGGTGGCAATCGTCTCCCGCACTTGCATCCACTAAGAGATGTAGCTGGCCTCTATCTTAGCGTGCCTCGTCATTTGCGACAGTGACACATTTCCAACTTCACATTCCGTACACTTCGTATTTTAATGAATGTACTCTCATTTTCCTGGCGAACGTTTCGATAGTTATGAAAGAATTTACTCTTCAGTCGGCTTTTCCTTCTTCTAAACGTTTTTTAGGTAATTATCTCACTCTCTTAGAAGTTATGTTTAGGGTTAAGGTATTATTATGAGGAAAGAAACGGGACGTAGAAAGAAAGATTATTTATCGAGCCTTTTTAATTCCAAAATACTAATTCTACTTTGCGCATATTAGGACAACTGTGAAACGAACTTCAATAGAGTATGAGGGTAACTTATCATAGTTAGTTATTACTCTAGTAGTATTGTTAAAAGTGCTTCGACAGCTTAGGTCATTTCGCACGTAAGCTCCCACCGGGAATCGAACCCGGGACCGCTTTCGCCGAAGTCGAACGCGTAGCCCACTTGGCTATCTGAGATCTAGTACTATACTTTAGGTAACACTAAAACCTTTAGACTATATAAACAGATAGTTTACAAACAGAATAATTTATTTTCCTGACATTTAAACCTTCGATTCACATCATGAGAGCCTTAACGCCAGCAGGTGCTCCTTTTCAGCAGGAACGTCACTTGTTTGTTTTCAATATCGAAACGCGTCACTCTAAATATCGGAATCTCGTATTTTGCGAGACTCTCCAAACAGTGGCAAACTCCGTAATGGGAAAGGGAAAACTTTCGTTGTCTGCCCTCTTTAATTATTCATCGTTTGAATCCAGTCGTGAAACGGCAGGAATGCATTTGCATCCATCTGCGAAAGTTTTGACGGAGCATCCAGTCCATCTCCGTTCTCCTGGAATGAGGGTTAATTAGGATAGGCTGTCGTGGATGACGCCGCTACTACGAATAATCGGTTCCATGAACTCGAGACGAAAGTGGTGGAGGTTAATTGTGATCGACGGTGGTATGGATGCCATTCGGAATTGTATCGGTGGAACCGAGTAAAAGGACGTAATTGGTTTTCTTTCCTCTTCCCTGATTGTATTTTTCATTTCGAAGGGACCGTTTTTATCAATATACACTGCGCGTAACAGCATTTCAATCATAGAGGTCATCTAGAGCAGCGTTTTTCAATTTGTTTTCGTACTATCGCCACATTGGTTAAATGCCGCCCCCCTATCGTCATCTACAATACTTAATATCGTCTTGACCAAACCCGGAACAAAACAAAAACGCAAAAAAATCGATCGAAATCGTAATTTTCTGTTGTTTTCCTGCCGTTTAGATTCCGGTATATTCAATCAAGAAAAAAAGAGGGGCTCCCGGATAGCCAAGTGGGTATCGAGTTCGACTTGGGTGAAAGTGGTCCCGGGTTTGATTCCCGGGGGACTTACAACAGGATGGCCTCAGCCGTCGAAGCAGTTTTAACAATATACTGCAAAGAAAGAAAGGTTATCGGTTACGGAATAAAATACCCTTGCGTCAACCACCTCCTGAATTATTCCAGCGACCTTTCGTGTTTAGTATTGCCTACTGCAAAATAAATTTTTCAGAGCAAGAAATCCTCAGCTACGGGCCGTGAGTTTGACGCGGTAAAGGTATCCTTTAAATTAAGCAGTACCTAGGGAATCTTGTCTATAGCGGAACCTGTATATAGCGGAAAATTGTCCATCACGGAAAAATTATCTGTCCCCTCCTGCGGGATAGGAATCCCTATCCAGTACTTCGAACCTGTATCTAATGGAAACCTGTCCATAAGGGAATTTTTTTCTGGCACCATGCGATTCCGCTACAGACAAATTTCACTGTATAAGCAAAGTAAACGGTATGATATTTCGTCGTTATTGGAAATTCACATTGAGGTACCAAGACATTACCGAAGGGTTTCCACTCGTGGTATTTCTTTTACTTCGAATTTTGACGGAACCTAACATATCGTGAAATGCCCGATGAGCCGGGAGTCGAACGCAGGACCTTAATGTTGGAACTCTAACAGGCTAACTACTCCGCCGCTGTAGCCGGTATATCTACTCTGTTACATCTTTGTTGGAAGTGAAATAATTTATCGAGTTTCAGCATCGATACATCGAATATATTGACAGTAATACAAATCGAATATTTTTTCCAACTCCCATCTCTTCTCCTGAAAATCACGAGTAGTTTAAAGAGAATCGAATGAAAAACACTGAAGCCATTATCATCCTGTGTCTGAAAATCTCATCGGTATCTACAAACAGACTGAAATGAAACTTTTTCAATGGCGTGGTATCATCAAGAAACACTCAGCGGAGAAAAAGGAAGGTTGAAAGTTTCTATCGAAGCTACGTGAGCCGTATAACGGTTGCCTTGGAAAAGGTACCCTGGAGTGAGCGATCCGTCGACGTTAAGGGTGAGGGTGGCGAAATCTTTAAGGGGATTGTTCCCATAGAAACCAAGCGAAGTCAGTCGATGCCTCTCTGTTGTCAAGCGCTCGCTCCTCGGGGCGGAAAATGAATAAACCTCGAGAAAACCCTCACTTTCCCATCTCTATGAAGGTGCCCTTGTGGTGAATAAATTTGATTGAGTTCTTTTGAAGCGAACTTGATGGTATTTCAGTCCAATTGGAGAATTCAATTGCGAGGATTTTTCTTCGAGAGACTGGATGTTTGCAAGATCTATATGAGACCAAGTCGCTCCTAACAGGATATTAGATTCTGGTGATGGGATTTTGGTCTTCGATGACGTGTTTTTCTTCATCCTAGAAACCTCGAAGTGTGGTAGAGTAAGATGTATTTAGAAAATAAAGAAGCTCAAGCACGGTTGTTAATTTTTGGCTTTCCTTTTGACTGGAAGGGTTTGGTGTTTTCCTATTCAGTGATCCCTCTGAAAACCAAGGCTTTGGAAGGTAAAAATGTTCTTCAAAGTAAAAAAATTTTGGGGAAATCTTGCTTTCTTCGAAATCCCATGAAACAAAAATTGCCTCTTCGAATCATGCGAGTTCGAAACAAACCATCTTATAAAAAGTCGTCATTTTTATCGACCTGCTCTAAAGCAAAGTTGTTAAGAATACGGTCGGCTAGCGAGATTGCGGCCCGCTAAAATCGCTGAATATTTTAATCGCTCTACCAATCCTTTTAATTTTGTTTTAATTCTCCCTTTTCATTCTTCCTCTTTTCTAGTAATCTATGTTCGATATCTGACGTGTAATTGAGTTCTGTTTGTCGAGTACTGGGTGTAGTAGATCCTTAGAAGTTGATAATCCTCGGCCAATGCTTTTCGTTGACTAGTCAAGATATAGTTCCTCGTCCATTTTATGCATTACCTTCGACCTTCAGTTCTATTACGAACTTTAGAAAATGATATTTGCTTTCCATCAAGATGTTTTCCAGGCTATCGCAGTTTCTCCTCTTTAATGGTTGTTAACAGTACTCTTTGTATATATATTCGTGCAAGCTCTACACCGGTTGTAGACTTGATCTTGCAGCAAATAATTCTTGTATCAGAAAATTGTAACCGTTGGTAACACAAGATGTATTTTAAGATTGATAACCAAATTGTACTTTCGTGAGTTTCCAAACTAAATTGAGACTTGGAAATTCATTGTACGTTCATTTTGAAATATCTTAGCTACGAAGTAGACTGTGGAACCACTCTGTGGTTTCACTGGGAACTTCTCTGACTTATAAATAAATTATACTGTGCCGAATTCTTGAAATTTTGCTTCATACTCTCCTTCATGATGTTTTCTGATTATAGTTCCCGACACCGATTTGATCCGGGATTAGTTTTTATATTGCTATACGTCATGCTCTGGATCACATCAAATTAATATTATCATTTGGTTTCACTGATTTGTGTGAGGCATGTGAATTTCCTACAGCGCTGGTTGAAGTTCTCTTGTTTATTTAGCAGAGAATGATCTTGCATTCGTATAGTTAAAGCAAGGATGACAATCACGTACAAAGATGACGTTTCGTATGAATCAGAAATTAATATCTTAGGTAGTTCATCAATATCAATTACATATGTTTAAAAGGAACTTATGTTGACGAATAGATCGCAATTGGGTTTTTTACCGGTTTTTCCTTGAGCTGGAAACATTTATTGCTCAGTTTAACTTCTACTTTCATTTTATTACTTTTGAGAGATTCTGAGAATCGAAAGATTAACTGAAAAACTTTTTAATTTTTCGAAAAGTCACTATTACAACATTAAAAGAAAGGTTTTAATGTAGCTAGTATTTCCTTTACATCTCATTAAAGCTCTCCTTCATGAAAATGTTTCCTGATAGAAGCTGTTCTTAAAGAATCAAGGAAGAACATCATTATCGTTTTAAATTAGAGACTTCTTTGCACACTTTCTCGGATTGTTTTCTGTTCAAGGCGATGTAATTTTATATTCAATTATTACGTAAAAAGGAGAAAGCTCTCTTGGCGACGGAGAGGTTTTTAATATCTTTTTTATTCATTTTCCTCCCGAGGAAATTAATCCGAAGAGACGGCCTTTATGATTTACTTTCGAGTTCTGCTTTAATGTGATTCAAATTAACACCGGATATCGAGAGGTATGTCCGTAATTTTCCTTCATTTGTATTCATTATCGGTGTGTTGAATGTATGTAGGAAAAAATAGTATCTCATTTTCCTTACCTAAAAAGCATGTTTTTTATATGTCGGCTTGTATGTTTGATTTTGGACCTTTGTTTATAGAAAGCAAGAAACGGTAGATTTTCTTTGCGTCCTTTTATTAATAAAATCTCCAAGATAAACAAGCCTAATAATAAGGTTTTGACATTTATCTTGTGCAATTCGTATTCAAAGACAGCGATTTTACCCAGGCTTCTTGAAAAATCACCGTATGTTTGTTATTTTTGTAAATATAACTGAAAAATTTATATTCTTTTAGGTACCATATTTATCGAAAATTTTTGCACCGGTTAATGTTTGGTGAGCCCTCCGGCATAAATTAATTTACGCAAATCTCATCGTCATTCTTTTTCATTAAAACATTTAATTGAAAAGGATTGTAATGAGAGACTCAGAGAGAAGCTTGTTTACTTTTATCAAACCCTGTCATCGTTATGAGAATTATACGTAGGGAAAAGTATTGGCATTGCAGGGAAAAGTTGTGCTTCACGTTGAAAAATATTATCGATGTGACTTTCTTACAATATCAGTGGTGTCCTTCACTACTTTCAGGAGGTGAAATAAATAGCGAAAGTGTAATTTAAAACATCAAAATTATTATGGTTCAGAAGATTGTGAGGAATGGTAAGGAGTTAATCCATTGTTGAGCTTATAAACCGATGGTTAGTCCCCTTTGAATTCTTTATCTTTCCAACCCACGCTTTTCTTTCGCGAAGCTTAGACAACACGCTTCAGAAAGTGAGTGATTCAGAAAAAGGAAGCTATTTTTATGGTACGTCTATCTTATCAAATAGTCAGGTGAATGAGTCCCTATAAAAGAAGGCGGGGAAGATTTTTCCATCAAATGTCACGCAAACTTTATAGCGCGTCCCTTTTATCGCCTTCGTAACGTTGTTTCTGGTAACCACGCCCACGAGACAATCGAGTTCCAATCTATCCTCTTCTTTTTTTTACTCCCATTCGCTATCGATTTTTACTCCGCCTTGGAAATCTCTTTACAAGATCATCAAGTTAGTTTCCTCTTTTTCTCGAAGGTTTGAGTCCTCTGAAGAACCGACTTCCTATTCTCGAGACTGGGTTTACTGGTTCATTGCCCGATATTGAAAGGAGTTAGAGAGAGATTTCAGTGTTTGATTAAGATTAAGTTCTAGTGGCTCCAAACGCCGACAACGCAAGTGCAGCAAGGATTATGCATTGTACAGGGGCAATGTCCACTATATTTGGCTTATCTTTTACCTGATCATTCGGTCCTGTGAGTTTTGCCAATGCCTAGGGATTACCCCCTACTAGGGTGTGAGTCTTGCTCACATTAGAAACCTCTGGTTATGCTATGCATAGGGACATATAGTTAAAAGCATAGGTTAAACCTGTGCTTTTAACTATATGTCCCGTTACCTACTTCCTTTTAGTAGATTGGTCCAGGAACTTCCTCTGGGGTTTGATTTTCTACACGCAGGATTCTTATTAAGTCATTATTAGTATATCATATATATCATTACCATTTAAAACATTGATATAGTGCGACGTATTCGAGGAAAATTCATCTCAACAATCTCCGATCTTCGCTCGTTGGCTTCTAAGTTTCCAGTTTTTGTGAAATATTGTTCTGTGAATCATTGTTCGATACACTTGATTTTTTGTCTGTTTTCTTATAAATTTTGATGAGATGTTCATTTTCCTCATTTTGTTTTGCATTTCTATATGCTATTCATTTTGTGTATTGCTTTGTTGGAAAAATAAAAAATAGGAAAATTAAAACATCGTCAAGATCAATTAAAGTCAAGATTACATGAAGATGACGCTTATGCGTCGAAACTATATAGTCGTGCTTTTTTGGTTTTGGTTCGTGTGTGTTTGCAGTGTTTTATTATTAACTGGGATCTAGTTCCCTAAGAAAAGTGGTTCCTTTTTCTTATCTTTCTTACCATCATGGAATACCACAAAGTAACTAGTCAGTCAGTTGAATGTATTGTTTATTGCTTATTTTGCTTGTTGCACTCAGTTTGTCATTCCTTCCTTCCTAATCATCTATCCCGGATAGGTTCATCTGAACAAGATGCGTACTACTCCAGAGATGAAGTACATGCTGGAGTTAGGATTTACTTAGTTTTATTTCAGATCTCAAATACTTCTAATTACTATCCTTGGCTTAATCTCATGGCAATAGCTAGAAGGTCAGTGGGGTCCGTACTCCCCTTTAAGTCCGACTTTAGGTAGAACGACCAATGGGAGGCGAGAAATTTGCGAACGAGAGTGCGTATAAATGCAGGTGAAAGAAATTCTGAACTCCCCCCTTAAGGAATTTCTGGCCCCTGAATTGCCCCTCGCATATTGGCGCATGCTACGTGCGTGCATGACATTGGTAGTTCAACCCCACGAGCAGAGAAAAACATATGTATTCGATCAATCAATCTAAAACTTCTTTGTTAGATTGGTGATACCAGGAGTTCATATAAGCGAACGAATATCTATGAATGACCTTAAAATTACACGTATTTGCAGACTATAATCTAAACTAAAATTAAACTAAAGGGTTAGATGTAAGAAGGGACTAGAAAGTCTCAATCTCGCCCTTCAATGAAGACTTTTATTATTATTATATTATTATAAACTGCACTTAACTTAAAACTTAAGTGAAAGAATCTACTGATAAAAATAAGAGTAATTAAATAAGCACGAGGTATTTGAAAAGTTGAGCCTATTTTCATAGAAGTTTCTAAGATTTTGGTACAACTTGGGAAGGTTGGCCTACAGCTTTGATACAAACAGCGGACGGCATTTTAGACAGCTCAGGTCCCGTCAGTTGACAGTCGTTTCTTTCTCACCCTTTACACGTATTACCGAACCGTGAAGCATAAATAATACCTACATTATTATATCTCCACGCAAAAGCTGTAATTTTTTTATATCTTACTCTCAAATCGCTATATTTTGTAATTTTTCCTCGTGAAAAGCTTTTCATCGCTTTCAGTAATGCTTTCACAGTCTTTGCTTGCATTGCTGTTGTGCACGTTTTTTGAAATTATTTTTCTCACAAAGCGAAAATCGTTCTTTTTGGAGTGGACATAAAAAGGTTGCTATTCGTATGCGAAGGTCTTTATTGTTTGTCTCTTCCGAGTAATCCAATCGAATATCGAGTCCTTGAACTTTACCGGGAGACAACGTGATTCGATTTTCTAGGAGGACAGTTCACTTACTTTTTAGGTTTCCTCGGAACGCTTTTGTTTTTCTCGCTCTATTGATGAGCTCTTTTCTATGCGATAAAAGTCCTTTTGCTGACTTTGATTTGTTATCCTTAGTCCAAGAATTTCCTCGGTGCGCTCCAGAGCTAGTAAGGATGCTTGATCGGTAATGCTATGTGGCGATAACCTTGAAACATTTGACCTTTAGTCTATCACATAGTTGAATACAATTTATAGGCGTAAAAATTTAATCAATAATTATAAGCACGAATTATGTCATGAATATAATCACGTATGTTGTCTATTTTAAATCTGTCATTGCTTAAGCTGTGTTACATCTTTATGTAAGTACACCAGCAACTGGTACATCTTTATATACGCCACTTTTTAGTGCCTAAAGTAATATTAATATTTTAATAGTAACCTTAATCTTGCCGCCTTAATTGACATTTTCAGTGCTTTGTTCGATATTCAGATATCACAGTTGTAATTAGTGATTGGACTTTGAGTATCGGAAATGGCAACAGAGTTAACCTAATTTTCGGTTTAAAAACGATTTTTTTGGAAGTTATGTTTAAAAATCAGTCTTCTATTTCTGGTATTAGTGATAATTAAATAAAATGCTATTGATTTTAATATCAGTAATACAGATCTATAGCTTAATGACGCCTAAATGTGTTATTTAATAAGAATACATTTCACTTAATCTTGTGTAATAAATATAAAATTAGAGTTCTTGTTTCTTTCCTGTCCTCGAATTTACAGTTAATTCTAGTTAGTTTCAATTCCAAGTGAATGTTATAACGTAAATTTCTTTTTAAACGTTTTTATTAATTCACTCATTTAATGTTATAAATTATTAATTAAAATATTAT
>KZ308323.1:539512-561106 GCA_000376725.2 Ladona fulva | reverse complement strand
TCCTTTGCATTAAAATATTATTATTAAAATTATGTAATTTAAAGATGAAAAGAACTCAAAATGTTATTTAGTTTTCTCTTCCTTTCACTGTCTCAAACTTACAGTATCTGGGAATTATGAATTTTAATTGTCGTAGGAATCGAAGTCGGGAGTCGTATCGGAAAAGGTAAAGATTTTGTCATTGACCCATCATTAGTTTCTATGAAAAGGTAGGCAGTATGTATGCAATGCCTACATGTAGGGCAATATGCCAGTATCTTACTTCTTACACAGTCGAAATTGAGAACGAATGAGTATATAAATTTATGAGTTAATAGTGTCAACGCAGCCCTTCTAAGTAAGCAGGAATGAGGATAATTTGATGGGAAGAAATGTTGTGTCATACGCTTCAAATACGTATGTTATCCAAAAAATTCACCGAAAGGCAATTCACCCCATTTAAGTTGCACTTGCATACTGTTTAACTCATTTACCTTAAATTAAGTACATCAGTCTTAATCAGTGAAGGAAATGTATTAATTAGGCGATGTTCGTCGATTGACCCAATTGTCGTAGCATTTAAATGAAATCGGAGAGAACGTTGCACGTTTAGATAAAGAAAGGAAGGAGAAAAAGTCTACCGTAAAGGAAGGGGAAAGCCTACCGTAGCCGGGACTCGAACCCGGATCTCCCGCTTGCCGGAAGGATGCTCTTACAAGAGGGATATTCGGGTTCGAGTCCCGGTTACGGTAGACTTTTTCTCCTTCTTTTCGTCATCTAACATCAAACATGTTAACCATCCGTTTATCATCGCTTAATTTCTGTGCGATTGTTTTTTTCTCTCATCTGCCCGCAAATGCAATCGACAAACAATGTTTTAAGGGACTTTTAGAATCCGTGTGTCGACGACATTGAACATCTTTGATGTTCAATGTCGTGTGACATGTATGTATGAATGTATGAAAGGATGATAGAAAAAGTTGTTTCACAATACAGTTGTGGAGCATCGTGCTCACACAATATCACTGAAATTATTTCTAGGACACGCATTTTTTCTCGGATGAGTCCCTTTACGATGAAGAAAATAAAACTAAAGCAAAACTTAAACGAGATTGAATCAAAATGACCTCACAACTCACATTTCTTTTTGGGAAAAAGAAAGAAATAGGAGCGTGCGATCTCCATTATGTCCAGCGCCCTCCAATTAATTGGGTGCCTCCGTTTAGAGGCGCCCGAGGCCTCTCCGCTAAACCCGTTGGTCATTTGCATATCGGCGAACCCATTACAAATCTCTCAGAGCACGACTCCCTCTTCCCGTTATTCGCTTGTCCTTTTTTCACAGGAACCGGTCAACCCTCCCTATCGCTCTCAACACCAACAGCTGTTTCCAACTAATCGCTTCGAAATGTTTAAAAGAGGGGGGGGGATTTGGTTGAGAAGCTCTTGTTTGGGTTCCAATAACCTTCCTCGTTTACCACTCTGCAAGGGTCATCATTCGCATTGCTTCGATAGTTTGACCTGATTTGGAACCGACTCACTAGCAGAAAGACCTGCTCTTGTGACACTTTGTTCTGTTTATTACCCTTTGGCTTTACAGGTTAAAATTATTCGCAGTTCACTTGAATGAATGAATGAAAATGAATAATAATGATAATATTTTTTTAATGTCCTGTGGCAGAAAGCCACCCAAGGAGAAATCAAAACATATGCAGAAAGTTAAACGTATCCTTGTACTTTGTCGCAATGAAAAAAATTATTTTATGACACAATTTAGAATTACATAATATATATATATATATATATATACACACACACACCATTTATATAACAATATACAACCGTATGGCAATGTCCGAAAAAAACTCATATTATAAATATTTAAATTGATGTAAACTCCGTTCTTTTATTAGACTATTAGGTAGGGAATTCCAAAAATTGATGGCAGAAACAATAAAAGATCTTTGGAAAGTGGTAGTTTTGTGTGAGGGATAGTAAAAGTTATCATCATCATGTTAACAGACTATTGCATCGGAATATAATAATAATAATAACAATCACAATTTTATTTCGGGCGATTTTTAATCTTACAAGACCACTCTTACAATTAACCCATGAAATACACAGTACAGCACTAATGATGTAAGACAAAAAGCCACGCCCTGGCCAGGATTCGAACCAGGGACCTAGGCCGGTATATGCGTGTGTTTGCGCATTTATTATTTATATATAAATATGAAACATTTTATGTTGGTTAGACCCCATCTAGAGTAGTCTAGTGTATGGGATCCTTTGGATTGGATCAGCTTCGTCGTGAAAAATATGTTTATTTGGTCCAGGAAAGAACCCACGTAAGAAAAAGCTATCTAAAGAAAGATAAGGACGGCTCGTTGCGTTTAATGCAAAGTAAGAAAAACTACTTACTGTTAGATAAAAGCGTGAAAGTCTTTGTGTAAAGACCTATTCGCTAATCAGAGAAATTTGCGTATAATCCCTTTAGTGCGTCGGTTCAGATTCAAGACCTGGTTGAAGCAAATATATGATTCAGAAAGCAGATGTTGTAATGTTCGGAATTCCTACACGATCACCATTCATATTGGCTTCTTTCGAATGGAACAAACGAACTTTTCTTCCCTCAGATTCCTTTTAAACTGCCAATATATTCATCGCCAGAAGCTTCGTGGAAAAGGAATTTATTAGAAAATTTTTCTGGAAAAACATCTATCGAAGAATCGCTCAAAATCTTTTTCGCTGCAGCCGACTTTTTCGAAAGACAAGCTAAAGATGAATCTTCGACGGAGATTCTTCAAATGATATCGACTTAGACGATGACACATCGGACGGAGTTAGACAATAACACATCGGGATGACGCTTCAGAAATATTACGATGATATGTGCATTGAAGCGTTCAAATCAATTGAAATAATGTGTGCCAAAAGGAGTCATTTTGGAATGTAAATAATGTTTACACACGGGTGAGACAAATCGTAATCTTTACCATAAGAGAAGTGCCTGTGTTAGTACTGTTAAGAATAATACTGTTTAACGGATCCGCAGTAAAGTAAAACGTAAATCCTTACCCAAGTGCAGGATGAGCATTTCAGGAATAGGATTAAGTACAAGTGGTGTATGCATATTTGAGAATAAGAGAAATATGAAATTTACGATGAAAGCGTCGTTTATTTATCTGACCGAAACCGAAAACCCCTTACTTGTAAAAATTGAGTTCTCTCTTACCGAGTATACCTTTTTCCGTAGAGGGAATTCGTAGATTTAAAAATATGTTTCCAAGAGTTATTTCATCTGTTTTCTATGCCATTCATTATGTATCTATGACGTCAAAATTAAGTTTATTAGTTGGTTATTTTGAATTATTATTAGTTCTTCAAATTTCATGTATATTTTAGAAATCTATGTATTAAAATTTCATCTATGCAAGGTAGTAACTTCAAATGATTTAGCGAATCAGGTTTTTCTAGAAAAACTATTTGCTAAATTAAATTATGAAAGTGAAATTGTTGAAGAGGCAGGTTCGATTTTATGTTTGTGTTGTTCTAGAAATATTTTCCTTTGCAGTTAGACTCTTGAAACGTACACAAGAAATATAATTTTCAGGTTCGCTTTTCACTCCGGTAGAAAAAAAGTCTTTCACAGTTCCGGCTCGGTTCCAGGTCGATGCCCTGTAAGAAATAGCGAAAAAATAATCGTCAACAAATTTGTTTGAAGCGCCATATGAGAAATCTATCACCATAGTGAGAAAGCAGAAAGATCGGTAGTGCATATTATCAACTTACTGAGAGGCGCAACCCTTAGCTAGTTATAAAGTCGGGTCTGCTTACATCTATCCCTCGAGTTCTTTGGCATGCTTTTCCTTTCATATTAGAAACGTTTCGAATACATCGTCGCGTGCTGCAGGCGAACGGCCCTCAGATAACCATCTCATATCCTCGCTTTGGCACAAGATTTCTTCATTCGTATTCCACGCCGTCTCCCATACATCTCGCCTGTTTATTCCGAATTCTGGACACCGGGCGCCGATTGCTCCATCTATGGGATTGCGCAGGACTTGAATCCGTAAAGAGAGAAGGCCTTTTTCTTTTTGCTTCTGGTTGCAGCGAGGTCAACCTTCCGCTTTCCGGTCATTCTCTCTGTTGACATTCCCTCCGGCGGATTCCTCTTATCGCAACCACCCGCTATTGTGCTCCATTTTTTTCCCTTAACGTATCTCGGCGGAACGAACGGGTGACGCTCGTCATTTGTTCGGCCCGGGATCGTAGTTAATCAGCTCGTCGCTGGAGGCGGAGATGTTGCGTTTTTTGGGTCTTTTGATTTTTAACGTCTATCTTGGAAATGTAAGCGAATAATCCGCTGCTTGTAGTTGCTGGAGGCTCAAATAACCCCTTTCTTCATTTATATCTCCTTTTTCTGGCTATTCCAGCAGGAAAGAATTTACTTCATTAAAGAAATGTAGTATAATTTAGGCTTAGGGAGATTCAGGCCATTCTGAAACCTCCTGAACAAATACAAGCGAAACGAATAGCCGAATAAAAATAGGTGTCTATGTAAGCTAACTTGGTGAAGCAGGGTTGCTAGGGAGTTTCATACATGTTCGTAACGCCACGGGTATGATATGTGTCAAGTTTTTATTTAAATTTATAAAAATCGGCGAGAATAAAATCTAAGGAGGCACCCGAGTGTGAAAAAGTATATATATTTCCTTTATTATTATTATTATTATTATCAATATCGGCGAGACAATTGACAAACTCGACTTCTACAAAGGTCGTTATGTCGAAATAATTTGAAAATGAAATGTTTTTGAGAGGTCTTAAAAAATGTTATCATAGTTTGCAAGAGCTTCGTCCGTAAAAATGCTCGAACCTATTGATAAGAATCATTGGTAAATTGTCTCTGAAGTGACACTTGTATTGGAAAATGTATTCGGAGTAAACTTCGAATTCTCCAAAAAGCTAACTTTGCGCGTTTTTTTTTGCTGAGGGCATCCGGAATGACATGATATAAACCCATGGACGGTTTGGAAAATAAAAAATATTCTATAATCTTCAATATGTCGTATTTTGTTGCATATTGAGCTTCATTGTACTTCATGCTAGCAGTAGTAACTAGAGATTTGGGAAAATTGACTTCAAAATTCAGTAATTTAATCAATCGATTAATTTTTGCTTTTAAGTGGTTTATTTCCAACCTTTTAATTTTAAGAGTTTTTTTAGAGTGGTTGTTATAAACTTATTAAACATAATGTTAATTATTATATTATATAACATAATATTAATCATTATATTATAATTACATTTTTCATACCCTATCTCGCCTATTTTTGCTTTAAATCTAACTTTGTCGTCAGCATAAAAGGAGGTCTTTTAGGCAGACATCTGCAAATAGCATTCAGAAAGATAATTCCTGAAATTCTTTTCTTATCCGGATTTTAGTGTTCGAATGATTTAAAACGTTGGCCGCCTGAGGCGACATTGAGATTTATCCCACCTCCGCCGCCGATATTCGCCCTACTTTTCCGAATTGCAACCGAATTCTCTCTTGTGGCGGTGAATATTTTCCGCAGAAGCGTTCGCGCTCATTTTCACATTCGGTCGGGAAAAAAATTCTGTCCGCTGGTAAACGTAGACTCTCCTCCCATTTTGATTTTTCCATATATCGAAGGTATGTTTCTGCCTTTCATTTTGTCCACCCTTTTCCTTTCCAGTTCTGGAGGCTATTGGCAAATCCGAAAATGCCGAAACACTGGTATTTGAACGCTCTTGAGGGTTTTTGGTCTATTTTTCGGCAACGCTCTCCACGAAGCCAATTTGTCGAGATAGGATTTTTCCCGAACCGAATTTCTATCGCGTTGCCGATTTTGGCATGACCTCTTTTGAATACACATTCAAACAGTTCTGAATAAATATTTTATTTTTCGACCTCAAAGTGACGAAGGAAGTTAGTGCTCATTCGATTTTTCTAAGAAATAGGGAGTAAATTATTGTGTAGCCTTTTTCCATTGCTCAAATTTGCATGGCTTAAATCATTCGTACATTTTTCTATATTTTTTTCTAATCGTTCTTTAATCGCACATTGTAGTTCAAATTTACTATGCACTGGCTAAAATTTGATCGTAATAGAAAATTAATTTTTCCCTCCATTGTATTATCGCTCTCATCTGTCTTATGTTTGTACGCAATTAGGCGGCGGAATTAAATTATCACAGGTCCTGAGCGCGGATATTAGTGCGACTCCCCACGGGGAGTTCATAAAAATACATCATAATAATACATGCCATAGAAATCTCAGTCGCTTCATTACGGAAATAATGAACCAAATTTTCATTTATAAGTGATATCTCTAAAAATTTATTTCCATTAATAATGGGTATAATTTACAATATACTGTGTAAACTATGTCACACTCTATAAGCATATTATGTAGACTCTCTAAACGTATAAAATACTTTCTTGAAGCGAAATCGAAAAATCAGCGAACTGATCGTACCTCTAAAAAACCTGAAACCCTCTGTAGTAGATTTTTACGAGTTCATAAGCAGTTTTATCGCGGCTTCATATGGAGGTGGCACTCAACTTGCGCCTAATTATGAATCCGCTCCCACAATTAGCCATTCCGAATCCTGCAATCCGTGTGCAAAGTTAGAGTTATTCGATGTGGTGATACCTTAACCCCATCAACCGTAACCTAACGTTTCTTTCTGCATTCTGCCTAATATGTAAGAGTAGTGGAACATTTAATAATGGATTATATGGTTACTAACCCTTAAATTTAGTAGAATTATTATTCATTTTAGATTCTAATTGAAATAGAGTCAAATACATCGATAGACACGACCCTCCAGCAATATGGTTAATGGTTGAAACGGTTTTATTAGTAAAATTGTTTTGTCGACTATTTTAAAATTCGTTTACTCGAATGATAGGATTTATTCCTCGGGACGCGGTGGTCACGTCTACTTGGCTTTTTCTGGTTAGGGAATGGGTGTTTGTGTGTGTAAAAATAAATATGATAATGGATGTTTTGTGTTTCCATCCAAGAAGTTATTATCATCATTATATACTAATGTTCTTATGACTAAACATCTCTAACCACTTCTTTATCCACAAATGTACTGTAAAAGTAATTAAATAACTATATCCGAAGGCGTTACTTCGCGAAAGGTTTTATTTTCATTGTATTTAAGATGTTAATTTTAATCAAATACGAGATCGGTTGTTTGCGATGAGCAGAAAAGGTGATAAAATTCGTAAATTATTAAAAGATCCACATGAACCTTTTCGGACGCATTTTTCTCTACGTAGAATTGCAAATTATCTAAATTTGGCTGAATAATGCCGTTATAATGATGAACCTCCCAAAACACTCTTTTCAAAACTCGCATCGAAATGCCTCCCGATCTCTCTATCGAAGCCTTCGAAGTTTGGAACTAACTCACTTTCACCCACGAAAGGAAGAATATTTATTAGTTTCGAACGGATGTCTATATAAGGCGGTGCAAGGTTGGGATTACTTATCTCGTGTTAACTGAAAATTCCGGCCTTGAACTTGTTTCCGTGTGCTTCAAGGTCCCAGCTAATTTTTCTTCCACATCAGCCTTGTAAGAGCATTATGTATTTTTTTAAAGTGACTCGTCAATATAAATTTAGCGACTTCCTTTGTGACGTCCTCGAAAATGCGTACGAACGTGTATACGTCAGCAACCAATGATTTTCTCATTTGCTCAGGCGGCATCCAATTTTTTCGATCACTTTCGATTATTTTATGAATTTGTTCTTGCGCGACCGTCGGGCGTTTTACCTTTATGCGAATAAAGGAGTTGTAGGGTCTCTCGTTAGCCTTGTTATCATTGTCTTATTCTATCATCCGGTCAGTTTGGGAAAATGTATTTAACAATAATAATTTATTTATCACGTACAGGTTCGGTGACCCAAATAAATGTGATTTAATATAAAAAAGGCACTCGCTTTGAGCCGCATGTCCCTCAAATTTATTTTAGGTCTGGAACTCATTAATTTTTTGAAAAGAATAAGTGAAACTCCTAAATTTACCCAAGAAACTGCTATTCGTGGCTATTCAAGATTATCACTAAAGAATTACGATACAGAATCTCAAGATATTACAATGATAATGACTAAAAATTGTTCAAATCAACCGTTCCATCAATCTTTAATGATGTTCCATTAAAAGATTTAAAAGCTATTCCTCGTTAAAAGCACATTTGAAGGAATATTTTCTGAATTTAGATTTTATTAAATATATTCTATTGTTATTCACTTAATTTGGAAGAAAAGGAAAACAAGAATTTTCGTTATCTGTTTGTATGACTTTTGATTGCGTGTATGTGCTTTTGGTGTTGTTTTCTTCTTGTGACCTTCTTGAAATCAGGCCACTATTGTTTGTTTCAATATCTTTTGTATTATTGTTGTACTATGGTTAATCTCACTGAAATCAAGGATATAGGAACTAATTGTTGGAATATGGTATTGGACAGCTTTAATGATTTTAGAATACAGTCCTTCCTTCTTTTCTATATATTATATTTATTGCTATGCCTTTCCTTTTGTATACTGTTTCATTTTTTTATTTTTTTTAACATTGAGCTGTTGCATGCATGCATTGTTCGATGTAAAAATGTACGGATAATGTAATCTTAAGAAATTGAGCTATAAGGCACACCTCCTAATGAGCCAATTTGCGATTCAGGGTGAGCCAAATGGATAAGAACTGTATTGTAGGATGATTCATTAAAATTTAAATTAATTCCGGGGAACGACATTCTATTTATATTCTATGCATAAAAGTCTTATACATCTGTATGTTCTTCTGCCAATACAAAAAAATCAAACAATCAATCAAGGATATTTCGATTTGTACCATCACCTAATGATGGGTTGTGTTTTGATTTGAATCTTGTGGTATTGTAGTACGTACAAAATATGTCAATCCCTTGTGCAAGGAATTCCATCTAGTGAAGTAAGGCCGAACTAATCTGTCGCAAAAACTTTCGCTTTCGATTTTTCAGCTTCGTAAATAAAGAAATAGTAATCTCATCGGATGCCGTCGTTTGTAAGGGGGAAATACTGGGACCATGTTTTCGACGTGAATCTCTGGACCTTGTCCCCATAACTGTTGGTAAGTGGAAATGTAGGGTACTTGTTATGAGCCATGGGACAAGAAATGAGCGTGGAGTTGGAGATAAAATATCGGGGAAATGCTCGTGAGGTGGCCTTCGAGTCACGAGTCAAAAACGAGCACGAGTCAGGATTGATAGTTGATATCTCAATGAGTGGAAGAGAGAGATGGGATTGGGCTGTTGGTTTTTTCATATCTCCTCATCCTTGGATCTGTATTTTTTGGAACGGTCGAACTTTCCAAGGTGTTACGTGATTAATTTTCCGGGGATTCGGATTTTGTTGGTGTTTTCTTCGTTTTCGTGATGTAATTTAAATGCCCTTAAGAGTGCCTTAGTGGAACAGTACAGATAAAATAATTGTATGTTATTTTGAAGATGGATTTCCACCAAATATCGCTTACCGAGATTAATTTTTTTACCCTTAAGAGATGAAACGAATGAGAGAAAAGTGTTTTTATGAGGATCATAGGTATTACGTCGTATTACAATTTTTGTTTTATTTATTTATCACTTTCCGCAGAAAGAACGTTAACTTAATGTGATAATGTAACTGGTGCAACAACGAAAGAATAGCAAGAAAAAATATGTCGAGAGAAAAATAATAAAGGCAGAACGAGGATTTGTTGAAGAAAACACAGTTTTAAATCACCAAGGAGATATATAGCATTGACTATGACATTAACTAATGCACAATTAAATTGTGGATAAGTAAAAGTTACAAATCTCTTTATTGTTTGAAAACTTTGTTTTATTCAATAAATCCTAATTATGTTAAAATTTCACAAAGTAACGACTTCCTCCGTGAATTTTATTAAACGAGAGATTTAAAGAAAAAGGACCAGCAATTACAATGACCTGGCGTTAGTTAAACCTAATTTTATATACGTATTTTTTAAGTAGAAAAAAAGGATCAAGAGAAAGAGGAAGGAAATTCAGCAAAGAAGGAACTCTTAAGAAAAAGGAACATTTGATAAGTGAAAGTCTTGATGTAGAATAATGAAGTGGAGATGTCAAACTAGTGGATCTGTTAGGAACACGATGATTTAGATGAGAAATTAAGAGGAGAGGACAGTCAGATTCTTTCTCGGAGTTTTCGGTCCGAGTTTGTCGAAGTTTCATTCCATAAATTTTCTAACTCAATAACGTCTCCGCGTTAATTCTTTCCTGTCTCCAATCTTTCGAAACATTACATAAGAATAGATTTGCTTTAATTCTCTGTAATTCTGCTCGGCAAAGTGACGTAAGACTCTCTAAAACAAAAGAAATAATTCGTGAGCTACGATCTTATTTTTGCTATAATTGTAATGAGGAAAATTTCAAGCAGTTTTAAACCAAGTCGCGTCATTAAAATATATTTTTTAAAGAATCAGGGGAATAAATGAGAAGCAATGGACTTCGTATTTTCCACACAATTTCATTAACCGAACGGTTTCGGCCTTCCAGCTATCATCAGGTATGCACAACACATGGAAATATCATCATAAGTATTCCCATGTGCTGTACCTGATGATAGCAGGAAGGCCGAAACCGTTCGGTTAATAAAATTTTGTGGAAAATACGAAGTCCATTGCTTCTCATTTATTAAATGGTGTTCCACGAAGTAAGGTCGAATCGTATTGATTACATGGATTAGGGAAAGGTGAATGACATAGCACGGAAGAATCGTGCAGCTGAAAGTTAAGGAATAACAGGGGTGAAATATGGCGACATGAGTAGGACTCGAACTCAGGTCTCCCACTCGGACATCTCCGAGTGAGTATTCTTAAATTATTTTTTAAAATTCAAAAATGCTTTTTTTAGGAAGTTTAGAATGGCAAGAAACTCACAGAAACTGCTTACTTTGATTTATGCGACATAAGCTGTAAGATTACTTCTCTGAAAGTGTCATCCTGTCTGGTTTGTTAGCATTTGTTTTAAATTTATGGCGCCATTCTTGGTCTAAATCGGTAATTTTGGTCCTCTTTTTTCCGTTTAGTGTAGTTCCTATTACATAACCATAGTGTACTCACACATATACCGTTTTCTTTGCTCTCACTATTATTTAAATTCCTTATTTACCCGCTGAGAGAGCCGTATATCTCGCTAGCCGCAGTTTACTAACCCTTCCTATATAACGTAGATGTTAAATCGGAAATAACCCTTCTGTAAGTTAAAGACAAAAAAATCTTCTTCCCGAATTTTTTTATCTCATTGCGTTTGTTTCTAAAGTAATCGTCCGCGACGACATACTTGCTAGTCGCCTGATCTACGTAGAGGCAATACTAACGGCTTGGGAAGGTAACGGTTATGAAGGGTTAATGCATTTATCCTCTCTTCGTAGGCCGCACGACAATACTGAGCTAAAACAAAGCGGTTGCGATGGCCTAAGCGTTTTCTATTGATTACTTTTATCTAGGTACATAGTCACGTATCGCTTTGTTAGTTATTGCCTCAACTCCGTGTGTGTTTAGATTAAGGCTTTGAAAGGGTATCGATGTTCTATTTCAAAAGCAGGCGTTATTACAGTTAAATTCCGCAAGCTCGCGGCAGAAATTCGCAAACCTCCCGCGTGTCGTCCCAACATTGTATCTTAGTAGATTCTTTCGAAAGAGGGCTTCCGGTTCGATGCATTTTTTCCTAATCCTGTTATCGGATTTGGAATCCAATATAAGGCCTGGCGAAGCTTCCCATTCGGGCACCAGGTCGCCTCTGAGTCAGGAAGAGGACAAACACTTCTCCGATACATCGCCGTCACCTTTACTGCTAGAGACGGGTTTGACACGTACAATACCTATTTTTCCCTACAAAATTGCTTCAGTATTCCTGCACTGTATATCCGCCATATGTGAAATTATCCCAAGTAACTAATGTTAAAAATACAGCGCGGTATCAAGAACAGTAATTCTACAGATGTAAAATAAAATTCTTTCCGGAATTGCATTTTTTACCCGAAATTATAGTTCCTCTAAGTTTACAATTCCGAAATAACTCATTCTAAAATCTTCCATTTTGCTCTGCTGCTTTGCAAGAATGGGAAATTTCCATTTTGCTTCGGTCTTTTCCGAATTTTTCTGCAAGGGTGTAGATGCGAGCAACATCCGAAACATTTCCTTGCCGAATCTGTATTCGTCATCCGAAGTACCGCAGTACTCGTTGTGTGAAGAGGTGATTATGGGTGAGAAAAGAATGTTAGCTCTCGTATTTAAGTAGTAAATAATGATGTAAGCATCAGAGGCATAGCCAATGGGGGTGGATTTGGGTATTCAACCCCCTATACGAGAACAGAGCCAACAATAAACGAAGACATGCAACCTCTTATGCCATACAAACACCGCTGGGATTCGCAGGGTATATATGTTAACTATGATAATAATAATAATAGATCGTCTTTATTTACGGGCGAGATTGAGACTAATTAGTCTCTTCTTACATCTAACCCTATATGTTAAGATTAAGTCAGTTTCTATTTTTGTTAGATTTTGGGTGGAAGTATTCCTACCCCTGGATTTTAGGCAATGCAGTCTTTACTCAATGGCTCTAAAGTCCCCCATGGACAAATCCTTGCTACGCTCTAGGTAAGCTTCATTCATTCTCCAAAGCAATGTTGGAGTAGCAATTGGTGGAGGGCTTAAGGCTCCAAACAACCCTCGGACCTCACTATTTAGGAGCGTACTGATAGACCCCGCAACTTTCTATTCGCGAAGGCCCTAGAGATTTCGGAGCCCAATGTTTTATCCGTTGAGGGCTCTCTTATTATTTAGTGCGGGATGGTCCACATATTTATGGTTACGCAAGATTTTACCATGCTAGGTGGAATTTTTTTACAGCCAATATGAGGTTGTTAGGTTGCCAATATAAACTTCTCCATATTGCATCTCCTCGAATTAGTTGTTCGCAGCTGTATTGAGTGCTTGATGTTAATCTCATAAATGTCAGAAATTTACAAGATATTCGTCAATATGAAAGGTTAAGGAATGTTTTAAATGATGATGAAATAATGTACAGGAAATAGAATATTCTTTTGAACGAGAACGCAAGTTCCCTTCATTAAAGCTAAAGGCTCATATTTTGAATAAATTACAATGAATCATTCCATCGCCTAACTCTCGGAATTCTCCGAGGTTACGCCGACGAGATAAGCGAACTGTAACCCACTTCAGGTGTAGAATTTAGGTTATTAGTTTCGAAGCATTTAAACCTCGCTTTCGAACTACGATATCTATGGATAACCTTGAAGTTTGTCAAGGATTTTCCTACCATTAATCATTTTTTCCTGATATTTCCTGTATCATAATCGTATGCTGTGGTGAAACATGACATATCTTTCCTTCTCCTCTGTTCTTGAGGTATTAATAGAACAATATTCTTTAGAATAACTTCAAAATTTGAAGGGAGATTTTACTTCAGGGACGTAAATAAGTTGTTTTCCTCTATGTTAGAGGTTCCCAACCATTTTCAAGATTTGTATACCATCGAAGAAACAATGAAAAACTTCTGTTCCGCAATTTTTATAATGTAACTAATTTTATCTCATTACAATGATTTCATGCCGCCAGTTTAACTTTATATAATATAGAATGTATATCTCGTAATATTTCAGTAAAAGACATCATTAACCTGCTATTCGCGTACCAGGAAATCATTATTCCAATGCTTTTAATGGTACGCAAACCACCGGTTTAAAATTTCTGTCCTAGGAGAGACAAGGAAAGTTGATGGAGTTCAGGAAATTTGGCTCATCCACCAAAATCTTAAACTTTAGTAAATGTTCCTCTAAGAGGGAAAATCTAGAGTGAAATCAAATTAAAAATTCTTTAAGGTAAATATTTCTTTAAGAGTCAGCGGGTGCAAAAAAATCTCAAGAGTACTTTGGTCCTCCCTGGAACACCTTTTATCACATTCCGTTGTTTATCGGTTATACTGAATGGCTAGAAAATCAATTGCTTTTAGCAAAGTTTATTGCAATAGCATAGTTTATCTATTTCTCATCTTGTAGCTATCGTGTAACTCGTCTTATATATGGTAACATTCTTTTAAGAGTCGGTGGGGGCAAGAAAATTCTTAAGGATACTTTGGTCTTCCCTAGAACACCTTTTATTACGTCCCGGGGTCTGTTGGTTAGGTCCTGAGTGGCTGGAAAATCAATTACTTTTGTCTAGTATAGTTTATTCTACCTATTTCTCATC
Source organism: Ladona fulva (assembly GCA_000376725.2). Classification (NCBI taxonomy): domain Eukaryota; kingdom Metazoa; phylum Arthropoda; class Insecta; order Odonata; family Libellulidae; genus Ladona; species Ladona fulva. The sequence continues at coordinate 546,813 of KZ308323.1, read as the reverse complement.
TTATAACTATCGTGTAACTCGTGCTATATATGGTAGCATTACTTTTTTCCACCACAAACTTTTTTTCCCTATCTTGGTTACAGCTCTCTCGAAAATTTCGCGGGTGTTCGTGATGCTCTCGAGCATGCGAGGGATTTCGCAAAGCAGTTCCTAACGTCTTAATTTATAGCCCTCGGACCGTAATCGCCGAGATTTGCGAGGCGAAAAGCATGTTCCCAGGTCCTTATGCTTGTGAGAACGATCGATTGAAGAATTACCAAAACACCGTTTCTTTTCGGTGTCTGACGAGCGGGCGAGCAGCTGGTTTTTTTTCGAGACCGCTTTCTGAAAGCGACTCCCCACCCACTCCTTGATTCCCCTTACATTATCTCCTTAGCGCCCTTTCACTCTTCTCAAACGAACTAGAACTCGATACACGCGTTGCAAAACCTTTCAATTCCGATACCTCTCGACCCGCCGCCCTCACCCTTTCTTTTTATTTCGCCCGCGCGTTTCTTTTTTTTCGCCGGTGCGTGTGCGTCCAAAGCCGCCGTTGCATTCTTGAAGTTGTCATTGCAGCGAAAGCGGCCGTAAGTTTTGGTGAGCTTATCTGTCGCAGTCTGGAGATAGATCTCCCGGGAATAATCTCGGGGGTGCATTCTTCATTTCGTTTCTCTTTTGTTTCCTATCTACCGTAAAGAAGGATGTCGTTTCTTACCTGCGGAATTCCTCGTTCTGTATCTGAGTATGTTCTCCGGCCGAGTTGAATCACTCCATCTTGAGTTTTGGTTTCACTAAAGTTCTGGTTGTTTTCGCGGTGCGTCGAAGAATTTACGTGAATGCCATTTCAGCATTCTATATTGGCGCTTTTAAAATCTGACCAAAAATTAAGTTTTTTACAGAAACTATTGTATCAACAGGAAGATGAATTCCTGTCATTGAACGCTTTCTCGAGAACGGATTTAAGATATCGACCAGGTGATAACATGATCGCACCAGGAAACATCCGGTTAATGAGTGCTCTTTAGTTTTAAATTTAAACTGATTATTTTAAATTGAAATAACCGATTGTAATCTATTATTGGTCCTGATACCATATCTTGATTAATGAAATGTTTATCATTTGTCTTTTGGAAAAATATACCTTTTAGTATATTAAAAATAAAGTTTAAAGTTTTTTCAACATAAAATACCTGTCATACTCTTGAAAAACAGACACTGCAAATGAAGGGCCGCATCACGGTGGTTGCGAAAAGCTGTGAGACATACTGTTAGTCGTATCGCAATTTTAAATTGAAAGGGAATTCCCAATTCCCGCAAAGAGAAAATATTTGGACATCGAAATAAGGCTTATACATTGTGAAATTAACACAATTTGTGCAGATATTGTTAATTAAACTTTGTTAATGTAAGCGATATTACGAGAGCGTTCAAATGTTTTCGGAGATAACATCCCATCCTTAATGCTACAGATGGTGTCATTCCGTCGCTCCTTAAAATGTATGCTACTTAATGCTACAAACAGGTGATTTTATAGCTTTTTGCGCTGATTTCCAGATCGAATCCCCTATATCTAAAATCATCGCCGTAATTTCGAGAATCTCATCGATTGGTTAATTTTCTTGCTAGAATTCTTTTTTTCCTTTAATCCTTGTGATTTCCTTGGGGAAAAAACCTCAATAATACCTCCTTTGTGAGTTGGCTGCCTCTGTGAGGACCTCAGGCGGCAGGTTGTGCCACTATGTGGAGGCTGTCCGTCTTGCTCACAAAGCATTCCCTTAACAGTGTGAGAGAGACGCGGCACGGTAGTTCAATGGTTAGAATACCTGCTCGGAAAGTGGGAGACCTGGGTTCGAGTCCCAGTCGTGTCGCTATTTTTCACACTTGTTATTCCGATGTCAATACTGTTTCGTCAGTTTTCCTTGCTTTTGTCTTGTCATGATTATCATGTTTATTTCGTTTGGTTTCTGACTTTCAGTTATAGATTCTTATCAACACAGATGGCATAAAGATATCATCGGAATAATGATTAATGTTAATTCAATTTTAGTATTAGTCGAGAATGCTCAGCATTTGTTTTACAACTAAGAATGGCGATTCAACAGAAATGGAGGATTCTGTGCTCATACCGCAGTATTTATTTTAAATCGTTCCAAAGATAACTCGAAATATCCTAATTGTGACTTAAATATTTAATCATTTGTTTCTTTCGGTATCACTTCAGCGATAAATCAGATGATTTGGTGTATTGTCATCTTCGTTCTTATTGCAGGTCCTCGTAAAATGTTATATGTCACGTAAGATTTCATTATTGACGGTATAGGCACTCAAAAATTAGATAATTAATTAGGCTTAAAATTTGTTGGCAATTTCGTGATCAAATGATGGTGTTAACGATAATTTAATGATTGTTGATATAAAAAGATTTCACAATAAACGGCGTATTTTAATCGACGACGTTTTGATAATTGAGAGGTATTTTTATACCATTTCTCGTATACTTGAGGTTTATAGCAGTTTATAGTTTAGATAATATTCATTTTGAATAATTGTTATCGGATAGGAAATAATAGGTATAGTAATGTTAAGGAGGTAATATTTTAGTGGAATAATTTACAAGTTTTGTACGTACATACGTAAGCGATCTACTTTTCGGTTGGTTCATGTGCCTTAATATTTCTCATTCAGTGCCATTTCTTTCGTTTTTTGGTAACTTACCCCACTCCTTATGTCATCCAACATCTTTTGCCTTTTTCTTCCCCTCTACCTCTTCCTCTGCATTCTACCCTCAATTACATTATTTAGCATTCCTTCTTCTCTTAATATTTGGCCCACCCATTTCCTCTGTCGACGTTTAATTACTTTATTCAAAACCCTCTCCTCTCCGACCATCTCTGGCACCTCTGTGTTAGTTTTTCTATCGACCCAACTTACTTTTTCCACTCTACACCACACTCACATCTCAAGGGTCTCTGATCTTTTGATGTCCACAAGCAGTTAAATAAACGTATTGAAATTGGAATAACTTAAATTCTGTAAGTTCACTTCGCTTCGGCTGAGATTTTAGAGTCATCTACTTTCCTACAACTTTCTCGAATCTGTCTCAATTCGTCACCTGTTTTTCGTAATGGAAACAACATAATGAAATGTTACTGTTGGGCATTTCCGCTGTTCATACATGGTGATGAAAGATGTCCTTTATCATAATTTGTATGCAGGGGCAGATTTATAATGAGCGCTTGCGGAGGATTTCGTTAATATGGGGTTTTCAATAAGACTGTGTTAATAAACTCTCAGTAACGTACTACAGATTGCTCTTGTTTTTCGCTTCAGGAATGAATTTAAGTAAGTCCACATAATTTGTCTATAGAATATTCACTAGTATACATTATTTAGGTCACCATATAAGTCTATGCAACATTATTTGTAATTTATAGAAATACTGTATTGTGAATCGAAGATTGTTGATTTATTCATGCCATAGTGGAGCGACTGAGATTTCTATAGGATATATATTTTTATAAATTGTGAAAAAGTACGAAAATTTACTCATATTTCCTCTTGGGGGCCTCAATATAATGTTTGAGCCTCATGCCTCTGATACGAGCTCCTCGTAGTTCGAATCCTCCCCTGTTTGTTCGCCAGATAATTGGAGACGATAATCAAACTATGTTCTTTCCATTCATGGGGTTGGGTCAGTGATTTTTTTGGGGATGCAGACGCAGAAATGCTCCCACGAAGAGGACTTTCGAGCGTAATGCGGTTAGGGTTTAAAGTGGCAAGATACCAAACTGTAATTCCGGGGCTTTATCATGCATTCCCCGTGCTTCAATTGAGGCGCGAGTGCCAAAGTCACTCTCCACGCTCGCCTTTTCGAAAACGCTGAGAATTTCGTGAACGTGCTTCGTGGCTTTTCAGGGCACGTGTTGGCGCAGCGAAATTAAAAATGGGGGACTCAGTCAGCGCAAATGAATGCACGTGAAGTGCTTCTCCGCGAACAAAGGCAAAGAGGAGGAGTGTTGCCATCAAAAAGAGCGCTGCTCCTTTCCGCGGATGGAAATTGCTTCTCGCCCTTTTGGGGACGGCGGACAAGGCAATTCCCATTTAAAGAGTGCGCGGATTCCGCGACCGCTCTCGTCGAAAATCCCGTCGCACTCCCGTGCTTATCAATGAATTTCCGCTCCTGCGAGAACCCCTTTCTGCATCTCTCAGAGTTATCTCGAGTTTTCTGCCGTCGCGGATTCCGGGTGTGATTTCCCCTTCCTCTCTCGGGTGCCGTTATTCAAACACGCATCCAAAAACCCAACCCTTGAGAACGTTGAGGTAGTCGCGCGGATTTGGTAATTTAAACGCCTCCAAAAGCGTTCGTCTTTGTGAAGGGCCGGTGGATGTGGACTTAGTGGTTGACGCTCATCTTTTTTATGAACGGCGAGCCCGGCTTTTGGGTTGGAATAAATATTTGCGTAATAGCGTATGCCATTACGGCGGAGGTAGTTTATTCGGCGATGGAAGTTTTATTCTCGAGGGATTTCTGTTTGGGAAGTTTTAGAAGGAGACTTTTGGAGGGGCGAATAACTCGTTTTCGGATTTGATGCAGAATGCGATATGTAAAGCGCTTCGTGAGTGATGATTCGAATTATGAGACCAAAAATATTGCGAGATATTTTGATGTAGGCTTCAACTAACTATGATGATGGGAACCCTGCAGTTTTATCGTCCTTTATCATGAAATTCTTAATTAACAACTATTCATCGAGCGGAATTGAAAAATACCGCATTTGGTTTTTTTCCCTTTGCCATTTTACTCGGGAATGAAATGGTTGTTTATTTATCTATTTCCATTATTTCCCGTGTTCTCACAGACACCTTTTTATAGAAGATGCATGAAATAACATTATGAATATACGCATGAACAATAACAGTAGATGATCACACGCAAGCTAACCCTAACCTAACCAGAAAAATCCGGTTATGCGGGACCTCAGCTACTGAAGACGAGAACTTAGCTCTCGAAATGTACATACAGCATCGTTCTCTCATTCTGCTGCTGTGTTCTCGGTGCATCGCTGTTTTTCACAAACATTGCTTGTTTTATTGATTTTACTACCACAGGTTCTCACTTGATTTTTATTTCGCTCTCCTGCAACCATCGTGCTAGTCCTTGGTTGCTTTTTTTCATATCAACACACTTCTTCTTTCTTCCCTTTCATACATTTGACACACATTCACAAGTGAATCAGTTTATGCATCAACAGGCAACGTTCCATACGGTAGGAGTAAAATTACACTCATTTAAAACTCACCGCCAGTCCAATCCAAATAATCAATATAATTTATTCAATAAAAATTGTTAATGTTAATCAATATAATTTATTCAATCAAAATGTTAAAGTAGCCAATAGGTATTACAGTTACGTATATTAATCTAGTATTATGACTATTTAAGTGATCAACAATGTAATGATATTTTTGAAAAGGATTCCATTTTTTGTTTGTACTTTATTAAATCGGAACTCATTTTCTCAACGGCGTAAATGTAACATTAGAAAATTTATACTCGAAACAAATCAATCTGGCTCCTATTAACTGAATAAGCAGCATCGCCTCCAAAAAAACACTTCTCTTTAATTGTAGGTCTATCTATTGTAGTTGATTATTAGTTAATCCTTTTTTAATTTTCATTATTTTTAAATCTTGAAAAATACACCAAAAGTTTCCCAAGGGAAGTATCAAGTTTATAAAATAAGAACATTGTGTGGCCGTCTATTTCTCATCGTCTTCATCGTCTTCATAACAAAACAATCTTGTTATTCTCTAACGCCTCGAAAATACGTCACACTGTGTAGCTTCTCTTCCCTTTGTGCTTTATAATGTAAATAAAAGAAACATCAGTCGGATATCCCCTGCTAGACTTCCCTTTGATTCCTTTTAGCAGATCGTCTCGGAGAATACTTCACGAGAAAGAAAAAGGCAGTGTGGTTGCTGCAACATACGTGCATTCATAGAGGCATCCTTTATATACACATTATTACTGCAGCTGCAGCGTTTGAGGGTTTTCTAACTCCGCCAAAGGAAAATCTCGCCATTTGCGCGCTCTCTATGAATGCTAAAGCGTTGCCTTAAGATTTGAAGTCTTCGTGCACGTCATGGAGGCATTCCAGTGTTTCTCGAGCGCGCCGCAAGAATGCATCCTTTTTGGAGCATTTAAGGTTGTACGCCATTGGTCTGGCTGGAGCGCAGTAACGAGAATTTGATGACGTTGCCTTTGTCAATCGTGACGAAAAGACACAGACCCTTTCCGACTCGTGGAAATCTTTTGACGGATCTTCATTTTAATCGTCCAAACGAGGAAACTCGAGGGGTGATGCGAAAGAAATCTCACTCACTCATAGGCTTGTCTCTCTTCAGAAGTCTCTCTGATGTATTTCGGTGACCTCCATGTTTACTTGTCGTTGATTTTAGAGAGAAGTAAGGGCTTCTTTTTACTGCCTTATCAGAGGAATTCGCGGCATTTATCTACCATTCACGTCTTTTATAAACAGCTTGACGTTTTGAGGTGCACTACTAATGCTTGTTTTTGGAAGAATGGCTTAGATTACTTATCTCGCTGAGGCATTTATATGGGTGAATAGGTGTGGATAGAGCTAAAATCTTTTTTCAAATGTAGAGAGGTTTTGTTAGCAGCTATATATGAGTAAGATATGCTTTAAGAATAGTCGCTAGTTATTCCGTCTTTATCTCATTTGGAGAGAAATCTTAGTTTGTTAATTTCTAGCTGTTGTATGAAATACTTTCCCTCGTCGCTAATATGAAAAGGTAAGCTTAAGCTTACATCTAGACAAGAAAATTAAACTGTTTACGTGAATGAACTGTGAAATATCTTGATTTTTATAAAATTAATATTTTATCTTTTTATTATTATTATTCATTTATTGCTCGGCAGGTTCATGTGCCCCACAACTCCCCAAGTCGCGCCATTTCATATTCCTCTAGATAACTTATTCCGTTCTTTCTGTCTATAAAGTATTCAACCCGAAGGCCGGTTGGATACTCATCAAGACACATGATAAATATTTCATTCATCAAGATATTGTAACAGGGCCATTCCCTCCTTTGTATCATTCAAAAACTTTTTCCTTTCAAAGAAATGAAAGTTTGCCTTAAGATGAAGCTTTGAACGTACCGTGTATTAATATTTGCTGAATCATAAAACACTCTGGAAAAGTGTGGATCATGCCAGAAAGAATAATCGTAATTTTAATAATAATTATATATATATATATGTAATTATTATTTATATATAATGGATCGACCATTGCTAC
>KZ308323.1:382238-537368 GCA_000376725.2 Ladona fulva | reverse complement strand
ATTCGAATTAACTATATGTAATTATTATTTATATATAATGGATCGACCATTGCTACTTACTGGACGTTTATTATTTTTATTAAGAAGGTTGCGTTTTAAGGGTTTGAATGGATTTTAGTCCGTACGCCGGTAATATAAACAGACCTCAGGCTCTTTTACATTTTATATTTTCAAACATCTACTTTCAATTGGCGAATAGTTTTCGTGAACGTGGGATAACAACGCTGAATTGTTTTAGTTAAAAGTAAAATGCTAATTTACTGATTTTATATCAAGTTAAACCTTTCATTGAGCCTGGGAAGACTGGTTTTTTTTTGGGTTCTTGTCCTATGGCAGTCTACATCAAAAGATTGCTGAATAAATCTGTTTTTCCATAGATAATTTAGTTGAATGAAGGACATTCTGTGGTAGTTGCCTTTATAATTCGCCTTCACTCAATTGTGAGCGATGCATCGTAAGAGAAATTTGATGTGTACGAAAAGGTTTGGAGCTCTTTTACCAGCGTTTCCCGAATAGCGTATGAATGTGCGGTAGTATGCTCAAGTAAACCTAGGCTTGGAGCTTAGCTCGAAACGCTCGTGTTCTAAAGAAAAAATCTACTACTATTAAAAAGGATTAATAATTTGCTCAACTAATTTTATTATTATCTTCGTTTATTTGTGCTTAAAATTTAACTCCAGAGCAAATGACCTGCTTAGGGTTCTGTTACTAATCTCTAGCACTGCAAGGGTTCTGTAGGAAATTTGAATTGGGAAACGGTTCCTTATACCAGTGATCCGCAGCCGGTGTGCTGTGGCACACTTTCATAATATTGTCTATTTTTCAAAATGTAGTATAGAATAATTATTTTAACCATATAATATCAATTTAATACCTACATATTTTAGTTTTGGTGTGCCGAGGAATTCTAGGAAGAATTTTGGTGTGTCATAGGTGAGAAAAGGTTGTGGAGCACTGCCTTATACTACGAACAGCTCCAGCAGCGCGTCTACAGTCAAGATTTATACATTACTTACATTTGTTGGGATTGGTTGATTTGGAGGGTTATAGTGTTGGGAGTTGCGGAAGATATCGGTAATAATGATGGCAAGGATCTTCTGTGCTGGACTGACCGGTGATAAAAATAGCGGCTCCTTAGTAAGGAAGACCCTAGCACCTTCTGTAGAGACACTGATGATGCTAGTTAAATTACATAAAAGGATTTTGTGAAAGGTTTGGCAATTGCATAACGCTAACTACTGTAATTAGGTGTGTCTGTAAATCAACCCCTGTGTACAAACTCACACATTCCTTTTGCCTGCTGCTAGTTTTAGCCGGGTTTTCCTGTAGCCCAGGGTAAATGACAGCCACTCCTAACCCCTGAACCCCTGAACAACAACGCAAGCCCTGAAGAGGCATCTGCCAGAGCAGGGCGTTGTACATAACTTATCCTCGCCCACAATTTCCAGAAATAAATAACTGTACCGAACTGTACCAAAATTTCAGACGAATTTGTACGAAGACGGAGTAGGCGATGTTTAATCATGGTAATTATGTCACTTGATGTTTCCTTTGTGGCCCCCAAAAGACCAAGTAGTCTGCACTTTACGACAGACCGCGAGACTTTAACGTCCTCAGCGGAACGTATCCCAGCACGTCGACGGACGGAAATTTTCTTCGTAATGCTTCTCCATTACGGGTGAGAAAGAATCGTTAAAATAGGTTTAAGAGCTCCAAAAAAAGAAGTTCAACAGAAAGAAGGAATGATAGCGGTCGCCGCAATGTATGGCATAGCTGGGAAGACGAAACAATTCGTCGGTTCCGAGGTAGAGCGTGTATCCGTTTTTATGACTCCTTCAGGCACTGTGCGTACATCTCATCTCCAGCCTCCGCACCTTATCATTGTTTATATGCGGAGGGTTATGGAATGAGTCTCGGAGCCGCATTTTTCTCACTACTGTACTTAAGTTTTTCACGTCTTTCCTTTACGCTTTTCCCCTCTGTTCTTTTTCGGATTATTTCGTGTTCAGTTGTTTTATGCGCATTAAACTGCGAGGCAGAGTAAGATGGGTCTTTAGGAGTCGATTTATGGCGTAATGAATTCTTTTGTCCGGCTGCCTGCATATGGGCATTCCTGTGCGGAGTGTTCGGCAATGCTTTTTTCGTGTACGCACCTTTAGATGACCGCGCCTGCGGTACTGTGTTGTTCCTTTTTACGAGATTTAGGAATTAAAAATGCGAGGTTCTTGTAATGATTAAATATAATGCCACTAATATTTATTTATCTTATAATAAATTTCTCTAAGATGCACTGCCCACGGGTTACTCTTGTTTATCCTGTGGACAGTCCGCCAAAATAATTTATACCACACTTCAGAGAATGGAAATCGTGTAGAAATGCTTTAGTATAAGATTTATGGAGTTTTTATGAGATTAATACAACTTTGTCCTTGTCCTTAACAGTAACAAGAAGTTCCTAATGTATTGTCTATTCAATTCAGACGGTTTTAAGTGTGACGAAGGCAAGCTATCTCATTGGTGAATTTGACCGCGGTAACTCATACTTCAGTTTGCCATGTAAATGATAATTGATAAATGTGAAATTAACTACGCACCAGTTTTAGCTTGTCTTGTAATTATAGAGGATAAAAGTTAACCTTTATTGATCTCATGATGCCTTAGTAAATTTAATTTTCAATGGAATAACAGGTGTGGAAAAAGCGACGTGACCAGGTCTACCACTTTCCGGGCGGGTATTCTCACACCTGTGAATTTCACACCTATTATTCCTTGGGATTCAGCAGCAGCACGACTTTTCCGTGCTTATTTAATCTCCTTCCCTTCCTTAATCCATTTAAATTCCAAGTATTCATACAAATATTTATTTTCCTGAAGTTTGTATACATTTTCGGCGGACTCCCTATGTATTGCAATGAGAGTAATTTATTACCTCAGCCAAATTTCACTTAATTTGGTCAAAGATTTGCTTGATCTTATAATTCACATCACTAGTAAACTCCTTCACGTAAGAATTTTGCTGCATTAGTGTGAAACATGGACCTTAAGTAAGGTTGACAGGAAAATAATATAGGCTTTTGAGAAGTGGATACGGCGTAGGATGCAAAAAGTAAGCTTGGACGATAGAAAACAACGAATGAGTTGTGGACATAAAAGGTCTTAATAGTGGTGATGGAGCGGAGGCACAAAAAGTTTGAGTTAAATGTGCAGAAGAAAGTTTTTGAAGTTACACTGGTTACGAAAGGGAAAGACTTGCAAAGACGGAGGAAGACAAATAGTTGCTGGATGGTGTGGGTTTCGATATGCAGAGGTAAAGGAAATGACGTTAATAGTTGGAAATTCCGGGATGCAAGAGTTTACCGAGAGGTATAAGAATCTACACTTTCAGGCATCGTGAATAATTCCTATTTGGCTGTGGTTTAATGATGCGTAATCAAGCAGGAGTTTCAAAGGTTTAAGGCAGTTAGTTACAGAATCTACTAATTCGGCCTCGACTTTCTGGTAGTTCTCCATTATAAATAATAAAGATTTACCTTCTTTACATTCACTTCTACCGTTACCATCAAAATTATTTATTCCACGACCATGGTTTCGACCCTTCTGGTCATCTTCACCTTCACTTTTTGACCTGAAGATGACCCGAAAGGTCGAAACCATGGCCGTGGAATAAATATTTTTGGTGATAACGGTAAAAGTGTTCTATGTTTATTATTTATGCAGTTAATTACATAAATTTAACCGTATCTGACATATTTGTCTCGTTTATCTCCTTCTTAGCTTCTTGATCCATTACAGCCATTTGATGCAAATTAGTAATATATGGGTAGCTGTCGAATTACGACCATTCGCACTAACGACCAATTTAAAGTCTTCTTAACTTAGCAATAGTAATTTTATAGGTGCTTCGATATCTGAGGGAATTTCGCACGTATGCCCACACCGGGAATCGAACCACGGACTTCACCGTAGTCGAACACGTTGTCCACTCGGCAGTTCGGGAACCCTTAAGTCTTCCTTCGTATGTATGTTTGCGTATTCATCAGGAACCGAAATGCACACAGCTTTCGAAATTTCGTTGTTAAATAGCATTTTTTTACGTTTTAATGTCATCAGTTTCTTTCATAAAAGCGTCGAAATATACAAATGAACCAAATACGTACATATAATATAGATTGATAGTTTATCTTTGACTGAATAACTCGACTTGCGACCGTTCGCTGGAAACGTAACCCGGACGCAAGTCGAGAACCACCTGCAATTTTAAAATTCGTTCCCGTTTCTTTGAAATATTTCCTCACTCCTGTTATTTTTCTGATCTGTCTCTATGAATTTACTCAGCCCGTTTATGAATATCTCTTTCTTAATTAGCGGTTGGTAAATGCGCGCAGAAAAACGGGTCTCTTCGACGTTCTATCAACGAGTGCATTCAAAAGACTTTTCCCTCCCACGCCGCTGCACAAGTGCTATTCCAGGAAGGGCTGTTATTTTCTTTTTTTTATCAAAACTCGGGAGCAACTGGTCGAGTTACGACCGTTACGTCGGGAGAAAGACGCACGCTGCTTTCTAAAGCGTTCATTCACATTCGACTGGCAACCGCATCTCTTTCATGTCAAAAGATGACGCGCAATGCTTCTCTTATGGGGGCGTTTGGCACCCCCTCGGCGGACAACAATGCGCGATAACGGATGGCTTGAATGTGTACCAAGGCTGCTCACTTATCGAGTTGTTTCACGGTCGCCCGTCCTTTGAATATTCAGAGCGAAGCCTCACTTTTATGGGTCGCCTTTCGAGATTATGCTTTTCGTTGATTAGGTTATGGAACTGGAATGTCATCGTGTCGGAACTTCGTAGATCTATCTATATAAGTTTGAGTTATCGACCTATGGATTCAAATTACGTATATATACGTTGAATGTATGTAAACTATCGGAGGAGCACACGCTACGCAAAACGTCTGCGAATTCGTGAGGATTAGAATAGGAATATTAGGAATAGAAAAACCAAGTTACAAAGCGAAAGGAGATCACGATCAAAAATTTAAATTGAGAAAGCAAAAAACAGACATTGCTAAATACTCCTTCGTCAATCGGGGAATAAAGGAATGGAATATGTTGCCTCAAGAAGCACTTAAACCCTTACCAAAAACTGTAAAGGAATTCAGAAACAGGTGTAAAACATTAGCACTAATATAATTAGTTTTATTAAGACTAAATTTAAAAAAAATGTTTGGATAATTTGGATGGGAAATAACATATGTAAACTTATGGTATTTGTATTTTGTCTGAGTGTATTTTTGTATTGAGAGGAATGGGGATTTGTTACCACCGGACTAGTAATCCAACTGTAATATATGTGTGAAATAAAAAAATAATAATAATTATAGTTCCATCAATTTATACAACTACTAAAATTCAACGCGAAAAGTTAGTAATTAATTTACTGCGCAGAAATTCTTCATCTATTGAAAATGTATGTCATTTCACAGCTCAGCGTACAATATTTGTATAATTTATACATATACATTCTACGATACTTAAAATGAAGTTTAAGTGACGTATAGAATTAATTGCTTGGGCCGTTACGTCGTGATAAGACTCGATGAAGAAACAAGGAATTTTCGAACTTATAATTTAATATTGTGGTTTGCAAAGGTTCGACTGTTTCTTGTTCCTGTATGTTAAGTAATGAAAATTCACTGTTCTTTGTACTTATTGAGATTCTCCTGCTTTTTTCCTCGTTTACGTTGAATTTTGTTCGATTTCTTAAATTCGGGGGCTTAATTTCCCTTGCTTGCTAATGCTAATAGTTATATTTTTATCAGAGATTCAGTTGTTTTTAAGCTAAGTTTGTATATACATTATTAATTAAGTATATAGCTGTGTAATGTATCTATGAATTTATTATATTCGAATTAACTAATTTAATCCTTTTTTTTTTCTTTCCAGGTTAGATTTTCAATTTTGGTGCTCCTGCTTTACCCTGTTAGTCTCTGCAAGCTCGACCTTTGGGTATGATTGGTTCAATTATGTATTATTACCCTTTAATATTCCACTAAATCACCTTTCAAGTCTGTTACTCGATTATTTATGTGCTATTACTGACTAGTGCATTGTATAAAAAATTCATAACATTTCTTTTTTGCTCTTGATTGCGCCTATCTGGATATCTCTCGTAGTTCTAGAGCTATACATTTTAGTGAAGATATCAGCCTAAATTTTGGTAAATGTGATTATCCGTCGCTTGGAATACTTCCCAAATTGCTGTTGCCATCTATTTCATGTTAAACGTGCATGATGTGTATTTTACAATGTATAACACACTTAATCGAATCCAGCATCGTTGAAATTTTGCTGCAAACCAGCTAAGTTCGTAAGGAAGAGAAGTACATATTCTTCTCTCCGTGCGTGAGTATGATTGCTCCCTCATTTGCTCCGTTTTACGGCCTTAATGGTACTTTTATCTCGTAGTACTAGGCCCTCGTACTATTCATAACGTAAAGGGTTGAATATAGTGCGCGCAATTGCATGGAAATGACTTCCGTCGCCGGAATGTCTGAAGAGCCTCGAGCAGGCAAGAGAAGGCCGAGGGTTTAATTCGCAGTTATCGGAAGAGTTTAGCTGCTTTTTCAATTCCACGAAGTGATTTTGGTTTCGACAGACTTGTTGGATGAGTGGTTGGATGCCCGAGGATTTCGGGAGCTAAGTCCTCGAACTAAATGGAATCTCGTGAAACTCTCCCACAGAGAGAGAAAGAGGGAGAAAGCAATTCGTTACGTCGAATCCTATGATTCATAAAGCCGACATCAATTGAAAATGACGAATGAAAGCGTAAAATAAATTGAGATGCATCGGTAACGTCTCTCTGGAGAAGGCACGAGCGTAGGATGGCTATATTTCACGGTGGAGATCTTTTTTGTCTTTAGTTTGAAGCATCTTCTCTTATCCATCTCTGCCTCTTCCAGTCGTTTATCATCTGGTTCACCATTTCTGGTCCACTTCTTTTCCATGCTCAGAAAATCTTTTTTTTAGTTTTGAGATGTATTTCGCACTATTTATCCACTAATCAAATGTAAAAGGAATTTTACTGTGGAATAGACGGGCGGTCATGTACCAACCACGAGGTGTCTGTATAATAACGAGACTGATGAATAGTTCACCTTGATTTATGTGTATAACAGAATTAACGCTTGTCTCCTTCGATGTAATACCCATGTTATGTCTATGAAATAATGTACCTGTACTATTTTTTTTGCTTTTCAGATGTGATTTATACCGCCTTTTCCTTAAAAATTAGTTAACTAACGGTAGGTTTCGTAGGTTTTCCAGTCTCCTATTCTTGTGCGTGTTTTCTTGCTCTGGTGTATTTTTCATAAGTTCTAACTTAGGTTAAACCCATAAAGTAGTTTCTTTCTTTGCACTTTTTCAACATCTTTTAAACCTCATATTACGAAGGTCTTAGATGTAAGAAGAGAAAGAAGAGAAGATGTCGCATTATTATTATTATTATTTGAACTAATACCCTGCTGCAGTCTTCTTTTCCGTTGGTGGAAGGCATACAGAATATCAGTTTACCTTCATTACAATATCAACCGATTCAAAACGTGTCCATTTAAGCACATTATCACACATCAACATCATCCCTATTTAGCACCATTGTGACTTTTATTTTAGGTATCCTAAAAGTTTAAACAGTGCTTAAAGGGGTACATTTCGAGTCAGTTGATGCCGTAAAAAACGGGGGCGACAACTATTCATTCTGTAATACAGATAAATAATGGTAAATCATTAATCAGCCTCGTTTTTATTAAAGATGCCACGTTTTCCACTTTCTTCCAAATCGTGGAACAATTATTGCATTATAAGAATCCATATTGTAAGGGAAGTGTCATTCGGAGGGAGTACCGCCGCGGTGGCGGATTGGTTGGCATACCAGCGCTCCAACCCCAAAGGTCCCAGGCTCGAGTCCCGGCTTACCGGATTTCTCCGGTTAGGTTGTGCGTGTGTTCGATTTTCCGTTAAGGGTTGGTGGCAGGAATCTCATCCGGGAAAAAATCAGCGTCAAAACCAGAAAATTCATTATCATCATCACAGAGCGTCTTAAAATCATCAGCCAACCCCATAAGTGATGGAAATAAGGCTAGCGAGAAAAGAAAATCATTCGGAAATTGTCGAATAGAACGATGTAACTATGTTTAGACAGGTAACTGTTAGAGAAGGTGGGAAGTCCAAGAGAAGGTTTTTAAGATTCATGCGGGAGTTAATCTTTAATAACTGCGAGTTTGGAAGTAGTGTTGAGTCACCCTAATTATCCTGTATTTGATTATTTTTCAGTATTATTGTCACAAATAATTAAAAAGGGAATCTGTTTTACAATTATATTACTTTTATCTGTTGCGTATGTTGAATTGTAACTCGTTTTTGCTAAATATCATTTTTAGGTAATTTGCCTCCTTCTGAATCCTTTTCTGAATTAGGAAATCTGTTAAGGAAAAAAGAAGCACGACTGTGGTAATACGTCAGTATTAAAAGCTCCAAAGAGCAATATTGTACAAACTGCGACTTTTTGTGGCTTTTTGAACTCTAACGTGAATTAGGAAATATCAACAAATAAAACTTACTCGTAATAAACGTTTTTACTAACGTCACAAAGTAAGTATATTTTTTAGTCAGGAAGCCTACAACATGTAGCGAATATAAATTAGGATGCGCGTTGAAAGCCCAGAAAGTCAAAAGATCTCAAAGGAGAACTCAGATATGTATTTCCCATCAGCAACACGAAAGCAATATTTTCCTCGGAGTCCATATACGAGGAAAACCGAGTTGAGATGCATCGGTGACCACCCTCCGCCTACTTAACCTTCCCCACCCCCGCATCTTCTCGATAAAGGACGCCACAATCCTTTTTCATCTCGCGTCCTTGCCCTGTCTGTGCCCCGAGCGCCGTACGGACAGCGCTCGCAATCTGCGAAGTCCTGTCGACTGAGTCATCCGATTTCTCCACCGCCAACTCCTCCACTTTTTCCACGTTTACGGTCACTCTTTATCATTACGTTTTCCGCCCTTTGCTCTCCCACTTTTCTTCTTTCTCATCAGTTGCCTACGTCTCTTTTTCGTGGTTATGCTTTCGCTCCCATTCTCCTTCGCGTTTACCTCCAAAGATAAACTCTGCCTGTTATTAAACATCGGCCTCGAAAATTTATATTTACTTATTCATTGATATCTCGGTTAAGGAAAATAATTCCTTGCCAAACCTATTAAAAGTTAGTTATACATAGCTTTAGTACTAAATGGCTATGTTCTGTTATGTAAATGGGTTTAAATAAGTTGTAAATGGCTTATGTTACTACGGGAGTTGTTTGAAATTGTAAGCTGAAGTTTGTTTAGAGTTTGTAATGAAATTGTGTGACGAACTGTCTTTGGGAGGTATTGAGGGGTTTTCCTCCTGACTTGGGTGAATACGAAGGAGTTTTATTTTTGTTTTCCCGTCAACAATAACTACCACCTGGCTTTTTGCCAATCTGTCGTCATTAAATATATAATAATAATAAATACTGATGTTTGTGCACATGTCATGAGCGGGTCTAGAGGAAAGATGTAGGGCATTCCTGTATGGAAAAAGTAAGTAAGATAAAAACTTTAATTTAAACGTTATAGTTCAGGTTTTTTCTTGTTCTTTTTTTTCTGTTATGGCATGCCACCATACCGAAACCATCGACGTGATTCTGTATGGTTAGCTAAGTATGTAATTTTCTATGAGTTCAGTTTAGAAAATAATTACAAAATGTATCTACAGCAACTCAACCTCTGGGAGATTATTAACTAAAACATGGCATTTTAATAGTAAAAAAGAATTACTAAAACCAATGTTTCTGTAAGATAGGTATAAATACATAGGGCCCCGCCAATAGCAGGGCCTTCCTCCCTCTTCTTTCCAAGGAAGAAGGTCTGTATTCACATTATATACGGGGCCCCAAATTCGAATTTTCCTGGGCCCCATAAAATTATAACGTAAGCATACATTAGTAATTGTAAACGTATTTATATATGTATTGTTTATTTATTTGATAGATTCATATACAGTGATAGCATCATTTTAGAGTGAATTCCAAGCAGTAAAGTATAGCAAATTAGCAGTTATATACAGGAATGCATGCACCATCACAAATCAACATTAATAATTCAAAGAAATATTTACAATATTCAAAAATATTCACATAAAATTTTATTTATACATTATTTTAAGAAAGAGTCATGTTGTATATTTTCAGAAAGGAGTCAATAACACCATTTTGATTAATTAAATAATTTCGAGCAACTCTATCTGGATGTAATAATATTAACCTGAAGTAATAACAAGTGTGAAAAAAATGCACACTTGTTGTTACTTGGGATTCAGCCGCTCGGTTTTACCGTGCAAAGTAAAAACAACTTTCCTCAATCCTTAATATTAACCAGTTTCTACGCGTTGCTATTGTGAATATGCTCCGTCTAAAATTAGAGTCGACTCCATTAACTTTATCAATATTTTTTGCAATCAGCTGTTTTCGCTTTTACGCCGTGTTCAATGACATAGTGTACGTCCTTCAGTTTTGCATTCCAGCCTCAATACCCCGGACTCATGCTCACAGTACATAACACGAAGAGTAGGGATAGCGTAGCGAATTCCTAATTGATAATTAACCGAATCGGGGACCTACTTTCGCGATTTTGTGAATGGCCTCGCTCTCGTAATCGAATGCAGGCAGGAGTTATCTTGCATTGATTCTGGTTTCCAAAAAGCTCAGAGATTGCTCTTGACCTAGTATAAATGCATAAACCACCGCAGTTTAGATGGTGGTAAGCTAATGAACAGAAATAGTATGATTCTAGAAATGTCGAAGGCTATTGAAAATAATTCAGGAAGCTATTTTTGTCTTAACAATTTAGCAACTCTTTCTTAAAATGCGCCCGCAGGTTGCATGTCTGTCAATGATGAATAGGATCTTACCACACCTGTTGTGCGGCTACGGCGGTTTAATGGAACAGTTAGCCATTTCTTACATCATCTTCTTGTGTTGTGCGTATTTTTGTATAGATGAGCAATAAAGGGATCCCAGATGGCAAAAAGGGCAGCGCGTTCGTCATTGGGGAAATAGGCTCCGGGATCGAATTCTGCTGAGAGAACATGCGTGATCACATAGTGATATTCGCTGTGGAAGCCCTTTTTAAAACACTGCTACTACGAAGTCAGAAACTGAAGATGGTTTTCTTCTCGCCTATACATCGTTTGTATAATATAAACAGTACTACAACTACTAATAAGTGTTAAACTTTTGTTGCATTCCTATTTACCTACGTGCGTTAGCGTGCTAGCGTTCCAATCCCAAAGTCCCGTGTTCGAGTCCCGGCTAATCGGAATTTTCCGCTTAGGGAATGTGTGTGATTGTCAATAATAATTTTAAAGTGGAAGTAATTGGGATTATCTTCTATTTCCATTAGTGAAAATATTATTATTGTATAGATGTGAGTATTATTATTATTGTTTGAGTTTTTCATTTCTCAGTCACAGAAGACATTCACTTACCTCGGGTGTACTTTACCAAAGGGATTAGGCTTAAAATATTTTAATATTTTAGTTAAGTTTATTGTTGCATGTCATTAATGTTTTTATTTTAAGCTATATGCTTACTAAGGAATTTTCTAACTATGTTGCATGTACTTAACGGAACAGATTTATGTAATTGTATTATAGTTTGTGGCGGTATACTAAGTCTTAGAAGATTTTTTGGAAGAGTTTTAGGGACTACACCCGCTGCAGAAAAAAACAGTTGGTAGTTTAATTATACGGTCTTGCTGCCACATTTTTTTTCTTCATCAAATTCCCAATATTTATTTAATTTAACCCCTTAAAATTGTTGCAGATGATGCGTACTTGGAATGTTAAATACATTAATTATGTGTTTCCCCCCTTTTTTGCATAAGAATAATATCTGGCCTATTGGCAAGTATAGTTTAACAGCAATTACGGATCGGTTGCAGGATAGCTTATAAATCTCGTTTTCCAACCAGCCGATGGTTTGCGCTCATAGTACGGCGTACTGTCATTCGAAAGTTATTATTACAATTGGTGTATATATTAGAAGAAGCATTAGACTTAGTGGAAGTTTCATCGGCTGGAAAAAATCTTTGTAAGCTCACGTTCACTCAAATATGTTTGTGCGTCATATTTTGGTGTAGTTCAGATTGGTAATCATTGAGGGATATTGGGAATCTAAATCAGACCTTATATGAACATCTTAAATTCATTAGCTGCATGTGTCAGAAAATTTTTCCAGCAGTACGAACAAGTTTTTACTGTGTTCCTCCCCATTCCCATAATGCTTTGCCAATACCTTCGTGCATGTGCATTCTACATACATATATTTTCATCTCGATTTGCCATCTGTATCAGTTTGAGTCCTCTCGCCCACTACTCAATTTCTCCATTGATTTTCCCGTAGGCGATGGCCTGTCTCGTTCACTGCCCCTTCTGTCCCAGTGCGTGTATATCTCTCTCCCCTAATTCCTTTTCCAGTCTTCTTTCGACGCCTTGATTGCTCCCGTATTGGCTATGCAACTCGACGGCTCTCGATGAAGTCACCGTTCCTTATTGCGTTTGTTTATTTCTCTCGAGGGGAATTTATTGTTGCGCGCGATTGTGGTCATTTGAAGTCTCCAACGGATGCGGGATATTTAATACTTGAGCGGTAATCTTTTCTCTCTGGTATGTGGTAATCGTCATCGAAACGTTAGTACGGGAACATTTGTCTGATATAAGCCGAATAATTACGTCTTTTGTCTGAAATGTAACTGTTTTGTGACTGTGATGTAAATGTTTTTTTTTTTACTGAGAAGGTTTGACATTTTTGATGCTTCCTAATTTTTAACTATTATTACGTGTGCGATGAGAAACGCATGGTTCACATGCTTGAATTTAGATGAATAAATTGAAAGAGAAAAAGTCTGCCGCAGCCGGGAATCGAACCCGGGTTTCCCACTTTCCGGGCGGGTGCTCTGTCTTCTAATCTACCACGACAAGCTTAGAGGACAGAGCACCCGGAAAGTGGTAGACCCGGTTCGATTACGGCATACTTTTTCTCTTTCAATTTCTTCATCTATTATTACTTGCGTAAAAAGAGAAATTTAACGAAAATGCAATGGAGGAATTCAGCAGAAGTAAGTCACAGTGTTTAAATATTTTTTTAGAAGTCTGTATGTAAAGTCCTCAGCCCGAAGCCTGGTTTGAACTTCATTCCTACACCATAAGCAACGAAAACCTGTTGGGAAGGTGCTGAGGCGACTACTAGTAGGAAAGAGAGGAGTGAGGCTGTTTCCTATTGATTCCCTCACTGAGACAGAATGCTATAAGGGGAACAAGCCCACGTTAGTGAAGCACAATGACTCTACGAGTAATGCTTTTCTTGGCATTCAAAAAGGAGATACTTTAATTATTACGCATCACTGATAGTAGTTTTCATATAATCACAGCCATGAACGAAACTGAGGTAAAACTTAATGAAGGATACATTTTTTCTATCTCGTACCAAAAGACAAATGAAAAATATTCCTTTCATCAGAACATGGCTGCAGGACCAATAATAGAATTATTTGGACAGTATTTGTAAAGGCAATTTTTGGCTTGTACTTAAAATGTTGAATGCTTGGAAACCTTGATCTCCTTAATCTTGGATAGGTACTTAATAGGGCGATCCTCAGATTAGTTGAAATCTTGAAATTTTAAAACTCCGTGGCATATTTTATTAAAAATGGTAATGGTTTAAGTTAAAAGAAGTATAGGGTTATGTTATTAAACATTATTGATAGACTGCTTGTTTGTAATTAAGTTGAAATTATTTGGGAAACCATAACTCCGTATGATCCGCAGATTTAGATAAATTTCAAAATTATAGCTCATTGGCGTATCTATTTAATTAGAAATAATAATGGCATAAAGGACGCATAGACGTGTATAGAGGTATAGGGTTATATTATAGATTATATTTAATAGAGGTACAGTTCAAGCTAAGTTACTGATTTCATGAAACTGAATGATTTCACGTTATCCACAAGCTATGATTTGTTGCAATAAGATTATCGAACGGATAAATCAATAACATTTTAATAAACACTTTATCGGAGGCGGTGGTGGAGTGGTTAGCGTGCTAGCTCTTTCGACCCCAAGGTCCAGGGTTCTAGACCCGACTAGTCGGATTTTTCCGGTTAATGTGTGTTTAGGGTTGTGTGTGTGTTCGTACGTTGTTATTATTTTCGTTTTGCATATTCGTTCAGTCTTCAAACCAGATTATTGTGACATGAATAATTCAGGGTGATGAATAATCACTTTGTTGTATTCCTCGCAAATTAAGATGTTATGACTAGTCCCGAAGAAAACTTCGTTCATCAGGTACAAATTAACCAGTGAGCATTTCATTATTATCACACCCACAAACAGTTCCGCATTCCGGACTCTGTGTGATTACTTCGCATATTTCTGATGCATTTCAGTTTTACCTAATTTCATCCAGTAACTCCAACTTCATTCTAACGTGCCTAATTAATTCATTAAAGGAGATTCATCAACTTAACACCGTCGTGTTAGCGAAATGGCAGCTTTCAGTTTCTACGAAGACTGATATATACATAAGTAGCTGGAAATCGCTCCCATATTTGCGTTATGAATAGGGTCTGATTACAGGTTAAGATGATTACTCAATAAGCCTGATTTCCCTACGGATTTTAGCGCCTTTGAAGAGTGTTATTATCCTTTTACGTTTACCGCCGGTCTACTTTAGTCGGACTATCTGGGCTCCATCGTTCTTTCCGAGAATTCTGTGAAGAGTTCTCTTTCGGCTGAATGGTTTAAGTCGTCCTTGGCGGCAGTCGTTGTCTGTAATTTGCCCTCCCTCCCACTGGAAGGTCGCAGATTCGAATGAAGGGCGTAGTACCTACTTCGCGTCCTTTCGCGGAATCACCGTATACCCTTAACTCAGCGTACAATGACGTCGATTCCCTCGGACTTTGCGAAAATTATAATGAAGTCAATCTTCGCGAACTCACATTTTCAAGTGAACGAACCAAAAGTTAAAGTACGCATTCTACGATTTCTATTTTGAGATTGCGTGATGATAACTAAGCTGGGATTATCCCTCTAATTCGTGTATGTGACGGTTTCCATTCCTAAAATTGGGAATGATCTTTATTTTCAAAGAATGTTATACTACTGTAAGTATCATTTCCATAGCATTACAAATTAACTTAAGATTTTGATAGATATATTATGTGAGCTCTCTGCAATGTGTTTGGTAACTATGAATTGTCGAAACCCTACTTACCGGGTGTAAGATGTGCAATGTTTTCTTTAAACCTAGTGATCACCCGTCCCCTTGTTAGCTAATTGTACTTATTGAACTTATTATGAAATTGTAAACGAGTTAAGGTCATGCAGAGTCTATTTAAAGGTAAGTATTCATCCACCATGTCATCTGAAAAGTTAAATTTTAGCAAGCGCTGTTTCAAAATGGACAATTTCATGGACATCATTGTTCAATGCAATTTTCTACATGAACTTGTTTTCAATTTAATAATAAGTTCTTTGAACCAACTCATGATACCTGGTACTGCTATGAAAGGACCTGTGTCTTCTGTTTTAGCTAACGTTTTTATGCATTTTTGAGAATTATGTTATCGATTTCTTTTCCGAGGTTTGGTATATATGTGTTGATGATATGTTTACTTTTATGATCTGGACCGTTGTGATCTTTCCTAGAAAAATTAAATACTAGTTTCCTTCCGTGTGAAATTGTTTCAAAAGTTAACTATTTCCGGATTCCTGGTAATAGGAATATGATTGGGTGGATTTAATATGGTTCGAACGAGATTTTTTTTTGCTCTTATTTTGCTGTCTCTGGCTCAGTTTGCTGTCCTCATTGGTTTGGATTCAGCTGAATTTGCAAGCTTTTAAGACTTGTTTTTAATTTTTCCATCGCACAATATTTTCGAGATTTCGAGCAGCGGTGGTAATTTATTCATGCATTACAAGCGAGTTAGGTGTTACTTATGGTACTTTTTTCTCTTTCTTGCGATTAACGGACTTATCTCTCATATAAATTTTGCTTAACATTTTTTGAGTGGCATAACTACATGCGTTTTACATTCCTCCGCTATTAAACGTGTCCACTTATCCGAGCACCGAGAAATGTTCTGGGTGGTTTTAGCATGAATTAACATGTGCCTCGGCGCCTTAACAGATTTCGTGTCTGAAGTACCTCATAAAAAGGTCGGTAAAAAATATGAAACCTCCGGAGCGAGATGGAAAATTTTGTGGCCTCATCGGCTTCGAAATTTTACTACCAGAGGAATATACCCAAACAGCCTCTTTTTCTACCTCGTGATGAGATTGTTTTAACTAAAGTTGGGATTTACAAGATTGATCATAACTTATTATAGTTTGTTATTTCCGTATATTGGTTTAAGATTATGATATGGGAAACGGATAGTAAAATCAGCTGGACAGAAATCCTTGCATGCATAACATCTGACATTTCCGGATAATTTGGGTCTTATCAACAGTACTAGTATTATTGAAATATATTAGGTTATAAGCACCTATACCTATAAGGTAGGCCCCCACTGAGAATGGAACCGGGACCGCTTTCACCGAAATCGAACGTGCGACCCACTCGGCCATCCGGGAGCCCCTCTTTTTTTTAATTGAATGATACTGGAATCTTAAAAGCAAGAAAAGGTCAGAAAATTGCTATTTGGTCAATATTTTTGCCATTGGAGTTTTTATTTTGTCCCGGCTTTAGTCTTATGAATGCTAGTATAAAGGGTATAAACTTATCCGTTCCGCAGTCAACAATACAAACTTTGCTAAAAAAAGATTTTTTGATAGCGTTGGGTTTTGCGCCGAGTACTTGATCCGCCATCTATTTTCCCTTTTGCATTCTTATTACAGGACGAAAAAGACCTGTTCTGAGGCTGGATTCTTTCTTTCCACTGTTCTTCTTGTCAAGCCATCCATCTTACGGATTACGTCGGAATGGGAAAAATGTCCCTTTAAAAGTATAATAAATCTTTTATGGGTTCTTTTTTAAAATAACCTCTCCGAACTATGCCCTATAAACTATATTTAGGGTAGTATGAGTGTTTCATTGATATGGAATAATACTCGTTATGGAATCGCATTCGATAGCCGAAATGCTGTTTCTCAAAATAATGGGCAGTAACCGCTTTATTTTGGTAATTTCCGAATCTTTTGTGGTCGCATTCATGCGCGAACCTTCTCTGAAACAGTCGTTAGGTGATTGTGAAAAAGGCCATAAAAAATATCCGTAAGCTAAAAAAATCATCGGTGTCGCTTGTCTTCTGAGATGAGAGCTTAAGGTAACAACTCTGCCCGGTTAGATCTCCAGCTCATTCGCTTATCCTAAAGATGAGTTGATCGTTAATACCTTAGTAACTTAATTGATGCATGTAGGAGAGTTTTGATCCCTGATACCGTATCTTTTTAATCATTTCTCTCTTCGTACAAATTAAAGGAAAATGTACCTTTCGTTTACTTTAGCCTCAGTTTTTTCATCGCAGCGATGATATGAAATGTATAGAGGTAAAAATGATGTTGAATATTTCCATTCATATTGGTCACGCATTATTGAATGCTATGATAAGTGCAATCCGTTGGGTCATTATGCTTCACTTACGTGAACCTTTTTTTCTCATGACATTCTGGTTAAAGGTGATTTTTCCATAGTAGCCCTATCTGCCCAGTGGCAACTTCTGTTGCCATCAAAAATCACTATGTTCCTGTCCATGAAAAAATCTAAAACTTTGTATATGTGTTGTTTGTGTGATTATAAGAAGGATTTAATACAAAAATACCGTTAAATAAAAAAAAAGAGTTTTGGGCATTAATGGGTTAAAGCAAAGGCAAATTGCATAAAATCCTCATCTCCCTTGTTCTTTCCTCATATAATCCCTTTTACAGGGCTTTTGATAGTAAACGGTGGAAGGTTGGAGGTTTAAATCAGCCTTTGGGCTGATAACTGTAGAGACAGACGGTGCGGAGTTACTCAAGAGGTTGTAAGAAACTGGCGTATGGAATTTACTTATGCAGGAGGTATGCATCGTAAGTTTGCCTCAAGACCGTCCTGCCTTCTGCGTCGTATCTCCGGCCTTTTCCGCTTCATTTTATTTATCCTGCGGAAAAAACGTGAAAGGTTATATATTTGTGCTGGAGACGGCGCTGCGTGGGAGGAGGACGAGTTTCTGCATTGGGCAAGGCCTCACTCCGAGGGGTTGTTTCCTCTCGCGTCTCAGAATGGGCATCGCTCCACAGGGAAAACATTACTCAGCCGTGCCTTATTGCTCCACAATTTACGGCGTCCTCACACTCCGGTGATATAACTCGGTCCTAATCATTTTTGATTTAATGTTTTCCGTCTTTTTGTACGCCCACCTCGTTTTCCTGAAAGTATATATCTGTGTGCGCTGCGGCAAGGGTGTTGATTTTACAACTATCGAATCTTATTTCCATTTTCCACAGCCTACGGCTTTGGAGATTGCTTTCACATCTGTGTTCCGGATGGTAAATTTGAATAAGGAGCAGTACGTTCATGTAATTGATGTAGGCTTATTTTTTCAATATCGCTAAACTTAAATCGAACCAAAGAATTAATTCAACGAAGCTGTTTCTTCACAGAAATGTATTAAGGCGATTTCGCATGTATGGTGTGTGGGGGAAATTATACAAAACTTACAACGGATACAAAATTGAATTTTATTTTCAGTGTTATTCAGCAATTCGCAATAGTTTGTCTTAAAGAGAATTTTTTAAGGTTACTTACATTTTTAAAAACATCAATGGCGACTGTAAAATCGTTGCCGACGCTGTCAAGCGATACCACTCTTATATGTCCTATAAATTTGAATTTTTTTCGGTAAATGCTTTAAATTTCACATGTCGAAATGACGTACTATTTCAGAACGAAGCCCCGATATAAATTTATTCAGAAGGGATAAAGGCTGCTAGTATAACTTCATGAACATTTCTTTCCGACGAACTGCAAGGTAAATCATCCTAAGTGAAGTATTAAATTAAGTAAATAGCGGACAAACTACATCAGTAATTCAGAAGTTGGAGCTGCCAGGTGATACCCAAAGGTTTTGCCAATATTTGCCAGCATCACCTTAGGTTGGATAATCTCGTGAAAAGTGAACGGTTTTTCCTCAGCCTAAAATCAAACGATTTCATTTCCTCAAAACAGCATGATCTAGACTTCCTTAGGTGAAGGCCCTATTTTATGAATGTGTAGCGCGCCACTCACTTAAGTGACTCAGAACTAAAGGTAAACCATGTAACGTAACTTTCATTTTGGCCAACAAATACTAGGAATACTAGGTTCTTTCCCGGCGAATATGATGTATAAATTCTTCACGGGTTGCCTGAGGATGGCTGCCGAGTTCGCGGCCAAAACGTCGGTGGTAATCACCAATTTAACCCGACTGACAACCCGTGAAGAATTTATATATCCTAGGAATACTTGAGTCGATCATCCGTTCATGGGTAGCATTAATTTCTCTGGAGTTAATCGAATGAGCATTCTACGGATAGCAAAGACGATGAAGTGAATAAATTATTAATTTAAAAAGCTTTCAGTTACTCAATATATTAATTAGGCGGTATAATTAGCCGGAAAAATTATGCGGTGAAGTTGGCTTGCATCATCGCTAAGTGAAAGCAAGAGCGTGGCTAGTTTTGCAGTAATTACGTCCATCACTCGTAAGCCCATGAATCAATCCCTTTTCAAACTATTCCAAGCAAGTAAATGAAAAAGATGATGCCGAGACCAGACCGTTAAGGTTCGTCAACATCAAGGCTTTCCGAAATCGTAGTTGGACCACTTGGTTAGCTTACTCTTCCAACGAAAGTAGCATGTATCCTTCCTGAGACTGCGTTTTTGCTTCCTTTTTCAACCCCTTTACTACCATCACTTGTTAATAGCGGTTATTATTCGCTCCACTTTGCTCTCGAAATCAGTTCCGCGTTTACGACGTTTGTCGGCCCTAATAAGCGGGCGATCATATGGCCGAAGGTGCGTTGCTTAACCCCATTTTACCGTGAATACCTTATAAGGAGGGAACTCTCAGTGGCGCGGCCTTCCTGTGACAGGTGGCTGTATCCTTGGTCGGCGTGTGTTTTATGAAGTACTCCCACTTTAGACTGAAATGGAGATTGTTAAGCTCTCCCTCCCGTCTTTCAGAGATGAAAAAATAGACGTCCCATCCTCCCTCAGCTCTAAACAAATATCCGCAGCTTCCCCGTACACTGATAGCCTTTGACGCCTCGTTTCTTCTCATCCTACCTAATCCTAAGTGAATTACCTCTAATGAATTTTATATGATGATTCTATCACGTTTCGATGAAATCGCCTTATTTGAAACATCACTGATGGCTGCGCATTGTTTATGTAAAGGTGTGAATTTTCCTTAACCCACCTAATATGGCTATCGCCACGTTTCTCATATTTAAGTGCTTCCGAGTGCTAAGAGTTGCTGCTAAGTGTCGAAATAGGTGGTGAAAATGACGGAGAAATAAATAACTGACCATTTTAATGCTTATCGAGTCTGAAGATGGTATTATATGGATTAACACTCTGGTGATGTTCGGTGAAATTTATGTATTGTTGGTTGATACCCTCAAGTAGATGTGGAAGTTACGCAAAAATATCGGTTTCGAGAAATAATTAAAAAACTAAAGAGAGACCTTTATCAATGAAATCTTAGAAATAACTGTATTATACCCTACCCAATTCCTTCATAATTAACGACTAATCGTTAAGGTGACATTGGAAAGAACTTGGGAAAAAATATATATGATATATCATCGTCTATGGTTTGTTTGGTTTTTTATCGCTCTCCAAACTGTGAGTACTCAGACAATGGATTCTTTTCCCCATACAATTCAATTTTTTTTTCCGGAAAGTTCGACATAATTTTATGGCTGCTGTGAACACTACTTTGGAGTTTTTTCCAATAAAAAATTGCCGGAAATCAAAGTGCGTTCAAGTTCTAAGGTCTCCAAATATTTTACGCACGGTATGGTGTGGCCATCTATGTTAAAACTTCAGAAATAAAGTTCTGGCTATAATATTGATCACTCCCTCAGAACGAGTTCGAAAAAGGAGAAACTGAGAAGAAAGGAGCAAAAATCAGTTAATTACTCTATAGCAAAACAGGCACCGAGGCTATAATCTTCAGGCATCTTTTAATTTTTCTACTCTCGATGCTGATAAAAATTCGGAGGCCTTAGAATTTGAACACCCCCCGTTTTACCAGCAAATTTCCAGTTGGTAAAACACACCTCTAAGGAATGTTCTCATCCTACTCTCATGATCTAAACAATCCAACCAGCCTTTCATGATACAACATACACATTCCTTTTTCAGACCTCTGTTTCTTCAGAGTGATTGTTTCCTCTTCTTTTTATTAGCGATTCTAGGGACTTCTCTTCACTTGCTCTTCAGAGAACTTCTTCATTAGTTACCCGGTCCATTTCATTTCCCTCATTTGTCAATACTCGTAGCATCGCTTCTCCATTGTTTCTAATCTTCTCTTCTCATGTTTCACAAAAGGACACTCCACTATCCATGCAGACCTTCATAAACCGTTCTTGGTATACGCAAGCCTATATTATAGTATTTCCTCATGTATAAGATGCACTTTTTTTAAATAATTCCAAAATGTACTTCGTATTTTGACCAATTATTGAAACACGACGGGTTTCGACCAAGACGGTAATCCTATTGATCGAAATCAGTCGTGTTTGACTGAATTTGTGGAAAATACGAAGTACGTTTTGGAATTATTTTTAGATGGCGTTCCACAATGTTTTATTTACAATTTTCTGATCTAAAAACTGGGTTCATCTTATACAATGTTCGCGGCGAACGAAAACAAGGCTGAAATCCAGTGACCTATTCCAGTTTTCGGGTCCCAAAATCAAGGTGCGTCTTATACATTGGAGCGTCTTATGCATGTAAGAATACGGTAATTGCAGACTCCAATTGCTTTTCCTTCATGAATCCTCTCTTGCTTGAGCTATTCTACTTAGTATATCTCTGTTGCTACTTCCGTCTTGGCGTCTAAACAATGGAATTCTTCGTTCCATTAAATTTCGCCCATTTCTAGTTTTATCTTTCAGTTTTTTCCCTCTTATGGAATTTCATCGTCATTCGAATATTCCAATCGACAATTATTCGTGGGAAAATGACTTTCATTTGCTCTGAGACAGAATCTGCCAAATCAGGGAAGAAAGGGAGAGCCTCGCTTATTTAACTTTCACCGCACGCTTCCTTCAAAGTTATTTTGTTGATATCCAGCATTTCCACGAAGAATCCGTCGCAATCGAGTAGATGGCGCAACAGATACGTGCCAATAACCTCTCCTCTTGAGTTAATGTGCTGGCTTATCATATCGGGCCGAATGCGTGGCGGCATAACAGCCCACGCGTATCGCTACTTTTCGAAATGTTGCGCAGTTCTGTCTTCTTTTCGCCACTTTGCCTTGCGAGAGGCCTCCCTGCTTGACCGCAAGGCTACGTGACCGAGATGCCGAGACGGATATTCTTCTAAAGGAAACGGGGGATTTTTTTAGTTATAAGGGCGGCGATGAGGAGAAAATACAGGCGACGCGGTAATGAAAGTAAGGTGACGAAATTTCAGGGAGGCTTTCACATTTAAGGCGATTTGTTAATAACGCCTGACTTAATCGCTCCTGCATCTATGACACTAAAATGTTTTCGCACTAGGGGTTTCTTTGAATTCGACTTTAAAGGCGATGTAAGTTTAGCTTTGCCTTCTTGCCGGACACCTCCAGGTTTAGCTGATGACATCTTTCTTATGTTGTTTACTCTAAATCTATGTTTCTGTATCATATCCATCTTAGGAAATTCGGCGAAAATAATATTTTCCATTCCAGGTTAAATGGCTGGTCCCCAGATATTATGTGAAGGATAATTGTATGGTTACAAGACCCAGTATTATAAAGTATGGTTACAAGACCCAGTATTATAAAGTATGCTTAACATGGACTCAACTAAAGTTTACTTTAAGTTCCGGTATTATAATTTTTTGTTAACGTTACAGCGATGATTGCAGTTAATCTCCTATGTATATGTGAAGGATTATTATGGAAATGAACTAATCTTCACTTTAACGGTAACAAAATATTATACTATCGGGCACTTAAGTGAACTTTAGTTAAGTTCCCTTATTTTGTATATTCTAGAGGCCGTAGAATAAAGCACAGGTTATGCACAGGGCCGTCCCGAGACACTGGCGAGCCGGACGGTCTCCCAGAGCGCTGTTTGGGGGGCGCATGACATTTATTGGAGGTTTTTATAAGTTGCTCATACCTTTGCGATCTTTACATTTAAAAACCATTTGCCAAATAATCTCATGAAAGGATTAAGTAAAGGTTTGAATACTTTGCAGGATAAAGTCCTGCGGCTGATCCCAAAGGAATAACAAGTGAATAATAAGTTTTTCACACTTGTTATTCCTTTTTTTATTCTCTTGAAATTTCCTCACTTTAAAGGTAAATACTCGATTGTTTTCTTAAAGGTTGATTCTAGTGAAATGATTCAAGCAATTTTCTTATCTGATTCTTAGTGAAATGATTCAAGCAATCGTAAAATGTCTGCGTATTAGGAAGTTTTATAGTAAAATATTTGTTGGATTAATGTGAAAAATAAATTTTATTGATTATTTTCTCTAACAATAGTAAATTCCGATTAATAGAGTGCATTTGCTTTTTATGAATCAATCTATTTTCTTTGTTTAGGTATGTAATAATAATTACAGTGTTAATGTTGGAATTGTCGTAATAGATTTTATTCTTGACACTTAGTTCAATGAGTTAAAAAATGATCTATTGAAAAGTAAAAGTATTTTAAAAATTGGAAAATGTTAGAGTATTAATGTAGCGTAAATGTGAAAAAGAATATAGAGAAACGCGGCATGACTTCCAACCCAGGGCGCCAATACACCTCGGGCCGATTCCGGTTATACATTACCGTAGAAGAATGAAAAATATCGTCAATAAACGGGCTTGGTTTCATTCTAATCAGCGGATGCGTACCTATTGAATGGATGACCTTGTTCTATGCTCAGATGGTTTTTAGCGTTCGATTGTTAACGTCATTCGGGAAATCATGTAGACGTCAATGACAAAATGAAAGGGTCCCGAGGGATCCCAAACATTCACATTTCTCCCTTTGGGAAACATTGTTCACAGGGCTCTATAAATATACGGGTAGAAGATCGAGTATTAAAACAAAGGCTTAATTTACGTAATAGGTTCAGAAAAAGTACGTTCTTAGAAGATGTAGTCGATGTCATAAAAACGGATGCTGAAACTAGTTGTTCCAAGAATTCATTTTTCCGCGAACGATTCGCGAAGGTCATCGATTAGGGAAGTAGAGTCATTGTGCATGCACCCCCTGCCACACGTCGAAAGTCGGCTTGCAGGGAACTTGCATTTGTGGATGTAAATGGGAGTGGCAATTTATTACTGAGGGTTTATTTCGGTCCCCTTGTATATCTCAAGAACAGGTCATGCTTAGCATGTATTAGACCAATTCATAAACTTTTCAGAATCTTTTAGAAATCTTGACTACCTTCAACTTTTACCTTTAACTTTTCAGAAATCTTGATTACCTTCGATGTAGCACGAATCGTTGAAAAATTTTACAAGCCTAGGGAAATTATTCAATTTAGTATGTATGTCTTATTTATATTTGTTATTTGTCCAATGTAATTTGTCAAGTATGGCTGTTGTTGGATACCTTACAAATAAATAAATAAATAAAATGAATTGGCATCAATGGAATGAGGCGAAGAAAGAATACGATATCATTTATGCATTCATCTTGTTATTTTACTGGGTCGGAGGATTTGTTACTCCTAAATTTAATGCATTTCTCAAATCATATTATACTCATTCTGTTTAAGGCTGACATAATCGCTCTTCCTTTATATGGTGCCATGCGTTTGCCCGACAATCCAGATGAAATCCAGGTTAATCCATCGTTTCAGATTGCAAAGCCTCGCGATAACTGCAGGCAATATTCACCACCGGGTACGCGCGGGCCGAAAATCATTCCTTTCAACATTTTGAGTTACGACCGAAAGAATTGGGACCATCGGCATTCTGCGATCGTCCTTGAAAAGAAAAATGGGAATCAATATCGTCGAATCAAGCCATATCTCTCTCTCTCTCTCAATGAAGGCGTTGATTGGGGGAATCAAAGTGTGATCGTGGTGTTTAGAGAGAATCTAGCGAGGTTTCTAGCGAAATGGAGCTAAGTTAATCCTTCAATTAGGACATATCTGAGTTAGAATTTGATTTATTCGCGGAGACGAATCAGTACGGAACTTCGGCGCATGCGCAGTTCGCGTTTTATGCGTTCGTTGAGACAGGAAAAGTCATCCTGCGCATGCGCCGCAGTTCCGAACTGATTCTGAACTTTCTCAGCGAACACACCTATTGATCTTTATCACTTATGTAATTCCATGAGGAGTACCAACGTATCATCCGCTGCGACCGACTTTAATCGTTTGATATTTGAACTTAGATACACGAAACTGATTTATTGTGAATCTCTTATAGTAGAAGGCAGACAAACTAAAAACCAACATATGCTTCACGTCATGAACAGGCACTGAGGACAAATTTGTTCATGCTTGTAGCAAATGGGGAATATCTATGGGGAAAAGGAAGAGGTAGTGAAAAACAGGAGGTCAATTCGAGGGAGTAGGAGAGAGATTTAACGATTGAAGATTGGAAAACAATTGATACCATAATCCCTTTTAATTTTCTGAAAAATTCTGTAAGTCATGAGATCAATCGAATCATAAATATTTATATCTTTAAGAACAGAGATAGATAATATTTTAGTTATATTCCCATCGTAAACATCCTTGGTGCTCCTTTATCCAATAAAGATCAGGTCTTCGATTTCGATACATCTGTTTGAGACACAATTTGAATTATACATTTCCAAAAAGAAAGGACGGGTCAGGATAACATTGGAGATAAAAATCAACGAACAGTAGTGGGGAAAATGTATCAAAACTTTTTCGTCAAACTTTCTGATTCGTATTTAATTTCTATCTATCCAACTGATGAAGAAACGCTCTCTTTTTAGTCCGTATTAAGATGTTTCCTTGGCAGTATAACCGATAGAATTATCTCCCGCTAATGCGTTTCTATTTTTCGACACCTGGCTCTTTGTTCTGTCACCGGAAAACGTTGCAATGTTACATAGAAGACGGGTAAGAGTGTTTTAGCGCAAGATGATGCGCACCCAGGAAAAATCCCAAGGAAGAATAAACTTGAAAAAAGTCCGACGGAACCGGGAATCGAACTCGGGTATCCCAATTGCCGGTCGACCCGAGTTCTGGGACCGAAAACGTTCTGCTTCTGTTCTGCCGGGATAGCTCAACGGACAGAGCACCCGAACAGCAATTGAGAGACCCGGGTTAGATTCTCGGTCCCGTAGGTCTTTTTTTTCAAGTCCATTCTTCCTTGGGATTTTGTTGCAATGTTAGTTTTTCTGATACCGTGGGATTAGTGGCACCGTAATTTTCATAGAGTGTGAAGGAAAAATATGGAATAAATATTAGATTGGGAAGGAATTCGGTGAAAATCAACTGAAATAATATCTTTTAATAATGTATCAACCACTGTTTGACTATTCGAGACATTTCTTGATCACGTGGAGAATCTTTCTGGTATTCACATCTACTGTGTTCCATTTACTTTATTCTTTATTATCATTTAGCACAATCCGTGCTAAATAAAACCAAATAATGTACATGTTTACAGGGAAATCCACACCCCGGGATACGTTGAGAACTCAATGTTTAAATTTTATCTCTGGGATTGCATAGATTTTATACTCCAATAATTGGTACATATGTTCTTTCGGTCTCATCTAAATTCTAGGATGTCTTTTCTGTTTTCTGTCGGTGAGTTCTTGTTTTCGTTTCTTACCTTTGTATTTTCGTTTCTTTAGAAACAGTCTTCCTTCTATTGTGCCCGTCAGTCTTTCATTTATTTCCCTATGCTCATACAAACATTTATTCCCTGGAAAATTACTGTTGTTTACTTAAACAGTGCATAGAACCAACGCACTCAACCAATTTCCAACCGGGGAAGTTCGGTTAACCGGGACTCGAACCCGGGATCTTGAGGTTGGAACGCTAGCAAGAAACGCTCAGCCACCGTGGTTTTGACTTTAGTGACCAAATCGTCAGCCGCCCGGTTTTATTTATGATAATAATAATAAAATAATACATTTATTTATCTAACGACATACCTATGCATGTAAAGGGAATAAGTTACTTGATTTGTATCTACTATCATCCTTAAATTCGTTACATTAAATTACGTTAAATTGTACGTGTATTGGTGTAGAGGTTGTTGCCATTTTCCACGTTCCTTTGCCCACCTTTTACATCCATAATGACTCGATGTTCCCTTTCAAGTACTGTACTGTTATGAGAGATTTCGCTTATGAGTTTTGTTCATAATACAAGACATGTTGAATATTCTTCGTTCTTAAGGTATCATCTGGAATTTTCGTATTTTTACCCAAGTATTTCCTAAATGAATAATTAAAACGATTCGTGTCATGAGATTATATACTCGTATATATTTTATATTTAACTTGTTATATGTGTAAGAATAGTTCCACGTATTCTCTGAGATTCTGTCTTTTAACCTGTTCCCTTTTAACAAGATTATTGCGTGATATCTGAAAAACGTTATTTATTTATAAAAATCCACTTATAAATACGTATATATTAAGCAATTCCCGTTCGGGTTCAGCTTGTCATTTGCATTTTTATTTACGATGCTCGCTCTTACTATGTTATTATTCTTAAACCCATCTTCCGCTCCGGGCTCATCCGTAGCCGTTTTCATAAATTTCCTTTTACATTTCAGCATTTTATGTCACTTTCTTTTCATAAGAACCTGTGAAAAATTTTATTTCCTAAAATAAATAAACAAGAATTTATTCTTATTCTTATTTATTTTCCATTGCTTTTACGATTTCCTCAATATTTAGACCTAAAAAATCCACAAAAAAACAGAAGTAGTCACTATAAAGAATAATAATCACCTTAATCCGGGAAGCAACGCTGGATAGGACGTATTCGAATCACCAGGTTGAATGGTTTGAAAGCGACGATTGCTGTGTACGACCGGCGAGAATTTTAACACACTCTGTGCTACAGAAATCCGAATACAATACATGTTTAAGAGGAAATTCACGTCCCGGGACATATTGAGAACTCAATGAGCTAACCTATCCCCTCCCTTTCCCTTATACCGTTTCTCTCAATGGGAGCATTTTAGCCCCTTAATAAAAGGGAAGGGTTTTCTCTCATTCCTCCATACTGAAGTTAATTCGCAAACCATACATATCTCCACAATCGTAATCGACACAACCTCCGCTAATTCTCAGTTGTATTTTCGTAAAGTGACCTGATTATCCTTTTTCCGCCAAAGCGCTATCATTTAAATTGTAAATTCGACTAAACGCGCGCATTAGGAAATCATCGTCCTAGAATGAAAATTAATGAGAGGGATGGAGAGCCCTCGCTTTGTATAAACAGGAGATTTTCGGGGTTGTTTCGAGAATGGGAAAGAATGGCTCGAAAGGATTCATGCAAGATTGATGAGCTATGAAAGCCCCGAGTCTCTCCATCCGATCGCCCCTTTCTGAATGAAATTGTGTAAAAAATGAAAGCCTCTCTCCGTTTGTGAATTAACGTTCCCTTGCTCTTCGGCGCGGATTGGTTTCTGAATGAGATGGCAGTTGAAGAATCGTTTGTAAATGAAAACGAGGAGGTTTGATTTTCCGATAGGTTAAATTTCCATTCGTGCAGACGGGATATTTCTTTTTTTGTGTGGGCGAGGACGTATGTCCCAGACGGTTGACTGGCTTAGCCAGAGTTCATTCCTGCAGTGCTAGAAGTTTTTCTTGGTTATCCTGATTTTGTTTTCCGAATAGTAATTGTTAAATGCGATATTATGCAATACAAACGTCTTTATTGGATGAATGGTTTTGTGGAAGAAAATAAACTGATTATTGATCACAGAAAAAAAATGTTTCCACGGCAGAAGAACACCTTCAAATAGAAGGGTGTGTGAAAAACCTATGAAAGTTGTGTCTGATAGTGAGTGAAAGAAAGAGAGATATAGTGCATCATAATATCACATAGGGAATCGTAAACATTAATGAGTTATTACCGTATACCAGGCGCGCACCCAGGGTGGACGGGGCTCCGAAGTTTCTGCAAGAATTTATTCAGAACCAAATTCTCAAGGTTTATCTCAATAAATATTTGATCGCATAAAACATTTCTTTATAGGCAATGCTTCTTTATGGTTGGAATCAACTAGTTCTCATTACAACGTAAATGGGAGATTATTGGTTACAATACTTAAGGTCAGCCCCATGGTTCAGGTTCATAGCATGGGTTTCTACCCCTGCATTTAAGCGTTTCATCTAGATTAAGGAAGGAATCGATAGTTCAATCGATGCATATTAAGCACGGGTTAATATACTTCGAGCAGTTTATGAATTCATTAGTGAATTATAGTATAATGCATTTGTTGACATTTTATCAGTGAAACTCTCTCCCTTTCCTCCTTTAAGCCAGATTTATAATGTCATTTCTTCATCTTTTCTTGCAACCTTAATTTGCCAAAGTATTCATGACGTTCGGCTTTCAAATTTTGAAATTGTTTGATGTTACACATGCAAAATTCGGCTTTACGAACTCATTTGATTATAGGAAAATTTTTGGGAACCTCTTATACGTTATAAGAGGGAACTGAGGTCATTGTTCCCTTGTATAACGTCTTAATGCATCCCGTACGAAATTATTCCTTTGGTGGAAGGCTATAATCTAACGGGCGTTATTTTCTAAATCTATGGATTTCCGTTCATCAAGTCATCTGAGTGTTTAGAGCTTCGAGTGAAATGACCCAATTACTTCCTCCCCTCCTCCAAAGTGCTCTTTATTGTGTGGAGTGGTCCAAAAAATATGAAGAAAAGCTTCGAGTAGGATGAAATGTCTTAATTTTGTAGAAATGCAATTCTGCATTTCTACAAAAAATGTAGAATTAATTATTAAATAATCAATACACGCAGGGGGTAAAGCAATTTATTTTTGGTATTAAAAGGAAACTAATAGAAAGGAAAGGTCATTATTGCGGGCAAGATTGGGACCATGTTTTCCCCTTTTCGATCTAAACTATTTAATTTTAATAAAAGGAAAGGGTAGAGCTCTAACAAAAGATAAAAGAAGGAAGAAACTATATGTAGATAAAAAAGCCAAGTCAAAAGCTTAGGAAAAATTATCCACATCAGGAAAACACCAACAAAAAAGACCGTGGAATACCTACCAGAACCACCTACCAGAAGACATTAAGCATTGAAACATACAATTCAATTGAAATAGAGGTTATATTTAATACCTATGGATAGTATTTTTTATAAAATGTGGGTAATGAAGGAAAAATAGAGACATGACTGGGATTCGAACCCAGGTCTCCTACTTTCCGGGCAGGTATTCTAAGCACTGAACCGAAAAGGGAGACATGGGTTCGAGTCTCAGTCGTGTTGCTATTTTTCACCCTTGTTATTCCTTTCGGATCAACCGCAGGACTTTATCCTGCAAATTATTCAAACCTTTCCTTAATTAATGTGGGTAAAGTTTGATATAAAATATCACGATTCCTACATGCTTACAGAAAGATATGAGACCGGAAAATTTAGATATCCTCGTAACAATAGTGTAAGTCATGGATATTAAAACTATCGTAGATAAAATGTAACAGTAATGAAATTTTGAATTTATGTCATGTTTTCTTTATTTGAAGGATATGAAATTTCAACTGTATTAATTATTAAAGAAATTTACTTTCATGTAAATGCGACTTTAAACTTTCTAATCTAAACAGAAAAGCGTTGGTAATCCGATTCTTTTCACCCATTTACATAAGACCAAATCGCTTTACCCTCGATCTTTAGTCTTCAATCCGAACAATCTTAAAGACAGGAGGGATATGGCTTTAAAGTATGGAAACCGCAGTGACCCCAAACGTTTTCGAACCCTGAATTATTCACCTCTGCTCTGCTCATTAGCACTTTCCCTCGGAGCTTCGTTAGTGAGGAAAAATCCATAAAATTCTTTCTGAATTGTCCGCCTAAGTGTCCACCGAGAGGTTTGGGAAAAAAGGATTTCTCAAAGCCAAAGAGGTTTCGAGAACCGGCTCTAATAGGGATGTTAATCTTTCTCTTCCTTCACAGAAATATCCAGATAATGCTAGAACGTTCTTAAACTGAATATTTTCCTGAAATAACACTGGAAGGGATTTATTTTTAAGGAATAGAGCCTGCGAAAATAATTTTTAATTAAATCGGCGCCATATATATCTTTATTTTGGGAGGGAAGAGTCATGTCAGTTAATTTTCGAATCCAGTCATGATTTATTGATCAATTTAGACTTGCAAATTTGAGTTATACGAAGATTAATAGAAATTTATCTCTGTTGCATTGAAATCCGATTTCAAAATATATCTTATATTAATATCGATATACTTGTTCTCAGTAAAGTAATCATAGATACCCTAGTGAATATGTTATTAGTAAATTTAAACAAAGAAAGCTTTAAAGATATGTAATTAATGGATTTATGTACGATTTAAGTAAGTTAATGTTAAAACAACTACTATATAAATTAATTCTCTTATCTATAAAAATATTAACAAACTGAAATATAACGACTTAGATGAATAATATTTGAAAATGAAATGTAACTGTAATTTTATTGTACTTGTACTTTTAAAAATCATTTTTCAACAGTCATTTCATTCTTACAACCAATCTACAACAAACACAAACGTGTTATTAATTTATACTCGTGAAACTGTTTTCATTATTTTATTTCTTTTGTTCAAAGTACTTCGATTCATGAATATTGTTGTATTAGCCTTTTTAGTGAATTACCTAGCTAATGAGAATTTCTTTAATCTTTCTTTATTCTACGGAAACGTTAACTGGTTTCTTGACATGAACCATCTTCCCTTCAACCTGATTTACCATTGTATGCATACTTAGCACCTATCTACCTATACATTGCTGTGCACACAATTAATGATTTGGCAGAAAAAGATAAGTGGATGCAATTAACACAGATGTTAGATAATTCATGTAGGCGATATATCAGATCCCATCTTCATTCCTTACCTTTAGTAACGGTTTTGGATGCGTGCGTGGGACGATGAGAAAGCGAAATGAGTAGATTTTAGAAAGGCTCGCTTCGTGGGAGAGCGGCAGGTATTAAGTAATGGGCGATATTTTTTCCTTCATTAATTTTTCGTAACGCTCTTTGTGGACAAGTTTGACTGATCCTTGGACGGAAGGAGCATGAAAACCGCGACTACAGATACTTGAGGCAGTGCGCATGCGTGCTACGGCACAACTAGATGTACTGCGCATGCGTACTAGGGTAATTGTTAATCGGGGCTCATAATCGCCCTCTGAGGAAAGTCTTGCTGATCTCATAAAAGAAAAACGCTGCAAAAGACTCTGTATATACAGTCACACCCTGTTCGCCACCTGTCAGCTTGTGGTAGAAATGTAAGCAACATTCTGTCGACTTTTCTTTTGCTTCCGCTATGGCGGATCATCCGTAGAAAATTAGTTTTGAATTTCTTCGCCTACATTTAATTTCATTATT
Source organism: Ladona fulva (assembly GCA_000376725.2). Taxonomy (NCBI): domain Eukaryota; kingdom Metazoa; phylum Arthropoda; class Insecta; order Odonata; family Libellulidae; genus Ladona; species Ladona fulva. Next base: position 504,534 of record KZ308323.1, on the reverse strand, counting down.
GGATTGACAGAAGAATCGCAAAGGCCTAAAAGTATATTACGCTTACTTGAACTTATTTTACGACCGCAACCTATCTTCTTATCTTCCTTCCCCATGATGTCAACCTACATGAGAGAGTATTTCAGTGACGATGGCTGTTTTATCACAGCCATTCTTAAGACAGTGCACTTTCTTTCGCTGAACTTTCCAGAGTTATTGGGCGAAGTTACCTTCGAAGAATCCCATACACATGACGGCTTATGTGGCATAGTGGTGTACCGTTTCTCTTAATAGCTATCAATGAAGTCATGAAACACTATCGTAAGTAGCGGCATTAGATCACTTGTGAGAAATCGAGGTATCCACATTTAAGCAAGAGAAGGAGAAATGAACGGCATAGTCAAACATAGCATGAAATCATCAATGTAATTACTGTTTAAGAAAAGGGAGGTCTGACACACAATCAGCTGTGATGACAAGGTCCAACCAAACACTTCAGAATAAGCTTAACACAAAAGCACTAGCAGATTATTATCCCAAAGTAAGTTGAGTGGGATCGTTGGAGATTACAATAAATGTCAAATATTCAGTCCAGGAACTAATGGCAAGTACACAGTAAAGTTGAGCTGCTTGGTAAAAGAGCAAAGAGATGAGTCTCAGCAGGCACTCTCTTCCAAAAAAGGGGTTGAGTCAATACCTGACTCCAAAAGCAGGAGAGGAGAAATAGTTGGAGGGGGGAACAGGGGCAAATCACCAGATGTGGTAGCAGAAGGGAAAGTACAGCTTGGTGTTCCAATCGAATGCACTCCCGCCAATTTGATCACTCCAGGCAGAAGGGTATCCATCCGCAGACCACTATATAAGTAACGACTCAACCTTCTAGCGGCACGGTAGCGGCACGGCTAGTGGGATGGCTAGTATCAACTTAGAAAAGCCAACAAGGTTTCCCACCCTGCTTCTCTCTCTCTCTCCTTCGGCGCAGCTGGGCGGGAAATTATGAACGTGCCGCATCAGGCTAAGATACGGCACAGTGGTTAGCATGCTACCCCGGCAAGACTAAAGTCCTGGCTTCGATTGCTTGTTTGAGTTCATTCGTTTGTAATTGTGCGATAATGGTTATCGTATGAGTACTCATCCTAGAATAAAATTCACCCAATAATGACAGGATTATTATTATTGTAACTCACTGGTTTTACCCTTTTTGTGAAGTTAGGCTAAGGGTGGCGAACCCATGGCCAGCGTGCCGAAAGTGGCCAGTTAGAGAGTTTTTTTGGCAAGCGTGACTCTGACGGCACCATCTTTGTGATGTCATAGATATGGATTGTGTTCAATAATAATGACAATTAAGGAATATTTAAATCATTGAAAATGTATTAATCTCGTTGGTGACGTAAACATGGTATTAGCATCTCACTCTGTCGTTTGGCACCATATTGGCCAGCACGTTCTTTATCTTAACAAAATATGGCTCCGTCTACAAAAGGTTCGCCATCCCTAGGTAAGGCTTAAATGAGGCAGGGTCATGATTCCTCTATTTCATTGTTTCCACCGCTTGTAGGCTTAAACCGCGGTTTCCTATTCGTGCTATTTCATATTCGTCGTCTGTTCTCCTGTTTACTAAATAATTAGTTGGGAGATCACGAGATATGGAGCCAAATCAACCATTTTAGAGTTGTTCTAACATTTATAACTCCGACGCAATTGTTTTCTTCCGAAATATTTTACTGAATCTACTTATGTTAGTTTGAACTGTTGTTTCTTGCATCTTTTATCTAATTGTTTCCTGATCAATTTCGACTTTTTCTGGTTTTCTAATTCACGATCGCATTTATTACTCTATGGCTTATAATATTGATATCTCTTACGTATTCCGGTAGTTTTTATCCAGCATGAAAACATCATGCTCCGAAAGGAATATGTATTTCTCATTTATATAATTTTAGAAGAAGATATTTCACATATAATTTTAGATTTCAAATTTTACGAAGCCGTTCTCACCATAGCCCTTTCAAGAAATATTCATTAAAATTTAACCTTTTCCAAGTAAGGCAGGAAAGGCTGAGAGAAAGATAAATGTGTTCTGTTATCTTTGCGAGATCATCGGCATTTCCGAGCATATAAAGTCGATATTTTTTGAGCTCTCAGAGAATTGTGAATCTTATTTTCATTTGCGGAAGTTTTGAGATCTGTTAAGAAAATATTCTATTTTGGTGTCTTTAAAAGCTATAGATTTATGAGTACAAGAACTGGCGTCGCAAAAAAGCGGGTAAATTAAAGGTACTCGATAGAAATATAAATTTAGATACTTAGAGAATTTTTAAACATTCTTATTATATGATCAGGCGACGTTAGTCTACTTGCACCTAAAGAAGTGATCACGAAGCTGTTTGAGAGAAGGGTCACATAAATGTAAATGAAGAAAGCTTGCTAGAGATGCCTGAAGGAGAATCTCATTATTTCCTTAATTAAACACTCTTAAATATCAGGCAATGAGAGGAGAAATGTTCGTCGCAAGAATTTAAGGAAGTCATACATATTCAGTTCGCGCGACTGCAATGAAAGAGGAAAAGTAGTCATCTTATTTTGGGAGATAAATAGTATTCATTGTACGGCAGTGACCTATTTCACCCTTTTAGAGATTGTATTCAGGGTATTATGGCTTGGGAGCCTCTGAATGAGAGTATTATGTCACTTGAAATGCAAGCTTTATTTTTAAGTTCCGAACGCTTCAGTAAACACTGGATATTGCTCGCCGAAACTGATGACAACTATTAGTGTTTCTACAAATGCCAAAATGTTTTTTTAAGAAAAATAAATTTAAAAAGACATTTTGATATTATTTGCAATGTTTACGTTTATTATACCCTTTCACTTTATCCCGAATCTTTTTCGTGTCGCTAACACAAGATAGACGTGTGAAAGCGTACTTTACATTAATAAAGTAGAACTTTTATGATAATTATTTTGAATATTTTAAAATTAATAAACTTCATACCAGTGGTCTACGAGATTTACAATTGTATACATCGTGTAGTGGTCCGTGAAGTCCGAGGGGTTGGTGACTGTTGGTCTACAAAAACATTAGGAGAATTATGTGTTGCTACTCGGCACCGTATGCTGGTCACCAGTCAAACATATATCTTCATTGATACTCAAATGGATTAGGTTTTAAAACGACCGTGTTCGCTCCTCCCTTTAATCTCCTTCCTTAATTTTTTTATAATATCGTATATAATTTTGTACATAATAATGTATTTCCTAATAACACAGGAAAACGGATAAGGGTGACTTTGCGCAAGATGGTGCGCACCCAGGAAAAATCCCAAGGAAGACTTGAAGAAAGTCTGACCCGGGAATCGAACCCGGGTCTCCCAATTGCCGGCCGGGTGCTCTGTCCGTTAAGCTATCACGGCAGGACATTTCTCCAAGCCATTCGGAAGACTTTGTGGGCAAGGACTGCGATTACGTCCACATGGTGGCATCGTTCGCTCTCGCGGCTTTATAGAAGCACCGGCCACACAAAGTGATGGAATATTTCCTAATAATTTAGTATTATACAAAATGACGACCTCCGTAGTTTTATGTCTTTATTTATGTTTTTTCATTTACTTGATGTATTCATATCACGAGCGCATCTGACTGTGAATCCAATGTTCATGCTATGCACTAAATTTAAATTTCTTTTATATTAAAATATCATCGACAAAGAATACTTATGTTCTGATGTTCATTGTATACACTTATATCTTCAGTAAGTTTACTATCCTTTATGTAGTCTATCTCTCTCTTTCTTTTACTCCCTCCTACAACTTTCGCGGGTTTTTCACACCCTCTTCTATTTTAGTGTGTTTTCCTGTAATGGAAACATTTTTTCTGTGATAAAAAATGTCTTTTCCCCCTCCATAACACCATTATTTCTTTCGTTCTTTTATTTCTATTTCCATTGAGGGTGTTGACGAGTGTAGCTAGACCTAAATAAACATTTTTTTAAGTGGCTTTTAGACAAACATTTTTTTATTTCGTTCCTTTTGTTGCCCTTGGAGAAATTCCACTGAGTAATGCTTGAGACAATTTCTAAGTTAAATTATGCTACACTCACGTGTTCGAATTTTGTGTAAGTGTTTTCGGGTTCGATTCCCGGTGGAGGTTTACGTGCAAAATGACCTTAGCTGTCGAAGTACTTTCAAATTACTAATACTACTTTCATATTCCACACATTTACTATAGGAAGAAATACCTAATGAAGTAAACCAAAGTAACAACATGAAATACCGTGGAAATGTTGATGGAGAGTATCAATTTGGCATATCTATGACATGTTCCTTAAACAGCTATTTTCGGAATACATTCTTAGGTAGCTATGTATAAATCTACTGTTCGCCATGTTTACAGGGTTTGGAATCCTTGTCACAAGTAACAAAAAATATCACATATTACCTTTTAAGCCCTCCGTGAAAAGTTTTTTTTGTGATTTCATTGGGCATTTTGGAATAGCAACGAGAGAACCATTCTTTCTTTAGGTTATTTGTGGAAATCTAATAAACCCCCATTTCCTCTCTTCCGAGACAGGTTACTCAGGCGTCCTCAGAAGTGACGTCTGAGGACGCCGTATCCAGCTATTGTTACCCTCGTTTCTTGAACCAGCGGATGGAAGTGATAAGCGCCCACTCGCTTCTAATATCTCATCTTTTCCAATTTTCCCCTTTTCTTCCGACTCTGCTTTGAGGCGATGTCTGCTCCACTCAGATTCCACGCCCACTCTCACATTCCCTCATTCATTTTCATCGCAGCCGGTATTTCTCGAGGCTGCGCAATCATCCACCGCGGCCGGTAATCAGGGATTTTTAATGTTTTCGTTGGGCTTATAGAATGGCGGTATTGGGAAAAGAAAGGCATTCCGCCGTGTCGTTTCTTTTCCATCCGGTGCGCTCTCATCGTCCTTGAGCCTCGGGCTGTTTTTTGTGTCGGTTGCATCGCTCTGAAGAATCTTCGGTCGTCGACTCCTCTGTTTGCGAAACACATTCCCGGGAACGACCGTGTTTGGGTAAGATTCGCGAAATTTCGAGATAATCGAGAAACTTTGATTAAAATTTTCAATTAGTCATCGACGACCCTTTGACCCGCTTTCAGTTGGTACTCGATAATGTTCGTATCTGCGGCGAGAAATGTATTTATTTTTATTTGAGCATTGCTGCAGTATGACGATATTCAGGCGGTAGCCACAACCCTTGCTTTAAATCTGAAATATTTTCACATACAATATTCTTGCAATTAATACTGTTGGTTGTGTTACAATTATTTTGCTCCCTTCTGTCAATCATAACCATTTACGTATCAATTTGATTCAGCCAACGTTAAGATTCTCTTTCAAGCAGAAATTAAGAACTAATAATTATCTCCAATACAATTATACACTCTATTATTGGAATTATATTTCTATATTTTTAAATACATTACATTATTATAATATCTTTTTCACCGTCTAAATTCCTTATTTGTTTTCAGTATGCGTGAATACCTCTTCTGGTAACATATAACATTACCCTTCTATTTAAAAACGAGACTTAACCACATCTGCCCTTTGTTTCCTCAAATTTAATTTTTCATAACTTTTTTGCATATTTTTTCATTCTTGCATTTCACAAATTTTTGCGTACCCAAAGAATAGACCGTATTTCTATTAATAAACGCGTTTCCCGCTTGGCTATTCTGGATCCCCACGAGCTATCTAGCATATACTTTAAGAGATGTCCTATGTTAAGAGCGTACCCCTACTCTGTAACTCTCGTTTAACAATTTCACCTAGTTAAATTAAGTGACTTCTAATTAATTTCATACATCAAAAATAAATAAATGCATCAAATGCTCAAATTCTATGAATTGTGTAATTTTTCTTTTCTGTTTCGGTTTGAATGTATGCTCAAATCTGAAAAATGTGCATTTTGTTATAAAGTCACCTTAAAAATGTGATTTCAATTGTAATACTGAAAAGAATTGGCATGAATGAGTGAGGAAAATTCTTCTTTGTATGTGTCTGAACCAAGCGGCTTCAGTGTTGGAATTTATGCACATACATATACATATATTTGACGTAGATAATGGTGATTTATCATTCCCATCTTCCTCAGTTACTTTTATTCTCGTTTATACGCTACTACCCTCCATATTTATGTTAAGTAACGTATTGTCTAATTGAGAATTAGGTAAAACAAAAATCAAATTTTAATCAGTATCAGCTGATAGACACTCCGTAGCTCGTATTTCGAGGCACCCTGATTCTTAAGTTCTGCTAATTTTCACTGATATCGTCATAGCAATTATTAAAAATTCCCTGCTCATTTCGTTTTTACGAGAAAATGAAAACTTGTAAATGAGCATCATTAATCGTATACAATTAAATACCGTAAGAACATAATAGAAAAGTTTCCCTTCGTTCTAAATCGGTCACGCTTCCTCGATTTTTTTCGCACGTTTCTTCAGGGATTTCGTATGCCATACTTTTTATAGAGAGGAAGTTTATGGATGAACCTTGCATTTGAAGTTTGGTGGGTGAGGTTGCTCGTAAATCAAAGTAATTAAAGCTTTCAAAAACTTTTACTGTTAATTAACGATACAGCCTTCCTCGCCGGCTATAAATGGTCAGAGAAACCAGATGGGCTTTTCGAGTTTGAGCGAACAACGAAGATAACTCATTTCGTTTCAAAACTTTCAATTTCTGTTTCTGAATACGGAAAGGAGACAGTCTGAGTCCAAGAACTTAATGCCTGTTATAAAACCCCTATTCTGTCACTTTCTGATGGGAATCTCCTAAAAAATGTCGTATCGCTAACCAAAATACAGGTTTCTACGATTATTTTTTTATTATATTTTACATGAAGTTATATTGAAAACGATAATTATAGTTAATTGTACTTTTTCGATTTTTTATTAATTGGAAATGACGTATTTAATTCTTTTGGATTGAAAATATATATTAAACATATATAGCGTAATTTTAGAACATTTGAGTAGAAGGTAAGGACAAAGTAACCTGGCCGAGCCAGAAATGAAACCGCGTATTGTAATAAAATAGTATTATTATATATGATGCAGGGATGTAGCCTCAGGTGCAGGGTATAGAAATTCCTTAAGGGGGTCCAAAACTCATACTTGAATTCACTTGATATATATTCTCATTATACTTAAGGAGGTGATCCCCACTGGATACGCCACTGATATACTATTATTATTATATAGTACCTATCACATAAGCGTTATAGGAAGGGTTAACGAACATAATTTATAATTGTAATTATAAATACCATACTCGCTAGGCGCATGCTGCCCTTTCTCCAATTCTGTGCGGTCCAGCACATGGTATAAGGTGCGTTCAAGTTCCAAGGTCTTCAATATTTTTTTCCTGAGAAAGTACTTGCCCCAGAAAGTCGAAACTTCTGTTATTTCGACTTATACATTTTACAACCTCGTCGCCGTGATTCCATGGCTGCTGAGAACACTTTTTTAGGGGTGTGTTTTGCTAACACGAAAACCGCTCGGAAATCGAGGTGCGAGGACTCGATATTTTAAATTCTGATAATAAAATCGGAGACCTTAGAACTTGAATGGACATCGCAGTTTCCTCGAAGTTTTGTTCAATGTTACATGCTATCCCTTGATAAATAAAGAGGAATAAAAGTTGGGCTCCTGATAGCCAAGTGGGCAACGCGTTCGACTTCAGTGAAAGCGGTCCCGGGTTCGATTCCCGGTGGGGGCCTACGTGCGAAATGACCTAAGCTGTCGAAGCACTTTTAACAATACTACTACAACTAGGAATAAAAGTTAATCTGGTCCTAAAAAGGGAACCATAACTCTCAATTTAAGTATTATTGTCGAAGAACAAAGAAACTATTTACTTTGAATCATTAATATCAAACCTCACGGCACTTATGAATACGGAAAGGAGACAGTCTGAGTCCAAGAACTTTATGCCTGTGGTACAAACCCCTACTCCTAAAAATGTCTGCGACCCGCGACTCCTTTATGAAATATATGCCCCCCACTAAAGGATAAACACTCTGACATCCCTGCGACAGATTTTTATTCACTCACCCTACCCATCTCCATACTTTCCTTTCGAAGTAAATTCTTAAGCAAATTCGGTTTATTAATAGAATCGAGGCCATGCGAATTGAACTCGAGAGAGAATCACAGTTAATGGGCCTTCGTTACCTCCGAGGTTCGATCCATCGCATGCGATTACTCGATGCGGCCAATTATCGAACTGTTGCGACAGGCACCCCCCATAAACAACGTCATCTAATTGGGACGATGATAGCGACACGGCGGAGATATCGGCGTAATTTAACTTCCGCCGTCTCGACTCTCGTGATCGATACGATTTTGGCAGACCCAGTTCGGATCTTCGCAAAGCCGGCTAACTTTGCGGGGATACATTCCCGCTCATCTCTTTGATCGACCTTGCTAAGTGCGAGGTCTCGACGATGAAGTTTTCACGATTGTGGGAAAGAATATAGCGATCGGGGTATTGGTTCACCGTCGAAAGTCGTATAAAGCGATGCGAGTTTGAAAATTGGGTGGCCGTCGAAATTCGGGGGAAAAAGTTTCGCGATCTATCGGGTTTTTACGGCCGAAATCTGTGATGGTTCCGTGAAAGTTGGCGGGATTCTTTTCGGTAAACATTGTCGGAAAGTGGCGGCATCCTTCAGCTTCGTACATATTGCGATATTTTTGACGGATTTCGCATCTTCTTTTGGGTAATTTACGACAGTATTCCTACGAATAACCCTATTTCGACCGAAGCGGCCGCAAAATGAGTATAGTCATGCGATCATTGGTAACTTAAAAGATATACACGCGTTTTGATTCAGCAGCGTATTCAAAAACCGTCTTGAGAGGCATGCAGACTTCGTTTTTCCGGAAAAATATTTTAGATTTGTACAAAGAAAGTCTTGACGGAGTAATTTACTGAGAAATATTTGATAATTTTTCTCTTTATCGAATAAAGGAAGTTGTCTTCAGGAGAAATGTTCCGTATCTTCTAGAACAGAACAAACATAGGCAGTTAATCACTTAAAGTTTTAAAGGAGAGGTAAAGCCTTATGTTTTCTGACTGAAGTGTAGTTGTAGGCATTTCTGTTCCCCCCTGACACTTTATTGATGATAAGGGTTTGTGTTTTCGAAGGATTCGGTGATGGTAGAAGTCTGTGGGAGATGGTAAACCCTATTCACGGTTCTTATATGAGGAGATTTTGTTTCGCCAACGGGATTCATGTGTTAGAGGGTTCGCTTTTTACCTGCGCTTTCCTCAGAAACCTGCAGATCTGTCTTCCAGATTAAGGTAGAATTACTGAAACCTTATGGTTTGCCTACAGGGGTTTCATTGTTGAAAGTAGATTTTTGTCAATCTCAGATATAAGAAACTATTCCCATCTGATACATCACTACAATTAAGCGCCGCCGTCCATGCTAGAATTTGCCGCCGTGACGTTTTATAGATTTCGTCGCGCTCGTAGAATTTCCCTAAAGATAGATTCTTACGACTTTTGACTGTGATGAATTTCATTGGGGAGGAAATTTATTGCTATTTATTTATTTCCCATTTTAGCTGTTATTTGTTTTTCGGAGAGAATCAGTAGAAAGCACGCGATGCATCGCGTTTTCAAACTTCAAGTCAACGAAGTAGTGCCGATAACATCAGACGCTTCAGCAAGTTAAGTTAAACTTCTTTCCCTGGTAGATGTTTGTCTGGAAGGAGGCTCTCATTTCTTTATGATCAGCGCGTGTCGAAAGCAGTCTTTCGTTTTATGGAATCCTAGGAAAGAGTCGTAAAACCTACGTTTGTCCGGGGAAGGGCAGAAACTTCTCTGCGGCAAACTACGTGATGGCTCTCTAAAAGTTTAGGCGATGGTAATGAAGTTTATATGTTCCTTATTCGCGATGCATCGATATTTTTATGATTAAATTTTTTACATTTAATAAGAAGGACTATTGTGAATAAACGATTAAGATAAGGTCCTAATCTAGAAAGAGAGAAGAAGAAAGAAAGAAGCTCTACATATGTAGAATCTGTGCATAATTTTTTAAAATAACAATGATTTCTTTAATGGAAACACGAAGATGGCCGTAATTATACCCATTTTAATAATTATTATTAAATACAAAAAAACGGCAACCATTCCTTAACCAAATTAATGCAATTATCTGCGATTCGAACCCGGGACGGATGAGTTGGAATGATAATCACTCCTACCTAGCGGCCGCCTTTAGAGGTAATATTCGCTTTTAAAAATGAAGCTGGACTCTTCTATAAGAGAATAAGTTAGGTACATTTTCGATTGTTACCTTTTAATGAAAACGATTGAGTAGGATTATCAATTATTTTCTGAATCGATCTTTCATGCGTGACTTGCTTTCCTTTCAATTCAGTGGTGATGAAAAGTAGAATTAGCTCGTATTGATTCACGGGTAACGTACACTACAGCGAACATATGTTATGCACCATTGTCATCCTGAATTGAATTTGAGAGAAGGTGCAATTTTAGTTTATTTCGCTATTTTAGATACAATACATCTATTAATGACGATCTTTTTATTGAGGTACATATTATTCTCGCCCCTTTGTCTCAGGAATTCCTCGCATTCGCGGATTATGTTTATATTTAAAATTGCACTCAATTGCACTAACCGTGAGTTAGCGGTAGTTTTCGTAACTAAAACCATAAAGGCTCTAATAGCAAGCATTTTGGATCATGCATCTGTATTTATAGCTGAATAATAACAGCTGAAAGAATAACAGGTGCAGGTTGAGTTGTGCGCAGTAGCTCGATTTAAATTGCGTGCGGCTGTAAAATCGTAACACTTGAAAACCTTTTTGCATCGTTCCCTGCGATTGCAGACAGTAGAAATTTGCGAAAGAGCCTCAGATTTCAATTTATGTCCTGCCGAAACCTCATTTTCAACGATCGCTCACTAATCCGAGAAGACAATCAAACTGCGTGCTAACGTTTCTGCTTTAAAAGCCATTGGAGCGATGATAATCCTGACTGTGTGCAAAAACGCGTTGATCGGCAACCCCGCTCAACGCTATACAACTCTCCCGCTCATTTATTTAGCGTAGATCCCAAAGGCGATTCCCTTTCGTGCCTTCCACAATTGCTGCATCGCATACCGATCTCCGGCTCGCGCATATGGTAAAAATGCCGTAATATTTTATAACTGCGTGGTGATAGAAAGTTACCTTGCGGAGAGGAGACCGGTAGCGGTGGATTGACCTCCTGCATCCCCACCACTGTTCCGATCGAGAGGGAAGGTGTGCGACTGAGGAGCGGGAGCAGGGGCGGGCAGATACCCGCTTGCCCCACATCCGCTCCCGACCTCCTTTCTGCCCCCACCGCGGGCTAAACGGCCCCCTCCCGTCAGTCTGCAGAGGGAGGGTTACCCTGCTTCGTTCTTACGGCTCTAGGCCGCAGTGGCTCGCGTGTGATCGATTTGGTGACCATGTATGGCGCGTTCCCTCCTCAACTGCTTTGTCTCCTCATCCATTGCCCTTCCCACCAAACTATGTTTCTAGTCTCATCTGTATCATCCTCTATTGGGCCGCTCTAGCAATATCAGTCGCGTCCCTATTTTTCAAACTATTTGTTTTCCTCGAATGAGGGTCGTGTAGACAATGGGTGGTGTCCGAGGTTGACGTTTCCTCCTTTTATGGGTCGAATCTTTATTTGGCTGTCCTTTCGATGTTTATCGTTAATAGTTTCTCTCGGATTCCAGTGCCAAGATGTTATATTCTTGAAGTAGGGGAAAACCAGGACGTGGAAAACTGAATAAACAAAAGAATTTTCTGAAAATTTAGCATCTAAACAATATTTTAATTTATGAAACCGTAACTTTTGAAATATTTATATTTTTTCCAACTTTGGAACTTCAAAATATTCATTTTTGGACGGTATTTAATATCTATATCGGCCAAAAATATGTATTTCTTTCTATTTGATGTTGGGGAAATTACTTCAAAACCTATTTTCCTGAAAACTAATAGGGTTGTTCAAATCCAAGGAAATTATCCATGAAATTTTATGAGTAAAGACATAATTTTTTCGCATTTTCAATAAAAGGCTTAAATAATATTTTTTTTTAACTCGTAAGCAAATGCATATTTAAGGTAACCCCAAAAAAGGTCCTCCGTAGGAGTACCCTGAATTCCTCCTTTTTTCTATTTTTTACATTGAAGTCTTTTGTGATGTTAAGAGGGTGAAATCAATGTAATGTTATTAAAATGTAATGAATAACAATAATGTTATTATTATTTTTTAATTCTCATTTTCGTTCGTTGAGAATACGGCTGTTTTTCGATACATGAATACATATTTAACAGCCACGATGACGGAGTGGTTAACATGCTGGCGCTCCTACCTCAAGTTCTCGGGTTCGAATCCCGGCTATTTTATCCGGTTAGGGAATGATTATGTGTGTTCATCCGTTGTTACTGATTAAGCGAATCTCTGTAATTGTCCAGTGGATGAACGTTTGTGGAGGAATTGGGAAATTAATAACTAAAAATAAATGCATTTTGGTGCATATATACATTTTTAATGCGTATTTTGATGACGTGAACGCTTTGAAAGAGGCGTGCATAACGCATTGTTATAAATAAAATGGTTGGTGGGCCGCGGATATTTATATCTATCCTTTATTCATAAAAATACTCGTATATTGAGCGCTTAAAATACACAAAGAGGTCTTTATTAGTTAGAAAGATACTTGCTTTGTGTCAATGATTCACAGAAACGATAAATCAGAAATGGTTAAGGACATCGTAACGGATAAGTGTAAGCGGTTTATAGTTCGTTCACGGACTGCGTAGAAATCTTCCGCGAGCTGTACACCCCGCTGGCTACAGTTTGAGAACCGCTGCAGTAACGCATAAATCATATGCTCAAGCTCGGTTCATTTCGTATAATTTGTTGCAAAGGCGTAATTTGTAACGAACTCGTGCTTTAAGTATCAAAAAGCACATGATTTATAATTATTCATTGTATACCGTGGTATTTTCGGTGTCCTTTTTGCCATGCGATCAATATCTGGCTTTCCGAGCATAATTTACCTCGACAAGTAAAATGCACCTGTGGTTAGAGCTTTTTGTGTCCATCGTCCGGAATATTAATTGTGACCCACTAAACTTTATGTATTTTGAAATTAAATGAGGATTTGGTAGAAATTCAGCGATGTTCGTTAATATCCATAGACGATTCTCTCGACCGATTTTAGGTGTTACAAAGAGTATTTGAAGAGTATTCCTTAAAGTTTGTCCCTTTGTGAACTAATACTATAATTTTCTCTATTTTTAGCAATTATTTTTATCACCTAGATGTAATGCGGTTATTTTCAAGGTACGAAGTACTGTTATTGTTGTCATTTTGACGGTCATATCACACCAGAGGCGGATCTGGAAACATGTAAAGGAAGGAGAGGAGGGGGAGTTTACCATATGAACTCCTCTCCATTTAACTTTGAAATGCCATCTAGATGTGATAAATGCAGTAAACGTACAATGATCATAGAAACGATAAATAATCAGATTTTAATTCAACCTCGATACATTCTAGGCAAATTACCAGTACTACAGAGTATCAAGGGAAGCCAATCCCCCCTTCGTTTTCTGATTTATGATCTGATTCTGCGATTTCTTTCTCTGATTCTCTCCATCTACTTTCATATCGTCTCTCTGGTTGTCATTAAATCTTCTTCCGTTGCGAGTTCCTTAACTTCGAGGCAGATATTTGTCTTTCATTTCTGGCGTTCGTGACGAGGAAATGAGATCACCAAGTTGATGATGAGGGACCATGTATTATAGAATATAAGGAACAAAATTTTGAATTACTTTTCTCTGTTAGCTTAAGAAGTATCACTATCGGGGCAAATTATTCGAAATTATCGGTACCGTTTTTAAAAGGGTTTGTAGTTTTCAGTTTGCATAATTTTACGTTTACAAGACCCGTGGAGCATGGTTCAGTAGATTGTTGTTACTTATTTTTTATTACTTTATTACTCAATATTAATTTTGTGCATATCATAGACAAAGTTCACAAAATCATTAAAAATAATAACAACATTAAAAGTAAAATTGGAAAGGGTATATGTAACTTGAAAATTTTTAATGCTAAACAAAAATATCGATTGTGGCAGGCTTGACGTTGTGGAAATCCATATGAAAAGAATGGTATACATAAAATTACAGTTACTCTTTTTCACAGGTGCATTTAAAGATGTAAAAAATACAATTTTTTTTGTTGTTTTTACTTCTTTAAATAGACCTGTGAAAAAGATTAATTTTAATTATACCATCCTTTTCGGCTAAACAAAAGTTTTTTTTCGTGATAAACATTTTAAATTGATGTTACTTTGAATCCTGCCGGTGGAAATTTGATTATATGCTGTAATATCACAGTTATTTATTTATTATGTTATTGCAATATTATAATTTCTTACTATTGTTACTTATATAGCTGGAAAAGTATAACTTTTCGGAATTTCTTTACCTTTTTATTTTGGTGTATGAGCTGCATGTAAATTTTCTTTTTATTACTTTCTTGAAATAGTTTGAATATTTTCCGTCTATATGTTTATCCTGGATGAATATTAATATAAAATAAGCTTACAATTTAAATAATAATCATATAATTATAATATAAAAATGATAACCACCGATAGTAATTATATTAAAAGTGATAATCGCTAATTTTCCCATCTAGTTGTAAAAAATCGCTGAAAATCGTAATTAAAATTCTTGTTTAACTTTTTTAATGCATCGTAGCCACTTGCGAATAATTTCAAATGCAAGCGAATTCTAAAATAATTAATTTAATAGGTAGAAATAGCGTTAGTCTGTGAACTCTGCACACTCGTTTCATTTTTGAAACGTTAGTAGTAATCAGGAATGACCTCGGTTTTATATCTCGTAGAAGAAAATAGATACTCAAGAATTAGACATTTCTTTCATTTGGAAAGTTAGCTGAGGTAACAGATCTTTTCGTATGAGTTCTTTTAATGATAACTTGCTGGGACAAGATGTAAGATGAAACTCTCATATCTCCTTAATCTCTTCCATGAAGTCTTGGGCTGTCTCACCTTACTGTCTCCCCGTCATCTTTTTTGTTCCCGAATACCTTCCTCTCTCCTTGTCATCACAAATCTATTTCCCTTTCCTCTCACCGCTCCTCGAACCCTACGAGGAAATCTCTACGGGAAAGACTCCGCGTTACGTCTCTTGGCTTCCTTCTGCTGATATCACACGCGCGTCCTCAAGTACATTTCTTACCTCCGATGTCGAGATGGAGGTCAGATACTGGCGCCTCCTGCTTAAAACGCCTTAGAGAGGAAATGATAACATGGACTCGCGCGGGTATTTTTCCTTGGCACGCTGCCTCATCGACCTTCCCGGGTTAGGAAGGCTCCGAACTTGGATTTGGGACCTCGAGGTCGGAAAGTCTTTCGGGAGTTGAGCTGTTCGGGTCTTGTTCCGAACTTTAAATAATTGAGGCTTAGGAAAGGTGTCAAGAGGTTGAATTCGGTGTCGATTTATCTAACTTTAGTCTCCTCTCAAACCAACTTCCGCAGTGGCTTAAATTGACTCAAAGGACGAATGAGATTGTTAGAAGTGGGAGAAAGGTGATTCCATTTCATGGGCACTCGTGCCTCATTATTGCACGGTTATCTGAATTCTTCTTGTGAAAGCGAGTTTGAATTCTGTTTTGATTAGTCCCCCAACGCGCGAGCCGCAAGGGGCCGTTACATTATTTCCGTGTGGCTCTTGCCTATTGCTGGTACGGATAAATCGTATTTTATTTGAATTTGATCGAACAAAGCAAGAAAAGTAACTGCTACATGTTATTATTGTGATATGATTGGTAAATCGTTAACGATTCACGATGAAATTTTAGTAGGTACAATAGGTTATCTGCTCCTTCGAAACATTAACAAAAGTTAATGTGTCCCACTCGAACTATAGCTAACTAAGCTCGGGGCCTCCTAGTTTAGATTATCCGAGCATTTAGTATTTCGTGGAATTAAAAAGTTGCTGCATGACAAGTGGATGTGGAAACCTGCGGAAAAAAAAAGTCTGAGGTTAGGAGTGAAAGGGGTTTTATTTCTGATTGCGTCCTGCCATCAAGTGAAGGATCTAAATCTGGATTAACATTGAATACTGTTTTTTAAATTAAAGAAATAAATCTTTAGGAGTTAATTGGTGTTAGAAAAAGAGTTGCGAACTATGATCTTTAAAATCAATTCTCATAATCTAATAATTTTTTGGCGCTCATAATGGTTAATTTGTTCCTTAAATAAAGACGTCTTGTCATCATCATCATGTGTCAATTCTAAATAAATGCCGATATAAATTTCGTTCAGTATAATTCGCGTTTCAGTGGTTGTTTTCTCAATAATTGATGTCACAGGCGGATTGAAAACCACTCTAGGGCTGAAACATTTGGAAAATTTTCAAAATTTCCTTACCATAATGATCAAAAATGGTCAAAACGAATCCGAGGACGTTCTTAGTGACCCAGTAGTTTAACGATGGCCTTAGATCCCTTTTTATTGCTTGGCTTAGAATATTGGCCACGTTTCAGAAATCCCCGGACCACATATTATGTAACGTTCCATTGCGGTAAGAGGTCAATGAACTTTACTTTTCTTGAATAAAGGAAAGCCCAGAAAACTGCGATAAAAACAGATTCTGTTCCGTTCATTGAGCAATTATATGTAGCCATAATGACATGAAATGTAGTAGCAATGTTATGAGATAATTCAATAGTGATTGTCTGAAAGAAACGACAGTTTCTTGCGTTAATTGCTGATTTCTTTCTGGAAATGTTACTCGTGATCCTTGACATTGAGCGAAAAATCAAAGAAGTGTCTATTACTACCCCTGTAGTTTGAAAGGGGTCCTATAGCCGTTCTAACATAATCTATAATTATGTATATTTAAGTATTTGAAATAGGAATCCCTTTTTATAGGATCAGTCGTTTTTGCTTTTGTGTTTGTAGATGCATTGGAATAACATTGCTCTATTTTTTGGGACTACGACCTTAGTCTAACAGAGAGATGAGAAATTAAGAAAAAGGAAAAATTTTATAGTAAGGGTCGTCAGGGTGACATTTGGGCGTGCATTTCTTGTATCTCTAGAGATGAAGGAAGGTAGAGATCTTAACCCAGGTTTGAGGAGGTCAGATTGTCTGGGTAAGGATGAAATTCGGTCATTCGGTCCTCTTCTGAGAGTCGCGTGGAATTTTAGGTCGGCTCAGCGGAGGAAAAAACACGAGGGTCGAGTCTGAGATCGAAGTTTCTGGCATCTCAGGTCTATTCTGGAGATAAAGGTCGATGCGCATTCTTCTTGTTTTAAAAGGGTTTTCCTTTCTCGTTCCCCATCTGATACGAGGAAGTTATGGGGCGGAAATTGCGCTAACGTCTAACGTTGTTGGTGTATTCGTTCAACCTGTTTTCTCGGATTGAAATACTGATTGAATACATCGATTAATTATTAAATGGGTAAAAATTCCAAATATTATTGAAATTTATTTATAAATTAATTACTTGGATATACGTCTTGGACCGTTACGTCTTCTGCAAATTAAATCAATTACAAAAACCAACTTGTTATTTCCAAAATGTTAACCAGTCTTTAGTTTCATAAAATTTAATGTTTTTCAACAGTTCACCTAATCATGAAGCTCCCCAAGTAATCGTCATCATTTCATGCCGAATATATCATTTTCATATTTTATGCATGGATCATAAATCATTTATAACATAATCATGAATAATAACCTAATTACTTAATCGAAATTTCTGAAATCTATGATTCGATTATAGCGATCGAGCGGCCCAACATCTCTCGTAGCGTTTGAGAATCTCTCCAGAAAATTTCCTCGTCCTCTTTCGGTAAATTTTTGTTTAATTTATCCAGTATCAAATTACCAAGTAGCATTTAATGTGTTTTTTTTATCGGTTCAAACATTTCTAGAGATATCGTATTTGCGAATTGCGATAAAAATACTGTACTTTAATTTTATAATCTTACCTTAAATTAAACAGCCGATACGCTGCAGCGCTTAGATTGAATGAAATAATTTTCCTTAAATGAAATACCCGAAACTATGCAGCATGACGGTAATTTCAGTTAAGACAACATTACGGCAGCTGTCGATTTAAGGCAGGGTGCAAACTCCAATATAAAATCATAATTTCCCGATATGCTTCATATATTCATAATGTTTTTCTTGCAGGAGTCGACGTATATCCATACAGACAGCTGTTCATAACGAAGATGAGAAATTCGATTTCCTCTGAACTTGGTTCAATTTTGCCCCTCTTGAAGAACTTTCTGTTTTTATTTAATCGATTCTTTGTCTTATGACTCTGAAACAAGCTTTGATATCTGACAAAGAATCTTCAAATTACCGAGGAAAAGAGGATTTTATAAGTCTACCTGATGTTGTAAACCAATAATCTATTGGGAATCGACCGGTCGCTTATTATAGAGGTAAAAATCTCTTCCGTTCATCTAGGACATAAGCGGTAATCAATGATTTGCAGTTTCATACGTTAGTTTTTTGTGGTATGCCTTGGGTTTTATTCGATTAAGTGGGGTGCTTGGATCATAGGTCAAATGAGTATTAATAATACCTCAAGGTAGCCGAAATTGTAGGTTACCAGTTATTTGAGGGAAAATGAAGGTTGGTTGGTTGCTTACCGTTTTAAAACTTATGCGACCTCATGTATTTTAGGCTTCTTTCTTTAGAGAAACGTTGCAAAGGAAAAGACGATAATCTCTCATCATTTCCTGAGATTAGTACGATATTACAATTTGTTTTCGGAGAGGGTGGGGTTGAATTCAATAAGACCCGTTTTAAATTAGAAATCACTGGGTATTTTATGCAAACATTTTGTGGGTTTTTATTCGCATTCTACATGTCATTATGTCGTGATCGTCAAAGTTAGTTCCAAATAGCTTGTTGGGTTGACTTGAAAATGACGTTTATGCGTCGAAACATGTCGTGTGTCTGAAGTAGTGAGTTTATGTAGTATTTTGCAAAGTAATTTTAGATTAAATTTACCAGTTTCTCTCTGAAAAGTGGTTATTTTTTCAACACCTGTCATGGAATACTACAATGTGAATCGCCGCTCCGTAGAATTTATTTAAGCTTGTTGGGTGTTTAACGTAGAATTAAAATAATATTCGCGTCCATTTCTGACGAGACTGAGTGTGCTAAATGACGTTAGACTTCGATTTCCTAGTAATATTTTTAAAAGTGCCTCCGCAGATGAGGTAATTTCACATATATAGGCTCCCACCGGGAATCGAACCCGAGACCGATTTAACCTAAGGCGAAACAGCTACCTGTTTAGCTATCCGGGAGCCTGAATCCGAAGTCTCAAAGTACATTTCTTCTATTACTTGTATAGAGTATTGCTCTCCCTATGATGCCACGGCAAGGTCTTTTCTCTTTTGTTGTTTACGATTAATATTCAACACGATTGCTGGATACTAAGTCCCACCTGCTATTGCAAAAGATACCCAAAACCTGCTATACTCGAGTCTTATTGAAGCGTGGCGTTATTAAAGATCGCGCAATAGTTTTGAAGTATACATCAGCTTAAAAACCGCCATGGACGATGATCATTCTGCAGATAAATACCAAAGCAAATATTATGAGTAAATTTATGCTGAATGATTCGATTTCGATTTGATGGATTGATTGAATTTTCTTTCTTTCTTAGCAGTGATCATGCCTAGATTTTTCAATTTCGTTATTTTTAATCGACATTCATTCAAGTAGTACAAAGTTGCTCCAGGTGTTTTTGAAAAATACACGACAAGCGCTTTAAATTCCTAACTTGGTTTCTTTCAAGTCGTTTAGCGTTTTTAAACCGTTAACTGAATTATTACTCTATTTTGCTTAATTTCCTACGCTTTGAAGGACACCTCTAGTAGGGAAATCAGTGAGATACTACCAAGATACTTATTCCAAAGAGTTTATCTGTGTGGATATGAAACATGGAGATTAATTAGGGAAAGCACGTGGAGTTTAATGAAGGTAAGGGAGTAATGGTTGGTGAACATGGATACGTGTATGAACTAAGGATGGGATAACTGTGCTAGTTTCACAGACATTTAATTTCTGTGATACTTTAGCATAGTTATGTTAACCATGAATTTGGTGGAGTTTCACAAAGTCACGACTGATTCCATCGATTCAGTTTAAATTCGCTGTTACAAATAGAATATCAGTTAAGGTATCACACAATTGTCACAAATTGTCAGTGTGCCTTTTGCCAATTAAACGCAGTGCCATTTTGATTTTTAAATAATTCAAACATGTTACGTTAGTCGTACGTAAATGACGTTCTACTTGACCGAATGTGCTCCATAGAATGCGAGATGTTGCTAAATCAGAGAGAATGATGCTAGAAGAAGGAAAAGGCGGCTAAATCCAGTGACAAAATCGCTTAATTGGTAACTATGGTTGAATACAAGAGTATGGACAGAGGGGAAGCGGAGATAAAAGTTTAGATTTGCACCCCGCAAGCCTCCAGTAGTGTATTACAGAAACTGAAATCCCCCCTGACAAAACGGACTGCTCTACGCTGGACCATCTCTAAATCTGAGACTTACACTAATTTATGTGGATCCCAGATTGCGTAGCAGTATTCGATACATGGTAGAATGAGGGAAAAGTACGCAATTTCTTTAACTCTAGTTGAGCATTCCCTAGAACTCAGGGTTCTACTTGATAATCTTTGCTTTCTATTCTCTATTCCTATAGCATCTCGAATATGTTTCTTGAAAGGTAAAATACTGCTGAGTGTAACTCCTAGGTATTTATTGTGATGCACGAACTCTAAGGGATATCTTGAAATTTAGTATTGTTCACTAATAACGTTAGTAGAACGCGAGAAAGACATAGCAACGCACTTCTTCGCTTTTAAATCAAACTGCCAATCTTTGCACCAACTTGATATTACGCGGAGGTCGTTGTTAGCATAACTGGTGGGGGATTAGTTACGCAGCAAATCGCTTAGTTTAGGACGAATGAACCTATCAGTAGATAAAAGAGACTTTCGGCTCCATCCTTTCTTTCTAAGAAGGAAACAGAGCAGCCAATGTAGTCGTGTGAGATAATTATGCTCTCATTCTTCAAATTGCGTTGAATACGATCTTGAATTAAGCGATAGCTTCAAAAACGGATAACAAGTAGCGGTTTTTAACCCATTAGAGATAATCGAATCGCTAATAAAAAATTCTTGAAGTAATTATTTCCGGATCTCTGTCTTTAACACCACACCTTATAAGGCTGTCTCTTATTGCCAATGATACAACAGCATTCGAAAAACTCGCTTTCCGATTTTGAACGATCTTAAATTAACAGGATCGTTATTCATTGCCCGTAAGATCCTCGTTCCAAGTAAATGAAAACGTATATCATGGCCCTGCCATTGGCGACCGTCGGCGAGAAATGGGACTTCTAAATCGATGCGAGGAACTCGTTTTCCATTCATGAGTACGATCGAGGATGCGGTCATTAAGATGTCACGACGTGCGCCAAAATAAAACTTTTATAAATTAGCGCCATGGAGCGATTCGGCTCTTTAATTCTGCTACACAAGCCATATACGTGATATCCTTTTGCTGATTGCGAACTCGCTTGCGCGAATTCACTTGCTTGAATATCGTTCTCATGCTTTTGCAGAACGTGGCGATTTCGGAAAGATTGTTAAACAAAATCGCCAACTCCATCGGGATGGTATGTACACTACTACGTTACACGTAAGGTCCGAAGGATTCAAATTTATCAACAGTTTTTTTTTAGAACATCTTGTAAGGCAGTGGTCTTCAACGAAGGCGATATTGCCCCCATGGAGGCGTTTAGGAAAACATGGGGGTTCTGGCATGGAAGAGGATATAAAATCTTCATTACTCGAGATATTAAATTAGTAAAATGAGCCAGTTTTAAAAGTGAAAAATTTTGTAATATTACTTTGCTTCAAATTATCTTTCTTTCTTGAAAGAGGGCGATAGTAAAGTTCTTGTTATGCCCAAGGAGAAACGGACATGAAGAAAGTCTGATGGCACCGGGAATTGAACCCGGGTCTAACAATTGCCGGTTGGTTTCTCTATCTATTGAGCTATCACACAAGGAACCATTTTTTTTCTTGTTATGCAGATATAGAACAAGGAGGGTGGTACATAGAATAGGTTGGAGACCCCTGTCTAAGTAAAGCTTTACAAATATTTCCTCCGTTTTCTAATGCTGGTTTATGTGTCTTTCTTTTTCATTCCAAAGGTAGGCTTATTTTATAATTCATATGACTGATATTTAAACATGAGTAAAACTTGGTGACATTATTATATACCTTTGTTTCTAGCCTTATTTTTTTATGGAAAATTACCGATGTACTCGAGGGGCAGTCGAGCAACTTGCCTGGGGTGCCTTAATTGGTGAAAACCTTATATACTTATGTTAATGTAATAACAATATTAATGGCTTCATTCTCTCGAATGAAATGTCAAAATGCCATGTTTTCACGAAAAATACCGACCTCGGTTGCGAAATAAAGCACTAGCTTTCTAATGCTAAGGTTCTGGGTTCAGGTACCGGCTAACCTGGTTTATCAGTGCTAGGGCATTGGTGTGTGTGCTCGTCATTTGTACCTATGATCGTTCAAATTATTAAAATGGATGGAAGTGGGGTTCCTGTTTGATAGTAATAAATACATATTTAAATAACATTAATAATGATAATCAAATAGATGTAAAGCTGTCAGAGAAAAAAGTTTCCTTGTGTGTTTATTTGAACTCTCATCTCACCCTAAGGAAATTTCTTGTTTCGCAACACCATAAAGGGGAGTGGCGATCGCACTCCTCTGGATCCACCTATTCTTTGTCGTAACACATAATATCTCATAAATGCTGTGACCACACCTCGATCCTAAAGGATAATCAATTTTAGAACGGAGTACTTTTACTCACTAGAGGATAGTCCATTTTAGAACGGAGTACTTACAGAAGTACAGAATATTATGTAGTACTTTTTTGCTTTCTCTTCATTATTTTTTGAATTTTCGCTGTTTTGTAAAATAATTTATCTCATAATCCCGACTTCCATTCCTAAATTACACTATTTGGTGCTTTAGGTAATTTTCTATTGAAGTCCGTCTCTATGTATTTCTCTCCTTTTATAAGCTAATATGTATTAGATTTGACATTGATTGCTGTTAAGGCACTTGAGTTAAAAAGCCATAAAATTCCTTGCGACCAGATTTGCTTTTTAGAATCCTTCAAAATGTAATCGTTATTTGGAAGACAATTTTTGTCAAATAATTCCATGCGATAGAGACTTAATTTAGACCCACCAAGAAGCCGTTCCCTCATACTTCAAAAGAGAGCGTTTCTTTACAAGTAGATTTTGGCATAAATATTAAGCGTTGGGACGAAAATAATCAACCCAATATGGAAGCAGGAATATCAGTGTTAAATACGACCACCCAACAACTTGTTGCCCACCAACGTGCGGTTCTTGTGAATATTAATGCGTTATCCGGAAAACTCGCTCACCTGGTAAACATGTCCACTTGAGCGTATAAATTCACAGCCTCAGAACGACCTTCCTTTCTACATTATGGCCATTGGTTCGACTCCGCTAATGCTCGTAAAGGCGCTAAGTTTATCGGATCATTACTTATCGCGTTTTCTCTGCCCCACGTCGCTGTTATAAAAATACGAAACGGAGTCAAGTCCAGAGTATACATCTAGTGCGTTGACGTATTTTAATAGGCTGAAGACAACCTTCTTGATTTAGCAGAGGTGTGTTTGATCGAAGGAGCCACTTAAGACAGGCTAGTTCCGTCATTACCACCTGCTTATGCCCACATTTTTGTTTCTAATTTTTTACCGACTGAAAGTTTAATGCATTATTTGATCCTCGCCCAATTATTATGTAATGTTACATAACTATGCTTGCAGCAATCAGTACGCAGTTGCTATTCCTCCCGCTACTATTACTCCAGGGCAAGAATGATAACATAGTCACAGCTTTAACTGTAACTCATCCATTTGTATATGTACCCACCAATCCACCTCTTGGCGTGTGACAGGAGAAATCCTGTACTCAGTGCATCTCTTTTTATGGTATTAACTATTATCACTATTGTAAGTGAATTATTAACATTGCTAAACGTTCTTATACCCGGAGGTGGCGAATATTTTCCAAATGTGAGAATGATAGTCTTAGAAAATAATTATCTTGTATGCATCCGTTAGGAAACCATTAACTTAGGAAGTTAGTTCCGCCTTAATTAATTTCATCTGCTACTTCTTGACTGGAACAATTTATGCGTAACTCGGAATCAGTGATTCGCTGCTGATCCATTTATCTCGCCAACTACAAAACGTTGTTAAATGTGTTGTTTGTGTTACTAATTTCCCGGAAAATTATCGCTCGCTTACCGTAATCAATGATTGCCGGTAGGTATTAGTTGTTCGCGTATTTAATTTCCATTCAGGTAGCCTAATAATATTTCTTAAATGTTGGGCTTGCATCTTTTGTTAGATAATTTAATCAGCTTAAGCGTACTTTTTTCTTGGTACACGAAACATTCGATCTCCGTTTTATAGGAATCATAGAGAAAATTTTCATTAGTGAAGCTAGAGTATTCGTTTGTGAATTGTTTTTCGAAAAATTATTCGAAAGCAAATACTGGAATAAATAATTTGGAAATGATTTAGGTTTATCATTAGATATCCTAGTGTAGGCATTATGGTAATTTCTCTATAAAAGTTGGAATATATGTTACGCTTTTATTTGTTGTTCTTTTCGGTGAAAATAATGAGACTGTGTTTCTCGTCACTTTATTACCGATTCCTTGTCAAAGCTGTGAGTCTTACTCATTTTAAAATGATTTTAAGTCTTCTCTTTGAATGATACTCACTATAAGGCTTGCTACTTTATGTCAAATAAAAGTCCAAAAGCCTCCTAAAACAGGCTAAATAATTTGTAAGAAAAATTTTTTTTTAATGACGCAAGTCTTGACAGTTCTCAAATAAGAGCTTTAAAATCTCCTCGAAAGGTCATCCAGAAAAAAGAAAAAATGTTGAAATTTTTTTTATTTTTCAAAAAATTATACGAGTGTTTTGAAAAATGTTCTGTTAGTGTAGTAATTGTATGGGAGCTCGTTTACTATCTATTGGCACACGTATCAGTCATACATAACTACGTCTATCATCTGAATCATACGCACGTACGTTTATTATCTTTGCAATGTTTCTTTTCTTGTATTTCTAATCGATCTCCTGTCCTCATCTTTTTTCTCCCGCTTCTTCTTTTTTTTCTCTTTCTTTCATATCAATGTACATATATTATGCTTTTTTTTATTCTTTTCAGTAAGATTGCAGTCACTTTTCATTTTCTAATTTCCCCCTCTTCTTTAAAATTTTAGATGCCACTGTCTGTAGGTTTCGCCGGTTTTTCACGCTCCCCTTCCTGTGGGCGTTTTCCTGAAGGGTTCTATTTTTTCCTAAGTGCAATAACTTAGGTTTTTTAACCCGCAAACACATCTCTTTGTTGATTTTATTTTATTTTAACCCTATAAACTATTTCTTTTCATCTTTTATGACATAGGGTTAGATGTAAGAAGAGACTTACTAGTCTCAATCTCGCCCTGAAATAAAGTCGATTATTATTATTATTACGTACGCTTATCATTTTATGTATTGGATATTCCCAAAGTTATCCTTTAGCGTAAAGAGCTAAATATGTATCCATTTTAATTAAGTTTTCTTATTATCGGAACTAACCTCCATTAGCGCATTCGTACCAAATGTTGTTTAAAGAATTGGAGTCTCTGCCTGCCTGTGGGCTAGAAGGGTTCTACCGTAGTCTGGAAAATGAATGAATCTGAAACGAGATTGAGTAGTGGACCCCTTTGCGTGTGTGTGTACGGCAGCGGTTCGCATTGAGGGAGAGAGGCAGAAGTAGCAGCACGAAACGTTGAAAGATTCCTTTTGGACAGAGAAAGTGGGTCAACCCAAATTATTTCAAACTCAAGAATCTCACTCTTGCATCTCGCGATATTTGGACCTCCCATGCGATCCTTCTGTTTACTTAAATGTGTGATAACGACCTTTCCATAAGCAAACGCTGATTAGTGTTTTCGCGCATTTTCTTATTTTTGCCATTCATTCGGAAATATTTGGATTTATTAATTCCCGTTCCGTCTCTTGTTTCTTAATGCTTGGTAATTGGTACGCCCTCGAGGATTAGGGCCTGAAGTATGCAGTTATATAATTTCTATTCTAATTGAATCGATCTCTTGCACATATTTCAAAATATTATTGTACCAGGGGATGCAGGATGCCATTAGGATTGAAAAGTAATTATTTTTCTTTGGCCTGAAGTATTCATTTGTATGCAATTTCTATTCTAATTAAACAGCCCTCTTATTTCTTATTTAAATCCTCTTATTTCAAAGTGTTGTGGTATCAGGGGATGCAGGATGCCATTAGGATTGAACAGTATTATTTTCCTTTCGGTTCAATGAGAATACCAAATTTCGGTCCAATTCCTGTTCTGCTCCGGCTTTTACTCTCGAATCGGCTCGAATGTTTTTTTTTTCGCTCTGATATTACTCTCATTCGGTAAGGTTTAGAGTAAGTGCATTTTTCATATCATTAAGTTCATCAAATTTTAGTATGAACTTCATTATATTATGGGATATCGATGCGATCCTTTATAACCGTGCTTATGAGAAATAATGGTCCTGCTACCATGTCCTGTTGAATGGAAAATTTTTCATCTGCCTTTCAGTACAGAATAGAGAAACATGTATCTTTCATTAACTTTTATCTCAGTTTTGTTCATGACTGTGATAATATGAAAGCTACTGAGGTATGAGTGATGCTGAATAATGGCATTCATTAAGGTCTCTCCTTTTTGAATGCTATGAAAAGTTAAGTCTTCACGGGTCTTTAACCGGTTGAGAATGTTGGATGGCTCCGACGTTCCGGCAGCAACCTCTGCTACCCTTTTCAAGGATGTCAATGAAAGGGATGTCGAAAATGGTAGCAGAGGTTGGTGCTGAAACGTCGGAGCCATCCAACATTCTCACCCGGTTGAAGACCCGTGAGGACTTTCTTAGCCAAATTCACCGGGAAAGCATCAGATCATTATGAACATTGTTACTTGCAGAGTCATTGTGCTTCACTTACGCGAACTTGTTCCGCTTATAGCATTCATTCTCATTGAGGAAAGCACTGGCAAACTACCTCACTCCTCATTCTGTCTAGTCGCCTCATACCCCTCTCCAAAGCTTTTCTTTGCTAATGTTGGAGGGATGATGTTCAAACCTGCCTTCAGGTTGAGGACTACGTGAGAAATAGAAGGATCATCGCAGAATGATGCATCTGAGGGAATTAGCGGTGTGGTACTCATACTACTCCAATTAGGCGGAGGCTATTATGTACAGATACTGTGTCTTGAAAGCGGCATCCAAATAGAGAGGACGAGAGAGGTGATAGATATTCAAGTTCTCTGTGAAGTCTCCTTAAGATAGAATGCTGCGCTCCCACCGCGGCTAAGCGGCTTAAATCAGAAGCATTTGTTGTGGTTCCGTCGGCGTTCTCTGCACCCCTTTAACGGCGGCAAAGCAAACATTATCTTGTCAATTTAGGGAACATCGGTTAGCTCCTAGGTAGAGTAAACACAGGAATAGCTACACCGACCCGCGGTTTAGGGATTCACGAAACGTTGGCCAATTGACTAAATTAATTTGCTTCTCGAGGATATCCCGATGTGGTTAGCTGTCAGTGCTCTTTCACGTTTGCGGGAATGCGATTTTTTACTTCAGCCACTGCGTGGTATGAAAATCTGTTACACGGATTAATTAACAGCGCGTTTTGGTTCTTTAATTTCAAGTATTGCAAAAATGGAATTTATATATTTAAGTCTCAGCAAAAGTTCTTTTTATTGGACAACTGTAGTGGTAGACGTAATATACGACGTAGCAACAATGGACGAACACATACAACAAATCCTTAACCAGAAAAATTCGAACGGCCGGGACTCGAACACGGGATTTTGGGGTATGGGCCAAAATTTATCAGTATTCACCCAGCATTGTGATGAATATGGATGGCTACCTGAACTGAGAGGTAGCGGGGTGTGGTCTAGGAAAGCCAACATGGAGTGTGCGTCGATGCGCTGACCGTGTATCACCAATAGTATGTATCGCAAGGCTAGGCCGTGGTTCTCCAAGGGATGAAGGACTACTGACTTTATTTATTATAATTTTAGATTGTATTGCGTGATTAATCCTATACATACATGTATAGCATATGTATACTAGCATCATTTCGTGATATGGTCCTCTATATTGTACCAGATTGAGTGTTCACTCGCTGTCTAAATAGTTGATGGGCTTGTTAAAGGAGTACCAACAAATACTCCCCTCGAGGCATTATCTGGCGTATACGCGTCATCGCTATCATGCCAGGGTCCAGTTAGTTCCACATCACTTAAACATTTCGTCTCGTCGTCGAACTTGAGGGAAGCTAACAGATTTAGTCATCATGGGCGCTTGCGTTATGCAAGTCCGCGTCTACTTTGCGCCCAGAAAGCATTGCGAATGCATCGCACATTCTGCGTTTGTTTGTGTCTTGCCACTTTATTATTGGCGCTCAGTTACACGCCGTGATAACGACAGCAGCGCTTTAATAATTCATAGCCTTCACGCATCTGATTCGCGTTGTTGACTGTACTCCTTAAAATACCGGAAGGGCTTGTTAAAGGGGGATCACCGTTCGTAATGCGTTGGCATCCGCTTTCGTTTGCCGATGAAATTCAAAACTATCTTAGACTTAAAAGGAATGTTAGAATTATGTGGTTCATTTACGAAACACTGCGGACATCTGCTATTCTTTCTTCTTAGCAAATCTCACTTGGATCACTGATGAAGAATTTGCTCAATCTTCTATTCATCGATACTTGTATATGCTGAATTCATACTCAATACGCAATTTATATGAATATCTGTGAAATGTTTACCATTGTTCAACCTAATGACCATCAACTACTTGACAACATATGTCTGGTTACTGAATTCTGAATGAGGCGGTTTCATCAATTATGAATGGGAAATAAATTACAAGAATTTTATCCATTTCCTCTAGGAAAGAAATGAAGCGATCTCTTAACATTAGCTCTAAAGGTCATTTCGCAAGTAGGCTCCCTCCTGGAATCGAACCCTGGACCGCTTTCACTGAAGTCGAACGTGTTGTCCACCTGTCTATCCGGGAGACTCTGCACAAACTGTATCTTAGCCACAAACCTAATCTAAATCGTGACGGGACGCCACTGGAACTAACAATATTTAAAGGAGAAAAAATGAAACCATTTAGAACTGAAATTAAGCAGAACTGAAAGAATTCGTGGGAAGTTCGCGAACTGGGCGAAAACTCAAAGATTCTATTCTCTTGCAAGAATAATTTAAATGAATTCACGTTGATTACCATATGTAGGATTTTTTAAGATCTATAGATTTTGGTTTTACTGATAGTTTAATTAATATGTATTAATCTATTTATCATAAATGTGGCCAATATTTTTCCTTTGTGTAAACTAGGTTTTTAAACCTACAAAGTAGTTTTCTTTGGTAATTTGACCTGATTTAGCTGTTATTCTGAGTGCCAAATGACTTTCTAAAATATGTCATTACATCTTATGAACGTTTGTTTTATAAAAAAACCTGATAAATATACCTTGGAAAGTTTTACTGGTAATTTTGTCGGAAATACTTCTCATTTCCAATCCCCTTTTAAAGTCAAAGCTAATTATAGTATTTCATCGGATTTCCTTTTCAATGAGTGGAGGATCTTTAATAATCCTTCGTATCGATTGACATCCGCCTCTGTAAATTGTAAAACGAAGAATTGTAACGTTGATGTTTTCAAAACTATTATTATTTTTGACTCTCAAATATATTTTAATATTAATATTTTACTTCTTTTACAGGTAAGTTCCAATTACCAGTGATCTCCTAGCAATGGAACACCAAAGATAAACAGAGAAACAGTCCTTAATATTAAGGTAAATACTATGTGAGCCTTGAACATAACACGATATTTACCCGAGAAGCCAAAGTAAAATTACTGTAAGGAAAACTCGGTGGCTGTAGTGTCTATAACCTTAAATATGACTAACGTACTGCACAAGCATCGAAAACGAAAACCTCTGATCGAAGTACAGTAAAGGGAAGAACCGAAATAACAAACGTCTGACGTAGCTGAGACTCAAACCCCATCTCCCACATGGCATATTCAGTTTCACTTGCCAAAGTTCAGCTGCTAAATTTATCTATTAACAAAATTTAGTGCAATTATACTTTGTGAAGAGCATTAAAGAATATTTTGTCCAATGGAAAGTAGTCTTTGGCTCAGCATTACCGTGGGATTTCGAATTATTTTATTATAATAATGGTTTACCTTTATTATTAGAAAAAGTTCCATTCTCAGCGCAATACATTTCTTTCGTATTTGAATGACTTTGATAGCTAATGGTTCATCTCGTAAATATCTAGTAGGATTACTTTTAGATCTGGAAAACTTCCTAGCAAAATTACTTGAACTCGACGGCGTAACATCCGGTGCCGGGGAAACATCAAATACATATTTCGGGTGCGATCGCCGAATAAATGGACGAGAAAAGTGGTGCGGCACCGCGATGGGAACACCATTGACGTAGGTTTCGGCTATTTCTGCGCATCTGCTGGATTTTTGTGCTCGCTTTCGCATACGTTCAGCAAATTACCCCAAGGACGCGCGATAAAATGTACGCACGTCTCTCTTTCTTCGTCGGTTATGAAATACTTCTTGGAACGAACACCTGTGGCGATTCTCCCATAATTACATCCCTCGGAATCCCATGCTTTCGCATTCGTGAGATATGGTTGTAACATTTCGGAGGATTTCGTTCCAGGCGAGCGAGCGAAAGAGGGAAATTGTTTGATATTAATATTTTTCGTGTTGTTACCGCATGAGACTCGGAGTGATTGATCACCGCTTTGAAGATCAGTTATCCGTGCACGACACTACATTTTGGAAAGCTTCTTGCGTTTCGAAACCGCGTTAACCGGTGCATGAAGAAGTTACTCAACATTCCGTGGTTTTCATAATTTTCTTTTCCTTTGCGTAGAGTCGTAATAAAAGAGTTTTTATTGAACTTTTCTCCATGATTAGTTCAAAGATAACGCAATCCGACTCCTTCCACGGAAAATATATTTGAAAAAAACACGAACGATTTCGACGGTTCTACCTCATCTTCAGGCAACCGGAAGAAATGCAGAATGATTGCCGATAGACAGTTTTCATTTCTTTATTCACTTTAATTTTCACGATTTTAAGCTAATTTTTGAGAAAGCGGAAATGGTAATAAAACATCTATGCATTAAATTTCGATTTGTGAAGAATTGTTTTTTTAGCTCTAAAGACGTTTAAATGTGTGCAGATGTAATTTCTGTGTATATGACTTTGCCACTGGGAAGTACGAGTAGTCTACACGTGACGTACTTATATTAATAATAATAATGGTAAATTAAATTAATATTGTGTACTTTATTGACAACTGATTTTTATTACAGTTCAATTTAATTCTGGAATGAATAATGGATTCTTCTTTCACACTTGTAAGACATATTTCCTCGTATCGTATTTACGCCTCTGGCTTCTCCAAGCTTCTCCAACTTAAACACTACGCAGTAAACCTTATAGTTATTTTAAAAAGATAAAAATTCCAGCTTTTTATCATTTATAGCATATAATCATAATCACCCTCTGTCATTACTTTATCGGTACCAGGAATTTCTTAACCGTCGCTGAAATTCGAAACTGTGCACTTTAGACCTGTCTTTGTATCTAATATGTGCATATGAAGAGATGTATATAATAAGTAGTGTTTGTTACAGTTTGTTTTGTCTCATCATCCGAGTGGTAACGCGGTGATTACCAAAGTTCGTTTATCGAAGTTGGGAAGGTAAACAATCGGTAATGGTCCATCCTCCTCTTTTCTGTTGTTGCGTGATTACCTTTCCGAGTTCTATTCGTGATGCGTATCCATTGCCCTTGCTTTGACTCCGGAGGCGATGGATGCATCACAATGTAGCTTTTCCTCCATCACTTTCCGTGAGCGTTTGTTTCCATTAGGTGTGATTAACACGTGTGCCTCTTTCATCCTCAATGACTGAGGGGGTTTTTGCGAGGAGGAAAAAGGTTCTTTTAATGCATTAACGAATAAAACTGTTTTATGCGAAATTTTGGATTTCGTAAAAAATCTATTTTTCCGCTTTTACCTTTTATCTTAAAGATATTGTTGCATAATTCAAAATCATTTCAGCGACGAAATCAGCATTTTCAGATACTCGTAAATGCGGCATTGATCGACCCCTTTTTCCCGGAGTAATAAGGAATCAAAGAACGAAATCCACTCGACTGTTCTGAATCAAATCCAGAATTTTACCGCAGGTTAAAATGAATCTCCTTCAAATGGAAATGGCGATTTCCTTCCCGATGATTTATCGATCTATCCCTTTTTTCTTTTTCTTTTAGAAACATCAATAGTTTTTTTCTCTCGAAAAAAAAGATTTGTGCGAGTTATTTTTGGCAGGGATAGACTGGCAGGGAAACATCCAACGTTGCTCCATCTTGGTTTTCTTGCAGGGGTTTATTTTTGAGAGCTCCAACCGCTTGGGAATTGAGGATAAAGGAAAAAGAGAGGGAAGCGGTTGTATAGTTCTGAATTCATCTCGAATGTAGGCGAAGGAGGTAGAAGATGCTTCTGAAAAGGAGCTCATGTTATTGGAGCGACAAACTTTCTTCATGGAGACATTTCTTGCTCGAAATCGTTCAAATTTCAGCTCGAGTTGCTTTTTCCTCAAGTCTTACACTTTTCATAACAGGTGTGAAAATGTTCGATTATACATGTGAATGAAATTGATCGTTTATAACGTTAAATTTTATATGAATAAGAGAAAAAAATAAGCAACTGTTTCTTCGGTAACCCTTACTTTCACCGATTGTGTAGTGATTAACAATGGCTATAGTCCATCAAATTTATCCTCACGGCTGAAGACGAATAACAACAAAAATTACGTGTTTTGAGGCGCGGGGATAGAGACCAGTCGAGGAATAGTAGTTTAAATTTGCTTAACTCTTATTGGTCTGTCTCTCCGCGCCCTTAAAGAGGTAATTTTCGTTACTCCTCCTCAGCTGTGAAAATGAATTTAATAGAGTATTGTAGGTCTAATTAATAGAGTTTAATAATCATATTGAAATAATAGTATAATAATCAGAGGTGTAACTAAAGGGGTGGTTTTGGGGTTCCAATCCCCCCCACCACATGAGAACAGCGCCAACAATAAGTGAAAGCATGCGAGAGATTCGGATAGTATACATATATAAATCGGTTTTTATTTTCATTAGATTTTGGGGGGATGTATTCCTGCCGCACATGATCACATCGTAGCTAAGCCCCTGTTTGTAATAGTATAAAGTATAATATTGGCAAGAATATAATAACGGTAGAGTCCTCGTCCTGTCAGACTATTTTCATGTCCGTTTTTTCTTGGTATTTTTTCCTAGGTGTACCCCTTTACGTGCTAAGTTACCAATACCCTTTTCCTTGAGAATACGATAGCGTATAATTATTGCTGAGTATAATTCCAAGCAAAGGCTTCTGTCTTGGGGCTGTCTTTTATAGTATTACAGGTAAAAATATTCTTATAAGAGTGTTATTTTCTTCTGTTGTCTTGAATATATACCCTTATATATTTAAATAAAAAAATTGCAAATACTAGTCGACGAGTAAGTAGGGTATCCGTGAGTTTATTAGGCAAATATCAGCGTATGATCCATGGTTATTTTGCGAATTAATGCTGAAAGCATACAGCTACCATATTGGAAATTAATTTTGAATTGGTATAAGTGTGCTCTTCACAGACTGAGTCTTTCAAATAAATTTCACTCCTGTTAAATGCCATTGCGAAATATACTACTCGTTTAGAAAATTAACAATCGTTTTGT
The DNA here is from genome assembly GCA_000376725.2 of Ladona fulva. Lineage (NCBI taxonomy): Eukaryota > Metazoa > Arthropoda > Insecta > Odonata > Libellulidae > Ladona > Ladona fulva. Next base: position 470,434 of record KZ308323.1, on the reverse strand, counting down.
GTAATATTTCGTATATCATTACTACATTTCACGTATTTCTTAAATATTACCGTAATGGAGTCACTCCAGTCAAAGTTCCTTCAGTTGATTTTCTTTCATTTCCAATTTCGCTTCAGCTTTCCATAAGAACGTTATTTCGTGGAAAGGGTTAAGAAGCCTACAATTGGTTGCTCATCTAGGTGAAAAATTTCTTGGATTTAGAGGGGGAAAATGGTGTCTTAAAAATTTAAGTCGTGTTGAATTTCCGGCTGTGATAATTTCTAAATTTCATGAATATTATCATTCCGGGTCCAAGGTCTTTAAACGCAAAAAAATTTTAATAATCATAAGCCACTCTTAGTTCGGGTTCTTTTACGGTCCATCAAAATTGTTACTTCTGTGAGAAATAAGCTGGAACTGAACCGCAATAAAACTTCAAAGAAAACTGATGCCGATTTATTTCTTAATGATCTGCAAATGCTTGAAATGTTTTAATTCGTTGACGAAAGTTCAGCTCCGAAGGGTTGTTTACGAAAAACGGCCCTAAAACATTTTCTTTCAGTTGGGCTCATTAGCGAGCACTTTTGATGCGTAAATTCCGTTCAAACAGTCTTCTCAGTACTTATTCTTCGTATAAACACCGGTTCATCTAACTCTCAGTAGATTCTTGCGTCCTGCATTTTCCCGCCCTCTTTCATTTCTCAACCTATACATAGCCCCTACGCCTTTGATCATCTAACAGTATTTATCTTTGTCTTCCCTTCTGTCTATCTCTCTGTTTATGCTACCTTGAGTTACTTTTTCCAGCAATCCATCTCTCACAGAAATTGAACTACGCATGCATCCTGCTTTAGGGCTGTTTGTCAAAATAAAGTCCTTTTCCCCATCATCTTCAACTGTTCCTTGTTTGTTTTTCCTATAATCCGAGCTTAATTTTTCTTGCCTTTGCCGCACTCACTTCTCTAAGCTCTCCAAACTTTCATTAGAATCTACGTTAAGGTCCATGTTTCAAACCTTTGCTGCAGAGCTCTATTGAATAACCACAATTCAATCCGGGTTCCAGTCCCGGTTCCGTCAGACTTTTTTCATATCCGTTTCTCCTTGGGAGTTTTCCTAGGTGCACGCCTTATCGTGCCAAGTACCTAAAAAACTCTTTTCCTCATTTTATTCTTGCCTTTACCTAGCTATAAGTATTTTATTTTATGAATTTCTAGATTTCATAGAAAATGGAGTTTTTCTTCAATTTATCTACGATATTTTTACGCGGGTCGCCTTCCTTGGCGTGAGAATCAGATCTTTAATCGTCTTTATTTGATTCCGTTCTTCAAATGATTCCTCCTTCTCTTTGACTAAAAGGGTAGTGGTGCAATTTACTTGAGAGACATTCTGATTGATTTGGTGAAACGAATCGAAGATTAAGTCCTGTTGGTTGTAGACATCTATATTTCTGGTAAGATTTGAGGCTTTCCCGGTGAAATGTACGTTGGATGAAAGATGAGACTACCCGGTTAGAAGCCCGACAAGATTTCATCCAATCTATATTTCTGTGGCGAATTAAAAATTAACGTAATAAATTTTTAAACTAGCTATTTTTGTTGATAACCAAATATTATTTATTGGTGACATTCATCACTATTTATTACGAAATCCAAGGCTGAATAATTCTTTACCTTGTAGTTCGTAAGGCACCTTATTCCCAGGCGCTATCGCGGTTTCCATTCTTCATTTTTCGTTTTAATTTAATGGTAATAAAATAATTATGAAAGAGTATACGTTAGAGAGAATTATTCTATCATCATGAATGTTATTCCTCCTGGTGAATCTCCAAGCCCTCCAAGCTTTTATTAGCATCCATGTTAGTGTCCATGTTTCAAACCCTTGCAGCAGAACTCTCCAGAACAACCACAAAGTCAGCCACTCCCCGAAAATCTTGTCAAGACCCGTCGTCTTATGCTTTACTTTATGAAAATCTTAGCTACTGTTGTTCTAATTCTAGGCTTTACTGTATGCCTCCCTTTACAAGGTTGGATACCACCCAAGCAGGACGAATTGCCCACCTGTTCTTGTTAATTTTGTCTACCATCATCGTAGGCTCCTTCCCCTAATGTCTCAATGTTCAAGATTTCAGGCATTAATATCTGTGCCAAAACCCCATGCTTAAACCTTTAATGCAACGACTAGTAGTTACAAATTCGATTCACGACCTAAATATGACATTCTTAGTATTACGATCCTCTATTTCGCATAAGTGAAATATTGTCAACGCTCGCTAAAGATTTGTCACCCGAGTTTTTTGGATATTTCTTTAGAGAGTATCTACAGAATTTATTGCGTCGCCGCAACTTTAGGAGACGTTTATCGTCGCCAAAAAATGTCAACATATGCCGCGACAAATTTCTCACTAGCGGTCATCTATAACCTGCATCCATATATCTTTTGTAATACCTTGATAGCTATTGGTCGTAAATTTCCGTCGTCCGCGTCATATCTCTCGTATAGTTTTTATTTGCAAGAAAACTCGCTCGGCCCTGCGCTCTTTCTTCTCATTTTGTAAAAAAATGGCTGTAACTAAGAGAATGGGAAACCGTTGTCCGTTAAAAGCAATCCTTGTCTACAAGCGACGCATCTGGTCGTAAAACCGAGGGACATTTCTTATCGTCGCTCGTTTTGCACCATATACCAGGCTGTGGTTTAATCGCTCATCTCCGTCATTTAGTGTTTTGTATTGCCGTTATTGCGTTTGTACATATCGTACGTCGTACTTTTTTGTGTTATGTTGTCATAATCTGTACGATAGGTGCGTAGCAGTTCGTTTATATACTGTAGTGGTGGAATCGTGTTGAAGTAGAACGTAGATTAAAATGTTCTTAGTTCAAGCGTCTCTCTCGATGGATAAATGAGGGTATTGAGACAATGATTTTATATATAGTACAGCAATATCTCGGCTAACGTAGATAGTTCGTTCCGGAATCACATTCTTCAGCCGAAAACTTCTTTAGTCGAAACGTGATATTGTGAGGCGTCTCACTTCTTGTTGTCTTGAACGCAATCAACCCATTTGGGTTGGTGGGTGTCCCTTATCTGATGAGGTTAGCTCATTTCTTTGCCACAGATACAGACGGGAAAGATAAGATACTGGAATGGTCCGATCATTCATTTTAGCTGCTTTATGTTAGCGCGCATCCTAAACTAATTCGTTATCCGAATCCATATTCGTTCCCCTAGTCCGAAAAACAGCGGAAATAATCTTCGTCAACCGGAGGGGGTTGTTAACCGAGGTATCACTGTATGTGTAACCAAGAGCTCAGGCCCTGTTTTGTCAATTTACCTAGCCTGTTACTGTCGCATACCTTTTGTAGACAAAGTGAATGTTTCAACCTGCCGATTCTAGCATATATTTCTAGAATCGCGCAGTTGGTTCCGTCTTTGTAGCAGGGACTATATTTATCCAGGGTCTTGATTTCTCCAAGTCGAAATTATCGGAGATCTTCATCATCCTCCTTTCCCATTTCTTCCCGACTCCGCCAGGGTAGGGTGTCCGTGAATCAGTGACCGTCATCTCATGTTCAATAATGCCATCACATCTCATTCCAAACTCTGCTTCTTCAACTTTTCTACCACTGTCTTTTTTTATAAAATCTGTTAGCTCTTTACCCGACTGGGTCACTTTGTTCCCTGCTGCCATTTTGGTATCTCTTCATCTTAAACTTTCTTTCATTCGCTCATTATTTTGATCCTGGTAGTCCATTTCTCGTAATACTACCATGATCGAAAGCACCACGCGTCGCTCTTAGGGTACGCCATTGCATAGGTCGTAGTTCACTTATCCCATTCAAATCGTCTGTTTTACTATGAGGTCTCCTCCCTCAAAAGCATTCTTAACCTAATTTCCAGGGAGTTTTGATATCAGAGTTTACGAAAGGAAAGAATATCAGAAAGCGACTGTTTATGAATTAGAGATTTGAAAATACCCTATAAACCATATGTAGCTTGAGTTATGATCTTATATGGAACTTGAGTTTGGAACCACACGGAGAGAGTTTACCTTCTCCAAATTGAGTTACCTTACCAGGCTAGGGAGCCCCAGCTGCCCTTGTTTGGACAACACTCCGTCAGACTTCTACCATTCAATCTGTCTGGTTTGGATGTCTCTGTCAAGTGACTTAGCCTCTCGCCAGTGTGATCTCAGGGTGCGCAAGGGGAGTACGCAGACCTAACCACCTCAATATGGCGGTGGTTTACGTGGAGGCGTGGATATTGAAAAACATTTCCTTACTTCACCTACATCGTAGTTTTGATTGGGGACTATATCTATGCTCCTGCTTCAGGATGGCTAAAATCTCATTATAATGATAGTATGAGATTTTTGGTGCATACAATTTGCTAGAAGTAAAGTTTTAGAAAAAAACTAAATTTTAATAACATTTAATTTTACTCTCGGTTATTAGAACATGTATATAACATGTATGTACAATTAAAAATTGTAACTCAAGGTAGATTTACTGAAGTGCTCTCTCCCATAAATTACTTTACCAAAGGTACGTCACCCACGTTCTCGTACTTGCAGTTTCTACATTTTCGTACTCTTCTGTGTAATTACATTACTCCCTTTTCTCTTGAGATTTTCCATCTTCTTTCATCAATATATGTAATTAGCTAAAATTGAGTTAGGTTAAAGAATAAATTCACCCCCTTAGTTAACGTCATTCTCAGTTCACAGTTACACATCAGCCTTTTAGACTTTCATCTTACGCTAGTCTTCAGACATTGCTAACGTAATTTGCCAGAAAGACATCAAAAGAAAAGTGAAAATTGCAGTTTCGTAGGAATCAGCTCATTTACTAGTATCTTTTGATTTCATCGCCTTTTTTATCATTGAAAAGAACTTCGGATGCATGTATTTTCAAGGCTATAAATCGAAAACCTAATCTACTGATCGGGAGTTCCATCCCGCACTAAAGTGGAGTCATTGATCAATTCATGATGGGCAGCAACGGGGAGCTTATAATCATTCTTTGGTTTGTTGATGATTCAGAAAAGTAATCTCGGGGATGATGGAAACTTTATTCATAGCTTCCTCGTTGATTCAAGTGCATAAGCAAGCTAAATAGCTCTAGGAATAAGCTGACATTTGCGTCATGATTTATTACCCAATGCAGTTTCTGCCATCAACTCGAAAACGGGCGCTTTTATCGGAGTGGTGTTAATTGCATGGACAGGCTCCGTGGCGTGAAGCCGATTGTGATTCAGTGATTAGCTCTCGAGAGATTCATCATCCGTAATCCTTAACATCGCCTTTAGAAAGGCGGAAACGGCCACGGAAAATAAGTGTTTTGTTGCATCGCTAGAAATTAATTTCATAATTTCACAATTATTGTATTTATGTATTTTACCATTTGCATGTCGTGTACTAAGTTCGGTCTTTTGGTAACCTGATGATGATGCATTGGAACCCGGGTCGTATTTTTTTCCCTTAAGTTGTGGTAGTGTATACATTATAGTGTTTATCTTATTAACTTTTTCCAGTATTTAAGGTGCTAAGGGTCTTTTCTTTCTGAAAAAGGAAATTCATGACAGAAATAATAGTAGCAGTTTATTCACTTATAATTTTAACTTCTTTAATGGAAACAGGAAGACTCCAATTTTATCCATTTTCATAATCATTATCTTTTACGAACACAAATAATGATGTTTTTCCTAACCGGAAAAATCCGAATATCCAGGACTCGAACCCGGGGCTTTGGGGTTGGAGCAATAATTCGCTAACTATTCGCGGCTGGTCACACATTGATATTCGCAAGTTTTGTCGATACGTTTCTAATCAGTGCTTTTATTCTCAGCTAATTCAAAAATACCTTAAATTAAACACTAAAACTTTCTCAAAGTCAAATAGTAAAGTATTAATAACTTTAATTCCCGTTTACTTGGGGCAGTATTAAAATAATTTTAGCATTTTTATCGAATAACATAAATTATGAATTTATAAAATATAAAATTTATTTCACAGAAATCTCCTGAATGGATTTTTGGTTCAATTTCTCGCTAGATATTGAACATTCTTTTGTTGTAGCTGTTATGATTCAAATTAACGCGAGGTTTACATTTTAGCATCTGTGCACCAACACTGACAAGCCTCTTTGCCTTTGGAATACGTATTTCGTACATTTGATTACTTCAATTCAACACAAAGAGGAATGAAGTTTTTTTCTACAATTTTAATTTCTTCTTCGATATAGCCTTACCAGGAAAATTAAAAATTAAATGTCATTCATTTCCTTGCACAATGAGGTGATGTATATACTTTATTTCTTTGACAATATGTCTAAGAAATTACTACCTTAAAAGCATTTATCGTGAGTAAACCTTGTTTCAAAGCAGTGTTACTAAAGTAAAAGTGCACGTAAATGCTATAAAGTCTGCGACAAGGTTTTGCTTTCACACTTACTCGTAATGTTACTTGAACTGTATTTCTTGGACGTCCCACGTTTAGCAAATCCTAGGCTCTATATTTGTGATTCCTAAATGCCCCTGTAAATAGCATTGCTGTGTGATAAATGTACGCCGGAAGGATATTTCTGGGTGAAATTTCCACGTTCGCGTCCATCACTCTGTTCTGTTTTGATCTTTACAAAGACCGTTTATTAAATTCCTTAGGAAGGAAAATTAAGACGTACTTCTTGGACTTGGATATCGCTGTATAAATTTTATATACGATTAATACTGTTTCTACTGTCTAGAGATTGATGTTTGCATCGTTACGTGTATTAAATTATTTGATAATTTACTAGTATTAAAATTTTCCACCCTACGAATCAAGTATCAAGTCCTTGGAGAGTTTGTCATCAGCGAATGCAATAAGCCCGGCGCAGAATTTGCCCGGGGATGCTGGAAATCCTTTGATGCATTGGACAGCTTTAAATGGACTCAGCGGGTTGTCACGGAGATAGAATGCCCTTCATTTTCCTAATCCTCCGAGCTCTAGAATACGCAATCGCAGTTTAAACGAACTGCTCTTTTTTCCGTCCTCGTCGACGGTGTTTAGGAGAGAAGTAAATAATCCGAAGTGGAAAAATGTAGCCATTCCCACGTATTTCACGCGTTGATAACTCGAGTACTTGGCGGGAAATATCTTCCCCTGATCTCGCCGCGGATAAGTGATGCTTTTAGAACGAGGTGATGCGAGGCGTTGGTGAATTAACCTTTCACCGTGACGTCCTTGTCAGCTGTGCTTCAAACCGCCTTTTCTTCCCGCGTAAAGGTCACTCGTTCGAATCCCACTCTCCCCCGTTGAGACACCCTTCATAAATTCCTCCTTTTATTATGTCAAGACCCACAGGCGAAGTTTATAAATAACCAACTGCGCTAATCTTTCTCGTGGACTCCTAACTAGGGAACTGCACTAGAGACGATTTACCGCGAATCGATTTTATTTAACGGCATCTCGCCTCTTTTATTTCCTTAACGGTATTGAGAATATATATACGGGATCGCGTGTGCTTTTCTGTTGGATCGCACCAAACGTTTCTTTTGTCGGTACCTTAACGGTATTTTTTTGTTTTGCAGAGTTCGAAAAGGCTGGAGGATAAACTTCTTTTTCACGGGACACGAATCGGTCACCACCGCACAAGGAGAAAGTTCATATTTCCTTTACTATATACGTTTCAACTTAGGTTGTTGAAGACGCTGATATAAGTGGGTAAGCCGACAATATCAGTGGGTTTTCTGCCGTACGAGTTCTAATGGAAGGTCGTATATTTAGAAAGCATTCCTTTTGCAGAAATATAAATTCAAAGCGATATCTTTATGAGATAATGAAATATCTTAATGTGTCTTTCAATTATCTTCGTCTTCGTTTCAAATATTTTTTTCTGGCTTGGCTTTGGCGAGGGAAGTATGCGAGGATTTTTTATTAGTTGCGATAGGACTGTGGATGTATTCTTTTGTACAGCCATTAATGTAAGGTTAGTCGTGTCCCGATTATTTTACTTTAATATACTTATGCAATGTACATCTTTCGACTGACTATCAAGAGCCTTATCACCTCCGATAGTTTATGTTAATGTACATTGATTATAGCTGACAATCCTTGTTAGATATGTAATTTAAAGGAAAGGTTATGTATCGTAATTAATCTATTGAAAATCCTCAGGTGAACTTTTGAACTCCATTATCTCAGGTACATTCTTTGAAACTCGGTATTTCAATGATTTTACTTTAATTTCTATGAATTTGATTCTAAAAGTTTACGCACTATTTCATTCTATGGATTTATTTCACTAAGGATTTGTAACATTTAGTACGGCTGAAAGAGTCTTGCCAGAAAGTTAATTTTGTTTAATTACCCAAGTATTCATAAGAACCGATAAACGCACGTCTTAAATACCTTCTTACCATTTGGTCTTAAAATATTCATTAATGAACTGGATATTTCGAACATGATTACTAGAGAAGAGGTTGTTGATTATTCATTGAGATTCTGAATTCCATGTCCGCAACCTCTCTCACTCATCAACTCTATCTTAATTAGCAAGATGGGAAGTATCTTCCTGTAGAATGAATGCTGCGTGAAGTTTTCGGAAAGAACTGTTGGAGAAAAAATAAATGTAATACCATTTTTTTCGAAAGTCGTAGACGGAAGTTTTGTGAAGGCATCATTAAAATTTTAGCATAGGAATAGTAGGCCTCAGTCCATGTCGGGAAACTTTCCTCCGGGGAAAACAGTCGCGGAATAGCAAATTTTCATCGATCCCCGCAAGGTTTCGTTTTAGGCCCTCCAAAGCTAATCGCATCTCTCCAGGCAATCCGCTTCACTTCAGTCGCCAGTCAAAACCTCGAGATTTGTTATCTTTCTCCCTTATTAGCCAAGAATTACTTCTTTGTTCCACATCCATTCTTCGTCTCGTTTCAATGTGTTCAATGGAATGATGATCTGTGATTAAGATCAAATTGTCATCATAGATATCACTTCGCTTGACGACATTTTCCGCTGCGATACTTACCAAATATATCTCTTTACTTTTATTTTTGTATTTCCCCTATTTTTTGTCGTTGCCTCGATATTATAATCTTATTTATACCTTCATACCTTAAAAGTAAAAATCTAAGTAAATTTCGACATCGATCAGTTTTTCTATCCTTTTCTTTTAATCCCTTCATACTTAATTTCATCTGTGGCAGTGTTTCGATATTTTTATTCTAGAAGGTTATCAGAGATGCATACTACACGCAGAATTAACTAAAAATAATTTTAGAATTAACTAAGAAAATTTTTATTAAGATGAAGGTCTCAATAAGCAAATATATGTGTAAGTACAAAATTAATCGCTCTGGAGAAGTTTCGCAAAGCAGGCAACAGAAGAAGAAACGTGATGTAAAGATTCTATCAATTCAGAATAGCTGTTCAACTTATTTCCCTACTAATACAGTGAGAATCCAAGGAATAAATTATTTGCTGGTTCATTGTAAAATAAAGAGGCTTTTCGAAATTTAGTATCGATGACGGTTACCGACTTTCAGGTCGATTTTCAAACTTTGATCATTCAGATCATTATTTCCTATGATATGTCAGGGATGGGGAAAATGTAAACGTTTGTCCGTACTTCGTAAAGTTCTTTATGTTACAGATAAACATGGTGGTACAATAATGTATCGTAATTGTAAGGGATTAATGGTGATGAATTTTATTTTTTTATGTGACCTTTCTTTATCTGTGTTCCTTTTGCCAGAAAGCCCTTTCATACGTCTTTCTTTTCACCTTACTACCTTTCACATTCTCTTCATACATCCTGAGTAAAACTAATACTCCTTACCTGAATATCAGATCGCTTTCCGTGACACAAACCCCCTAAAACAACATTCTCATCCATTTATGCATCGTCCGAAAGTACCTCGACCCACTCAAAATAACAGAGAATCCCATTATCTCAAAGGACGAGGTCCGCATATGAAATACTGTGATTCCATTCTGTATTTTATTTATCTATCAAAACCCTCTTACTCTATACTCGAGAGCTCTTACGCATTTTCTTCCTTTCTATTTTCCCTTCGTCACTCTCCCGAGTTTTTCTGATTCAATCTGATATTTTTCCTTTCACCGGTAAATATAGTTTTCCATTTCCCTATTTGTTTGGTCTCCTCTTTCGAGGTATAGTTTATTTCCAATAACTCAGAACCTCTGTCTTTCCTCGCCGCTTCCCAAGGTTTCCCCGTCGCTTGAATTGTATTATAAACACATTTATTTTGAGGTCGATTTTCTTCCCGTTTTCCTATTTACAGATTAAAAATGAGACTGGTTTTCTAGTGCTTATTGTGCTGTTGAGAAATCACAATCAGGACCAGCTAACATTGGCATTATTATCATGCCAAATGATTTCGTAAAAAAGTATAGTATTCTTATTCGAATTAGGTTAATTGCCCTTTTCGTAATTGATGAGTAAACGAAGTGATTATTTTCGTTTTGCCTGTAATTAAGAAGAAACTGCTTGTTAAAATTATTTATCCAAGGGTAAATATTTGTCAAAAATAGCGACCTGATCGGCAATCGAACCCAGGTCTCCCACATTCTGGCCAGGTATTCTAACCTCTGAACCATGACGTGTATTTTTATTACTGTTAGAAAAGCTGCCCGGAAAGTTAAAGACCTGGGTTCAAATCCCAGTCATGTCGCTATTTTTCACAACTGCTTATCCTTTGGTTTTAAGGCGTACATCTCATTGTGGAAAGTTAATACCTTATCTGGTGACAAAGCCGTCGCCAACGTTTCGATGACTGAGTGCGTAAGTCAAAAAATTAACGAGAGAACTTTTTTATTTGTTCGTATTCCATCGAGAGAACAGAGAAGATAGAGAGAGAGAGAGGTCAATGCTTCAAACGATTCCCTTAAGTAATTTAAGGGTAAGACAAGACCCTTTGATATCGCGTGGTTGTTTTTACGGGAATTAAGAAAAGGCTTGGCCTTCTTATTGGGTTATGCCTCATTAGGTGAAATTACTTACATTGATGAGGCATCGTAACTACTACCTGCATTTCATCTGTGATTTCCAAGTCATTCGAAGAATTTTTCATCATTCACTACTATCGTTTAGTGGTTAAGTGATTTACCTACTTTTTTTAGTTGGTAAACTTTTACAGCCGTACATACAACCTCTTCATCGTCTTTACTTTGATTTCGCTTTTAGATATTTCATATTTTCTTATACCTGAGATTTATTACTACTAGTAATGAGAAAGAAATTCGCGAACGTTCCTAATCTGCTGATTTGAGATAAACAGAAATTTACGTATTCGAACTCATGGGGTCCGACAATCTTTTAATCTTATTTTAATTTCTCATTTAGCATCATCTCAGATTCATTCCATCTTGATTTTACTGAAGGTGTCCTTAATAACCTCGTCTGGCATTTTCCGTTTTTCCGTGATGAAATGTGTACATCTTCCCCTTAACTCCATACCCTTATCTTTCCTTGTTTATTGTTTATTTTTCTCTTTGTAAGCGCACGTCTTTGTTTCTTTTCGTCTTTAGTTTCATCGCCGCGGTGTATTGAATATATATAATTTGTTACTATAATTTTGCTAAATTTGTTAAGGAATGTTATGCCTTGAAAATTATTGGGTGATCAACCTTGAGATATTGGAATCCGATGCAATTCTCCGATGTAGTCAGACAAACTCCTCCTTTCTCCTATGAAGGATTCCGTGGCACTTCTTTGAAAATCATACAAATTTACTCACTTTATTTCTGTGGCATTAATTAGCTATTCATTTAATAATATGAGTTGTACTCTTCCTGTCCAATAATCTTACGAGAAAGTGTTATTGTAAATGTATATCGCACGAGCTGAATTTTGCGATTGCCTATTTTTCTCATATATCTAGTCATTGCAAACAAGAGAGCCAAACCCTCTTAGCGAGGATGGGAAGTCGGTGATAAAGACAATGTAAATAATTTTTGGTGTATCAAATGAGTCGGAGGATTGGCTAAGATATGTTGCAGTGCATCTGGGAACGAAAAAATCCGCCTTATAAGCGGTTATCAGAGCGTCATGTATTTTTATCACAAGCGGGATAGGGTCTTAGGCCCGTTTCGGACATACCAGTTTCGCCCAGCAGGCACAAAACCGGACGGTACGCCTCGGGAAATAAACTATTGAAGTAAACAAGTACAGTCACACTAGCGACCGGACGTTTTTTTTTTTGCCTGCCGGTCGCCGGGAGACGCTATCCGGCTGTCGGATATTCAGAAACGTAAACACTACAGATAACCACAGCCGTTGAGCCGGTTGTTTCCCAGCGACCGGCCGGCAAACAACCGTCTCTAGCGTGGAAGGACTCATTTACTTCAATAGTTTACTACCCACAGCTCACCGTCCGTTTTTTGCAGGCCGGTCGAAACTGGCGTGTGAAAAACGAGCCTTAAGCAGTAGCGTTTTGATCGGGCTTTACTGTATCATTTTTGTACATAAAGAATTAATCAAGGAAGCTGGATTTAAACAATAAAATCAGAGTAAAAACTGCCTGTATGACAATAGTCCTCAATAATGAGGGATACGGAGTCTAAGAAACTCGAGAAACAATATTTGGAAAAGTTAGGGAAGAAGGATGTTGATGCTACAATGGAGCAGGTGATTTAGGGACTAAGCTGCTGGGGATTTAAACTGCTTTGTGATATTGTTTAGGTAAAGTACTCTACAAGACAGCACCACTGGATGTCCCCAAACAAGTTACACATGTTTTCTTCGCCGTTGCCGGGTTGAATGTCCACGGAGCGAAGTTTAAGATGGTGTACGCAGCTTTAATTCCTTCTCCTCATCTTCCCTTCCTCTTCAGACTGTTTTCCAGGTATGCGCTCCGCTGGGCGTAACGACGGAGACGATTCGCGTGGGAGTCTGTGTGTGAGAAGGAATTGAGAAGCTCATTACCCCGGCATGTGTCGCTCTCTACGCCGTTTATCCATCCACTTAGACCTCTGTATCAGATAAATAAGAGTTCAGTTCTCTTTCATATGGATCCTCCTTTTTATCTACACATGATCAGCGTTTGATTAAAGAAAAAATTGAATAATACATTTTTGAGGGAATTGTCTGCTTTTGGATCACGAGGAAATGTTTTGTATACTTTCGTTATGATTCATATTGATGAATAACTCCGAGATAACTACATGAAAAATCAACTACGGTAGTCTGAGATATCCTCATCGCGTTGTAGAAGTCGTGTTTTTCTGCAAGTATTTTAAATTGATTAATTTCGTCAATCTCAACTGATTACGCCTTCCTATTGAAGCTTGAAAGAAGCGAAATTTCTCTCTTGCCATAATTTGTTTTTTATAGCTGGTTATCTCATATTCCTGTATGCATAAATTTGTACAGTATACTCAAACCAAGTTAGTTCCTTGCGTTTTATCTATCTTACAACCGTTTTACGGAAAAACATCTGTACGCGGAAAGTCCCTATGCATCTGCTCATGATTTTATTCGGAGCTGTCTAAAGAAATGACCATGATGTAATACTAAATGTCGTTGATCGAGGATTTCCAAAGAGAATACGGGAAAATCATCTCAATCCTCAAATTGCCTAGTGGCCTCATACCTTATTGTAAGGTTTTGGCAACTAATGGTTGAGGAGACTAGGACCAGCCTTAGAGCTGATGATTTTATAGTAGTTATATTAGTAAAAGTGGTTTCACTTCCGTATACTTGTCAGTTCATTCTGGCTACCTGCTAAAGGAGCATTCACCGATTCCTATGTTTTTTAAATTCCCTCTTCCCGTTCGGAATTTATCTCTTTAGTTACATCTTTATCCGCTGTGTGCTTTGTAGTGGATGAGATGAATCACTCGGATCAAGCGCCTCGTTTGTTTATCATTTTCCCCTTTTCATTACTTGTCTTAAACGGCCCTCAGAGATACCGTTGCTCGGCCAACCGAAGTGCTGCGCGTGTTCTTCCACTTTCCGCGGTTCGTTGCGCGGACGAGTGTCTGCGGTGGCTTTTAGGCAGTCGGCCTTCTGCAGGGAGTTGGAGCTTTTGCGACGCACTTTTACGTGCCTCATTATGTAATGAGTCGTGAAATACTGTCAGGTTGCGAGAAAGGATGGTTGGTTGCCTAAGCAGCGGCTCGAGAGGAAATATGCTAGTTCGTCCGTAGAGATGCTGGTCGGAAGTGAGTGTTAGGCACGAAATAAGGTAGACCAGTATTCGTGTTGGCACGTGGAAGCTGGTGCCGATCATGTTTGTTACGAGAAAAATCCTGTGCGATCTTCCACTGTGCAAAGGTTTCTACTAATGTAAATTCCAGTGCTGCTGATCATCGGGATCGGGTAAAACGGTGAATCTTGAGAATATTTTCAAAATTCAGTGCTGATAATCTTGGTCTTGTGCAACTATTACTTATAAGAACGGTTATAAACAAGAATGGTTTTGACGTTCGTTTGTTATGGAAAACTGGGAAAACCTGGTAGATCGTGCTGAGCCTGGAAAGTCGTGGTGAAATTTTGTTAACTAACCAAGGATGTAGATAGCATACAAATGTGGAAAACTTCATCGTTACACCTATTGTGAGTATAACCATAACATTAGAAGTAAAGTATAATTGTACATTCACATATATACTATAGTACCATAATTATACGTACATAAAAACAAAACTTATTGTTATACTTATTATTTCTTAGAGACGTTTATGGCTTGATATTTCTCTTACTCTGTGAAAAACATCCAAAATGGTCCGTTCAGTATTATGATTGTAATAATTATTTATTACTCTATGAGATTCACAAGTTTACTGGACGAATACTTACAGTCAATCGATGTCTTAACAGTTATAACTTCCTTATCGCATTATAATGCAATAGTACAGTAAAAAACACCGTTACAATATGCATTGAAAAACACATTATACTAGACATACATATAGATCATCATAATAAAAAATTGTAAATATCGGTTAAATATACCTACATCTACAAACTAAGTAAATATGCTTGGATTAATAGGATTAGTTTAGGGACACTTGATGACTCAATGAAACAAATCTACGTGGCACGAAATGTTACAGGCAATTTTTCTTTCACTCGGATTTGATTCACTTTTAAACTTAAACAACATCTTAACAGAAAAGCATTGTGGCTCGCGAGAAGGTTCAATGCATTCCTTTAAAAAAAATTAGGCGCGTGCATTTTTGGCCGTAATGGTGCCTCGCAGCTTCCATTTGCTCGAAATGAAAAGGGCAAACCGGTCGTATCTTTCAGGGGGCAGTCGAGAAAAAGAACTACAAACAGACAATAACTTGACGCACGACTCATGTCGAAGGAGACTTTCTTTGTGCTCGTGAAGAGGTCTGGGGTCGAGAGAAAGAGAAACTCGGAGCAGCGGATGTTCGTCTTCGTATCTTTGTAGGATAGGAATGGGAGAAATATTGTGCGCGTAACATAGAGGTTCTTGACGCGGAAGCTGTGTGCCATTCAGATAGTTTGTTGGTTTATACAGGGCTGTTCGCACGTTTTGAACATGCAAGACGCTTTTTTTGCCCTCGCGACTCACCCTTATCGGGCAAAAGACAAGATAATGATAGTGATATAATATTTCTCGCGAAATAAATATCTTCTGTTATTCAACTCCCAACTCTTCTCATATGCGTGGCGCTTTGTGTGTAACTTTTTGTAATCTTTAGTATAATTGTATCAAAAGTACAGAACTTATAGAAGATACAAATTTACAAAAAATTACACATTTTTCTCGCTATAAAAATAAAAATTGTCGTATTAATATACAAATACCGTTTGTATCTTAAGTATATATTTCTTTTTCGGCAAAAAATTAAATATGTCTTCTGTTTGTTCTGCCAGAATCGGTTAAAATAACTATTTCGATAGCATTTGATCGAGGAAATATCTACCAAAGAACATCTCGCGATCGTGTCAATTTGCACACCCACTTTTTACTATTATTTTCTACTATACTTGTTACTCGTACGGCGAGGTTAGATCAAATTGGTCTCTCTTCCACCTAACTTTAGAGATAATAGGTGATAATTAAAATAACTAAATTAACTTACAATAGAAAAATATACCAATGCATTCAAGCAAACCGACAATTATAGGTACTAGAGAATTGGTATAAGCAATAAGTACAAGCTAAATGGCGTTCTGTTAGATAAATATGTACGAACACTAGCTACAAACTAGACAGATACAAATAATCGCAAAAAAACGTGTGAGTGAGGAGAAACTCCTCAAATGAAAATTTACCGAGAAAAACCCACGATAGGGAAAACGCCCACTCAAAAAAGGAGCGAGAAACCCACCAACACTCAGAGCAATTATAAAACACTAATGAGAAATGCAGATGAAATTCAATATATTTGTTATGTCCGTTGTCAGAAGAAACCAACAAACCGTTTTCGCCACACTCTGTCTCAGATTATCTATATTAATTTCATTCATCTCGAAGTATTTCCTAAGTTAATCATACATGTCCATTTGATTTATATTTTTGAAGCGGTTACTTTATGTACGTATTAACCGTAATACGTGTCGTTGTTGACATATTATTCTTATGAATTCACCGATAATTTTCATATCCATCCATCCATCTACCGATTATTATCAGATTATCTAAATTCCCTGCTCTGATTTGTCGCAAATCACATGGATTAAATATTTCCCACATAAAGAAATATAGGAAAATTATGAATGCGATGGATTGTTTGTACGTGCACTGTTTATACGAATTATTTTCTTTCCCACGAAGCATGGTTATGGACTAGTTAATTACAGCTAGATCAATGTTCATACCGTTTAAGGCGCTTGTCTATCTACTCGACTTACATATCTCTGAATATTTCTGTGATTATAACTAAAAATGAAGTGATTTATTTTACGTATAATATTTTCAGGAACTAGCATTACGTTTCCCTTACTATGGCGATAAACGCTTTGTTTGCTTTGCAATTTTGCGATGTCTCTCTAACGTACGAAACCAACGACACATTTCGTGGTAGCGGTAATTTGATAGCAAATGCGGAAAATTTATCTTTAGTTTGAGGAATTTGTCTAGAATCCAAAGCCTTGGAAGGAAAATTCCGAAAATTCTTGACGTCACTCTCAGGAAGCCATTGTAAAACGAGGATGATAGATTTTCAACAGAGGTTAGAGCTGGCGTCTCAACGAATTCCGTAACTTTGTCTGAATATGCTTTCTCGCAATGCTTATAGAGCACAGTAAATGGAATGAAATGAGAAAAATGTATTAAGTAGAGAAAGAATTGAATCTATTTGCATCTCTTTTTTCAACTAAGTTGAGTAATTACAGCTTTAATTTTCCTCATGTACCAGCTATGCTTTTTTTTTCGCTGCGGCAGATTTATTCTTTTTATCTTTAAGGTGATATGAACCAGGTGTGGTTAGCTGCAGTGCGTAAGTTGGCTGAACCTTCCATCTGATGTGATTTTGACTATTGAAAGATTCTATTCTTTATATTTTTCCTTGACTGCAGTGATGTTCATTATTCTAATATTTTCTTGATATATCTTTCTATGATGGAGCAGTAATACCTGTGTAAAGTGACCACTGATCGGACTATCCGAAGAGATCACACGAAACAGGTAGTCATCATTGCAAAGTTAGGTTATGAGATGATAGGAAAGGTTTCCTTATTTAAAGGAATCGTGAAATACCCTAAAATTTGTTTGCAAAAAATATTTAATTTATTCTTAAAATATAATAATAAAAACGAGGAAACAGAGAAATTAAAAATTGTCCTGACATTGAAAAAGACTATCTGTTAGATCAGTTTTCACAAACAAGGAGACTTTTTTCGTTTGAAATCCGTCTGATGTTATTTGATTTGATATTTGCATGTTTTATAATCCGAGTCAGCAATCATCATAAATAGCATAATCAGGGAGAAGCTGATTGGCCAAAAACCGACCAATCAGAGAGAAGGCCTAGGCTGAGAGCGGATATATATACTGGATATTTCCACTATCACGACACCTCAGAGCAGCCCTGAGGAAGATGACAGAGTTGTCATCGAAACGTTGGCAACTGCAATGTTACCTGAACTCACCTGGTTGGAAACCCGAGAAACCTTTTTACAATCATCATAAAATTTTGTGAAACCCCCTTTTTTATTTTCTTCATTTTAAAATTGACGTGAAATACAAAATTTTGGAAGTTTAAATTTTAAAAAAAATATAATGTGAGGGTTATTTTAAACTGGTCACTTTAGGGAAGCTATATTTCGTTTACAGTTCTACAGTTTATGGTTTCTATAGTGAGGTGGTCACATTGACAGGTTCTACTATTTTGCATTATCGAATTTAAGAAATATATAAGCAGAGATAAGGAAGATAACATCGTACGATATATTCCACGATTATGTGACCCAGATGTTTCTACATTAATATCATTTCAAAGCTTAAATGATTGGAATTTCGTACTCTATCGCAGTGGTAGTAGTATTGTTAAAAGTCCTTCGACTGCTTAGGTCATTTCGCACATAGGCCCCCACCGGGAATCGAACCCGGTACCGCTTTCACCAAAGTCGAACGCGTTGCCCACTTGGCTATCCTGGAGCCCCGCGTTCTATCTCTAGTCATATTTTGTCTTATAAATTTAGTCAGTTAGGTACATCTTGCCTTTCTCCGAGTACGGAGACTAATTTTGAAGTTCTTTCTTTAACTAATGGTAAATTTTTTGTAGAAAAATAGCCATTTGCTTTCTCACTTTCCCGTTGAACTCTGGTCAAAATGAGATTCCTGGAAAACTCACCTTCTTTCGAGGATGTCTTCTTTGTTTTCTTTTCCTTAGAAACTTTGGAAATGTTTGGCGAGAGAGTTATCATATTTTTCGCATCATTGGAAAGTGGCGGAGTTGAACTCGAATACGGAACAAAGTCTCAAGAGAAACTCCTTTTACTGAAAACTGGGAAAGATTTTAATTCTTTCGGAAAAATACTGGATACAGAATTCAGAGAGGGCGGTAAAAAAAATCCAGCAGAGCATTCTTTTTACGGTATATTTTTAACCATTCTGCTTTGCGTACGTGCGAGCAGGAGATAGCAAAACGAGTAATTCCGCGCTTAAAGACCCACATATATTCACGTCCACTCGCCAAACGGCCACTCCTACGCTAACTCGCACCTGCGCACTTCGGGAATAATAACGTGCAAGGCTCGACCACAGATCGAAAATAAATTTCGCGTAATTAAGAACGACCGGGCGCACCATATGTTCCGTAAGTAGATGTCTAATTATGCCTTTCACATTTACGAATCAACTTTGAAAAAAGGGAGTTAAAGAAAAGATATGTTAGATTCATTTACTTATATTTTTCCGTTGAATATCCTATTTTTTTCTAATGTATGGTGATACCTCATATAACTAGATGCTATTCCAACGAATTTTTACGACATACCGCGTCATTCACAAACTACTCCACTTTTGTCCGCTGATGATTGCACAGTAGATCAACTGGTTACCTAGCACATTTGCATGTTCAAGTCCAACCTCGTCTCATACAAAACTGGCTGATAAATGGAAGAAGTACGTAAATCTTCTAAAAAGCACGCGTATGCACTTCCGTAGGAACAGCAGAAGAAAGACACCTCAACCGTTTGATGAAAAGGAGAATACATCCTTGACAAAGAAATGTTTGGGAGTGGTGCTTGATGTAATTTAACATGTAAGACCATGAAAGTATTTAATTTCAATACGTGTACAGGTAAGTCCACAAATGCTAAAAAAGTACAATTGGTATTTGTACCAATTGTACTTTTTTAGCATTTGTGGACTTACCTGTACACGTATTGAAATTAAATACTTTCATCGTTATGAAGTTCCACCAGATCTCCCTGGACTGTATTCATTTTATGTAAGACCATTATTGAAAAACATCATTCAAAAGGCAAGGAGAACATAAGTCGCCTTTTACGGAATCTTATTTAACAGATCTCAGGTAACCATAAACACTTAACTCCTAACACATCTATCTATTATCATACCCATGCATCACCCACCTGGCATTATACGTACAAATCCTAACTACTGAGTATGTATAGGTTCGAAAGCAAAACCATTCATATCGCACTAGCCCTTCCGTCATATACCAGTATCTCAAATATCGCCTCTCTCTACAATCTTAAATAAAGTACCAAAAGAATGAACGCTTAACTAAAAGGTGTCCAAAATACCACTTTTCCGTAACTTGGAATTGCGGCCTCATAATAGCAATCAGTAAATACCGCCGCTTAATAACAGTACAGAGAGAATTAACCCATGATCTAAACACCCTTTAATCCAACCCAGGTGTTTTCCTTTAACCCACGATCTTCGATTAAAATGTGAAGTAAAAAGTGCTTAATATAAAACCATGGATAAGACACCGAGTCAGGAGCCACGAAAAAAAGTTTTCCAGCAGGAAGTGAATTTTATTCGACGTCGTCGTCAAACGACTTTTTTGTACTAATTAATTTATTTGTTTTCATACTCATCTTGTGTGTGTTTAGAGGGATGCTCGCGTACGTACGCGCGAACAAAAATTCAGATACATCAAAGCAACATCGATACGGCCCATTCTTGACAATACTTGTCAAAGAAAGTAGAAGTTTCTTGGCTTTATTCGCGGAACAGTTTTGCATAATTTTAGGACTTCTTGATCTACCGGAAATGGCGTTTTGGAAAACGAATCATCTAAACGAAACGAATCATCGAAAACTATCATCTTTAGCTGAAATATCAGTTTGATTTCTTTGATTTATAGAGTGATTTCAAATTTAAAAATTCTTAACGAGAGTAATTCCATGTTTTTATTATATTAGATTCACTCATTTTGTGAATATTTACGGTATTCTTTGATGTAGTGCTAACATGCTCATAGTATAAGCGGCGCCGAGATTTCTGCGGGATTTTAAGTCACGCTAATGTAAAATTTTTATCGTTTTGTTTGACCTGAAACTTGGTGAATTAATGAGCCAATGCGATTTTCAACTAACATGTGTTGAATTTTTAGGATTAAAAATATGTTCCGTGTCTTCTAACTCCGCTGAGTTACTCTATGATCTGACTGTCGGATCATGAACCTTTAATTCCTCTACTTAATGATTCCATTGCTCATTATGCAGTAGATCTTATATTTTTGTTTCATAGTAAAAGAAACCTTGTACTTTTCCACAGGTACAAGCACAAAGTTTCTTTTACTCTGCGATGTCTTTCCACAAAGTAACGTCTTCAGATATCGATATAATTTTTTTTCATGTTTAACGTTAACTCTTTTCCATTTATTTTTATCTATATTATTGATAATTTCAACTTTCACCCATGATTCTTATTTTGTCTGTGGGCTGCGCGTTTGTATTCAGCGAAGCGGCCCCGGGTTCAATTCCCGGTGGGTGCCCAGGTGTCAAAGAAAAAGTAAGGCTACTATTCCCATTTCAGTGACATCTAATTAAACTCCTATTATTTCCAATAGCTGATGTAATTGTTGTCATACTGTCAAACTGCGGTTAACTGATGGCCGGGAAAGGAGCACATTCCACTTAATTATTAAGAACATCGATAATGGACTTAGGTGCTTCTTACTACGCTGGTATTCCGTCATTTACAGCTGACTGTTAGGATCGAAATGAATTTGTAAATGAAAAATTGCAAGTATTCGGGTATATTTGAAAGAAATAGTTTCTTCTGTATAAGAAATTTCAATCTTAAAAATTATTTTGGAACAATGGTTATTCAACAAGTATTTATATTTAGGAGTTATCTTCTCGTGTTAAATGTATTCAACAAATATTTCCAAAGTTTCCTTTCTTTTGTATACCTTATAGTTTTTTATTTCAGAAATCAATGAAGTATGAGTGAGCAAACTTTTTAAAAATACGCATCTAACACTAATCCTCTTATAGAATGGAATATGTTGCACTTTATATTGGACGCCGCTGGATATACACTTGTACTTTCACCTATAAATGCAGTCAGCTTCGAACACAGCCCTACAAGCTCGAAAACTGCGTCCCTGGAAGACGTGGGCGCATCCCACGGATTCCCTCCTCCCATAGCAGCATTTCGCCTTCCTGGTACTTGGCAGCCTCCTTAACCCGCCTCTTTGCAAATCCCCGACGCCCGTGCCCGCCTTTGACTCTCCATACAAGGAAGCCAGCGAAAGGAATGCTTAAATCACCGTCTTCCCACTCGCACGCGGTTATCGGAAGCCAATCGGAATCCATAACCGAGAACGCACGCGACGGATGCGCAGGCGTCGCCGTTCTTTTGTTTTCCTAGACGAAAATTTGCCGTCTGGTGAAAGGTGTTCGTGCGAAGGGATTGCACGTACAGGATGCACTTGCATGCAGGGATTACTCAGTCGCCTTTGAAGCGCTTACTTATTTCGAAGTCGAAACTTATTCGTGCGTTCTTTGTGATGACTAAATCGGAGCTTTCCAACCTTCCCAGAGCTATCAAGTAATCGGGTTTACTTATTGATACATATTACTTAGTTAACCGTACTATATGTTTTCTATTGACATTCAAATATATGACGCAATTCCTATAATTAAAAATGGTACTCTTTAAACAACTTAGGGCATCGAAACTATGAAAAGTTTCGAAAAATAAACTCTCAAACCTATTTTCCATCACCCCAGACAGAAGTATTGATACAGATATCGCCACTTACTGTAACATACATTTTCTGGCTTTAGTTACAAATCGAATTACCTTATAATCTCGAATCTAGGAAACTTTCAAGTTTTGGAAGTAATTTAGAGGAGGATAACATAATAACGTGATTGTAAGACGCAAGCTATTCCGGAGAGGCATGCGATAGAACAAGCTTGGATGGCGAGGTGACAGGGCTATTCAGGTATCCATCACCTCTAACCCACAGCCAATAAGTGTTAAAGCAGTGTTATAGTTAAAACAACTCTTGTTTGCGATGCCTGCTTAGAATAATCGCAAATCCTAGACGCACCCGACTTTCGGAAGCTTTAGAAACGCAAACATTTTGCGCCGTGGATGCGGGGGTGTAGAATGGAATATAATACGTCTTTATATACTGGCTGTACGGTAATTAAGAAGAAAAAACCATGTGTATGGTTGAAAATTTTAATGTTTTACCCAGATAATTTAATCAAACGAGAGATCCTCTCAAAAAAAGCACTACGCAATGAAATGATTAGAAGCTTATGATCATCCAAAGGTTATGCGGATCTCTAAAAGCTTATTAACTCCACACCGGTTGGGAGGCTCTCTGGTAATCAATGCCTTCTTCATTAAGGAAATTAAGATTTATTGCGATATTCATTCCTTTTAATAAAGCGAATTCTATCCTTGAAAATTCGAATAAATTTCAAAGATACATACTTAGATTTGAATTTATAAAAGTGCGTTTGCATGCGAATAAATTTGTTAACATAAACACATACATATTATTATTATCATTTATACACTACAAATAGGTACAATACCTGGTGGCAGTGAGTAGAGTAATACCAATATATAAAATAATCCACCAGTGAAAGAATTACACACAAAAGTTAAAAATTAAATATATAAATAAAATTATATATGAAATATATTTCAATTCGCACGTGATTCATGCATTTATTTGGATTCTGAATCTAAACTATTTGAAAAAGAATTCAGTTAAAGCAATATTTCGTCTGTTCCTCTTGATAATTGCATTTAATTATAATGATTTAACTCGAAACGACTAGTTTTTGTTTAAGTAAGGATGATTCCATTTAAAATAGTATTTATCTAAATTTATTTATCTAGATTTATGACCTCCAAATGTATATTTTGCAAAATAGAATAATTTTCAAATACTTACAATTATTTTATGGGATTGAAATCTGCAACTCCTGTAATTCTAACCGAAGGAACTCAGAGTGTAATTATTCAAGTCCTGTCGGTCACGACACTGCAGGTGCTAAATACGTGGAAAGATGAAAACTGCCTAAGGTTGCTTTTCGCTTGTTCGGAATTATCATTGCTCGAATTCAATTACGAGTCATTTGTGATAACGTTTTATATTTGCCACTTCTTTGATGCTAATTGGCTCCGTTAGCACCAATTGTAATTATCTAACTATGCATTAACAAAATCCGTACGTTATGAATTGCCCTCCAAGAAGTCAATTATCACGTATATCTGATTACGCAATACACACTGCCAATCCATTTCTCTTCCGTTAACAGAAATAGTTTCCGAAGTCTCATGGAAACGCTTATGAAAAATCCGCGCTTGTGTCATTAGCGAAATCTGTTCGTTGGAGAAGTCTATCTGATACAGCTCTCAATAAGGTTCTTTAGACGTATCAACTTCTGCTTTAAACTTAGTGTAGCCAATGTAAAATGAGCTTCCTCATGCTTACTAGTCGAAGATTACAGTACCATCCTACTTATTGCGTTACTTTCTTAATGACTATAAAAATAATATTTTCTTATTACAGCTCTGGCGCAATATCCCGACGCGATTTTTCGTGTGCAAGATTTTGAAGTTCACGTGGTATCAAAACTTATAAGATAAAGTTCATCTTTTGAATAATGTGTTGCAAAATGTGCTTCGACGGTATACGCTATCCTCTAGATATCTGTAGGCCTCTATATTTTATGTTAGATGCTGTTATATTTGGATTCTTGAAAGTAATCACTAAAGCAGATAGTTAATTCTGGCCGTTCTCTCCCATAGCATCAGCGGAACTGATAGGGTAGATTAGGTAAAGTGTTAATATACCCCCTGCCAAACGGCAGTGGCGGCTCGCATGGTGAAAATCTAAATTTATTCATTCTCCTGTGTCACTAAACATTCCACTTCATGTGTACCGAAGATATTCTCCATATGATTTTTACTCAAGTGGTAATAATTTGCTTGAGCTTCTAAACTATTGCTTGCAAATTTATAAGGAATGAAGCTACTGTACCTATGGTCTTAAATTTTTTTGAAAGGTAGAATTTAATTTTATGGTGCTCAAAAATAAGGGACGAAATTTAACATGTCTGTTTTCTACCTGCCTAGAAAATTTTAGACGCCAAACTTTGCAACCGTCAATTTCCCCGTAGTTACCGTATCCGTCTTATCTACACTTTTTGCGCATGGGTGTTCTAATCTGTCACATCTTCCGGAACCATGCACCTCAAAGTTTAATAGGTTACCTGGGACCTAGATAACATCACCACTAACGACGTACGTCGGGCGTGCATTAATCTGCATGGATTTACTATACTCTCGGAGCTGTCGAGTGGAGCGTAAGGAGCTGTAATTGAGCTTCTTCAGCCGTCTGAGGGAGGTAGGATCCGGGAATTCAGGCGCTCAGATGCAAAAATCGTAATAGTGCTCTCCGTTCCTCTCCTATCCACGGGTATAGTATTAGGAACCACCACTGTCTGTTACTTTTACTACGTACCATCTCCGAGGCTTTGCTTATCTAAGTTATCGTACCTACCAAATTCGACTCTGCTTATGAACAAAATTAACCTCTTCTCTGATGAGTTATTTTGTCAAGTTTTCTTTGGGGAAACACTGTTTACGGAAACTCGTCGATTCCTTGCGGAGACGATGCGCTTTATTAAGAGTCGCGCCGATTTTTGATTTAATTGCTTTGTGTAATGAAAGTACGATTTCTTAGTGGATTCTGAATCAACTCCTCGATCTTCTAATAGAATTGCGAAACTGTACATCGGTGTCTTGCAAAACTGAGACATTTTACAAGATTGAAATTTGTAGTAGTAGTAGTATTGTTAAAAGTGCTTCGACTGCTTTGGTCATTTCGCACATATGCCCCCACCGGGAATCGAACCCGGGGCCGCTTTCGCCGAAGTCGAACGCGTTGCCCACTTTGCTATTCGGGGGCCCTTGAAATTTTGTTTTATTTACAATATTGATTTGATTTTCTAATGGAGATAGAGCAATGTGCCGGTAAAGCTGTAACGTAAACCTATTTATAAACTTTAATAATGAAATTTTAACGGAAGACAAGAAAAGATATCGTGTTTATGCCTAGAATTCTAAGCGAATACAATACTTGTACCTCAGTTTCTAAAAATACTCCGCATGACGTGTTAAAAATTGCGCAATTTACGATAAAATGGAATTGAAAATAGAATATGTCGTTAAGAATGTATCAAAATCTTGATTACGAAGCCGATTTTCAATATATTTATTCGGATTTTTGAAAGGAAAAGGGTTTAAGGGGATTTTTCGTGTATAGGTGTGCCAAGGGGAAGCGAAGTCTGACAGGACTTGGAATCGAACCCGGAAAATTGCGCAATTTTTAACACGTCATGCGGAGTATTTTTAGAAACTGAGGTACAAGTATTGTATTCGCTTAGAATTCTAGGCATAAACACGATATCTTTTCTTTTCTTCCGTTAAAATTTCATTATTAAAGTTTATAAATAGGTTTACGTTACAGCTTTACCGGCACATTGCTCTATCCCCATTAAAAAATCAAATCAATATTGTATGGTAGATACCTAAAGGAGGACATGACCGTTGACGATGCCGCACAGTGGAACGAAACCACACGCCATTGCCTGCTTAGTCTCAAGCACGGCATGTCAAAACGCTCATGCACGACAGCTGAATTGGCTGAAGCAACCGATCGGCTATTTGGAGATCCGGGTTCGAGTCCAGGTCCTGTTGGACGCGTTTTTTTTAACTCATAACCGACGAAATCTCGACGTAGATACACTTCTGATTGGTATTCAAATTTAAGGTATCCTTTTCTAACTAACCTTGATTCCTCAATGAAGTAATTTTCAAATGTTTGTAATTTAAGGATGTGTGTTTAGTTTGATGATTTTCAGTGTTTTTTCAAACATGTATATCGAATTTTCCTTTGTTTTTCTTTTTTCAAAAAAATATTCATGCTTTTAGAAGTGCAAACATTTTCATAGTGTATTACTTTTAGCATATTTTTCTTCTCTGTTTTCTCGTGTTTTTACATCCCCCTTCTCTTTGGGCATTTTTCTGCAACGTGGGTTTTTTCTTTATCAAGTTACAAAGATATTTTCCCAAACTCTACTCTTTCTTTTTGTTTTTAATTAACATCTGTACGTATAATAACGAAGTACGAGGATGGTTGAAATCATTCAATTGGGACTCAATTGGGCCAAAACTCGGCGATAAAGGGTCTATGTATCTAATTCTCGCAACTTCCGTAATGTAACTAATCGTGGATAAAACATCATAATCCCAAAGCACTTTTGCATTTGCAATTGATCCCCTGCTTTAACTTTCCATCTCGTAATTGCTCTTGAAGCTCGTCCCTCCACCATTAACGGGCTACTAATTACTTCACCTATTGCGTAACTGATACGCGTACCACCGTCTTAAAAGGCTCAGTCTAAAGCGTTAGCATACTTTTTTGGTACAAGGAGATTTCTAAGAGAAAAGAGAACCGCATGTTAATGGGATGTGATTAATCCTCGCTTTCTTAGGGCGTCTTACAACAAGTTCTGCGAATTCGACCGCCTATAAAGACAGCGAGTGGGGAGAATTAATTCAGAGTCACCGCAGGGTCATCAGCTGTAAAGGAAGCGAAGGAAAAATGAAACAGGATAAAGGGGCGGCTCCGTGCAGAGGTCAAGAGTTCATTTCATTTCCCTCGCCGTTTCGTTTTCATCCGTTCCGATCCTTTTAAAGTTAGCGGCCTCCGAAAGTGGAGCCAAGGCTCTTAAAAACGGCGGTTCCATAAATTCATTGTCTCCGCTCTTTTTCACTTTCTTTTTCGAGCTGAAAGTCGAGTCGCGACTCTCATAGCACCGTCTACATAAATTCTCGGCGTGAAAATCCGGGTTTCGGTGCTCATTCATCAAACGAAGGGAATTTTTTGGATTTCAGGAAAGCGTGAAGGAGTGTTGGTAAATTTAGACCGAACTGTACAATCTCTATTACTCGGGCGAATAAGCTTCATAAGTTATCTTACGCAGCAAACAATTTCGGCAAAGAAGGCTGTTCATGTAGTTCATGTTCATACAGACCCATCTGCTTTTTCGGTTACATGCACACTGTCTTTCTAGTGCTAACGTTTTCTAAGATCCTATCTACGCCAATTTTTCAACGATGTATACCTCTAAGTTTTACAGTTTCTGACAAGACGTAAAGATAGACCGTGGACATCTGGCTTTGCCTTGTTATACATCTCATTATCTAGGTTAGTGTTTTACAAAATAAATGCTAAAAGCATAAAAGAATCATGCCGTTTGACATTTCACATAATTGTAAGTATATGTATATATAATGTAAGATATTTCAATATTGAACCTTCTGCTACCAAATAAGCACTTTATTCCAGTGATAAATTCGTAATAACAAAACAATATATAAACTTTATCGATTACCGATTTGGTCGCTGCTCAAGGGAATTTTACCGCAGCATTAATTTTATAAATTAACATTATTTTTGCCGGTATTTTGTTCTTACAAATTTAGGAAATGTTTTACGGTGAGATTGATTGAAGGCTAATTTCCGTTTTACGTTACGCTTTTAATCCATCTGCAAAATAATGCTTAAATACTTTTAATGGAGGAGGATCATACTGTTAGGTTTTTTTTTATTTCTTGACGTAGAAACTCAAGAAAGAAAATAAATTCATACGATCCTTTGCGATCCCGTTATTTTATGGGGAAAACAATCTGAAAAAAATATTTATATACTTAATCTGTTTTCGCGAGTTGGCGTTTCATCGCTAACGTAACCTGTCACTTGCGATAATGAAATCCTTACCACAGCTCGTATATTAATACTTATAAAAAACTCACTTTCTCTCAGCTTAAGAAGAAATGGAGGAGTTCCAACTCTATGCGTGGATAAAATAGAATAAACTTTCTTTTGAATTTGACCTTATATTATTTTTATTTTAAATTTGAGTCCGAAATGACTCGGTAATAATGTTAAGGGGGTAGGCCACCATGACCGGTGCAAAACATATTACTTAAAAAAATTAATTCCAGTTAATCTGTCGAGCAAAACGTTTGAAACTTTGCATTCTATAAACTTGGCATGTATATAATCAACACCTTTAAATTGGTTTGAATGTACCAATAAACCTTTAGACTATGGTCCAGGAAATAAACTTCTGCAAATTCTGCTCACGTAAACGGTGTTCACGATTTAGCCTTTGAAATTCTTCGGAAGATTTATAAATCGACTTAATTATATTCTTAAGAGTAATCTTTTTATCGCATTGGGGGGATTTTGGAAATTCGTGAAAATGTGCATATTTTAAAATTTTAAGTTGTTGTTAAATGTTAAAAAATCTCA
The DNA here is from genome assembly GCA_000376725.2 of Ladona fulva. Classification (NCBI taxonomy): domain Eukaryota; kingdom Metazoa; phylum Arthropoda; class Insecta; order Odonata; family Libellulidae; genus Ladona; species Ladona fulva. Next base: position 441,204 of record KZ308323.1, on the reverse strand, counting down.
TTTTCGCCATAAATGATGTTACTATAATAAGTAATGGTCATTCAGAATTGGAATACGATGGAGAAGGAGTGTTTCACATCAATTTAAAAACTTGTCATTTGTTAAAAACCCAGATCTAGAAAGCAGATCTTGTCAACATTGTTTATAGTTAGTCTAAAGGATTTTTGGTAGATGAATAAGAAACATATCCGACGATTAATTTAAGCACGTTCATTGAGCCATGACGTAGAACATGCCCTCCTCAACAGCCCTATTCTTTGGTCATAACGCCCCATTGATTGACAATTTACAAAATATAGAATATGTCACTTCAAGCAATTGAAAAAAATTATACGTACCTTACATTAGGATAAATAAAGAAAGGCAAATTTTCAAAGAAAACTAAACCTGTTTTAATATAATTTAGAAAAATACCATTTTGTTAGTTATTTTAATGTGTTATATTATTATGAGCTATATGAAAACAGGTTTAGGGTTCTTTGAAAATTTGTCTCCTGAATTACTTCCCCTGCTATGGAATACCACAAAGCTATTCTCAATTCCATGGATTTTAATTATGCCTTACATTTTCCACTACAGTGCTTAGGCTTCTTCATTTTTGAAAATCAGCGTGAACATTACATCAACTTCACCTGTACTCTTTTTCTACGAAATATTATGGTGGGATCTAAATGAAATCAATTGAAAGCGCGGGAAATGTTTCCTCTTTCTCTGCCGGAATTCAGAATTTAATTCATAAAAAGAAAATGTGTGCATATCTCGTTCAATTAACGGAAAGGGCAGTATTGAGGAGGAACGAAGTTGGCAACGCGGCTATGGCATGAGAGCATTTACAAGGTGACCCGCCGTTTATTTCGGGCGCACCAGCTTTTGCGCGTAGAAAGCAAAAAAATGTTCGAGCAGAAATCGAGAGAGGATCCCGTGGTGCACTCATTTGCAAAGTATTTAGCTCCAGCGAAGTCCAGGTGTTGTTGAAGGGGAGCGAGCGGCGTTTTTAATTTTTTCATTCCGAGTCTAAATGTATCTTCGAGGGGTATTTCGACATTGTTAATTCCTTTGCGTGAATCACAGTTTTCTTTTTAGTGCTTGAATGATTGGCATAATGAAGCCACCGTGTGCGGTCCCTCCCAAGGAAAGATGTTCTTAATGTTCGCTAATGATGACCATTTCGAATAATTCATTTGGTTAGAGTTTTATTTAATGAATGAAAATTTCAGAGGCAAATGTACGAGGCCATTTCTTGTTATGGGAAATAATGTTGTCGTTATACATTCACTTGTACGCATTTACATCTTCCGTGATAAAAATTCTCATAAAATGTATGTAAATCATCTTGCTTAAGTAAATTGTTGGCCATTCTGATTAATTCCGAAGAAGGTAAGCCTTTATTATTCCAAAACCATGCTCGATTTGTCAGCCCGTTCTTTTGCCCTGGAGGGCTAAATGTATAGTGAAAAGCTAATATTTGATGTAGATAGAAAAGAAGAGTCCCGTTCTATTGTGACTGACCTATCACTTATTTTAATCAATAGAGAGCCTCAATGTTATTTCTGAATTGCTACTGTTCATCTCATTCTAAGATTGATTTCATTTTATTGATAATTTTTAAGAGAAATTTTTACATTTTCCCGAAGAAAAAACTATCGATTTATTCAGAAGTAGTATTTTAATTGCAAATCTCCGTTTCCTAGGACCCCCATTAAGACCTGATGTATATAATAGTCATATAATATTCATGTCTATTCAAATTCATTGTAAATAAGCGATACGTTTTATATCAGTTTGTTCTGCAAGATAACTTCAGGATGACTCTGTATTGTAGTTATGTTATAAAATAATGGAAAATTGATCAATTGATCTTTCCCTTCTAATACAAACCCGTTGGTTAGCAAGTTAATTTCTTATCCCTTGAATAAGTAGCACGATTTTGCTGTGTTCAGGAATGTCTTCAAGTATTTTAGGAGAAAAATTTTCCGACTATAATATTGCAGAATAACTTCACTGTGGGTTTTTAAGGCAATGCTCAGTTGTTTCATTCCTTCCCATTAAATGTCAATCTCTCCACATCTCCTCCTTGATTCAAATATGCGAGAGCATGGGAATAGCGGAAAGGCATTCGCTTCATCGGAATGAGGAAAGACGCACGCATTTACGCGATACTTGAGACAGTCAATGATGTCATCTCTGCCCACGCAATGTTTTCATTTCGCACGCAATAATTGGTTTTCCTTCGAGGTAATTTTATCCCTTTAATAACCGTTTTGCTCGTGATGAGTTCATCTCACTTCGTCATTCATTAACGGTGGTAATCAATTGTTCATTTTGTTCTATTTCTGACCGTCATTTCAAAGTTATGTGCTCGTTAATTAAGCATTTTCTTCGAAACCAATGACTTCTAACTACTTGCGCAGTTTATAAAGGTAATATGTGCTGCTTTTGTTGCATTTTAGAGTTAAAAAAAAATGTTCCTATCACATTTCCCCATATCTTCCAAGAAGAGACTTGATGGCCAATCTTAATGTCTTCCGAATAAAGTCGCATTGTCATTATTATTTTGATTTTCCTCTCTCATCGTGGTCCTTTGACGGGTCTTTACCTAGCCAAATACCTTTCTATTTTATTTCCAAGAACTTTCTTACTATTGATGTTGTTTTTAGAATGACTGCTTTTTAAACACCTCTATGAATGTTATGGTTGATATTTAGTTTTTCCAGATTTATGTAAATTTTTGTTCTAATTCCTGTAACTGAGATGACTACTGGGAATATTGTGATTCTTTCTTGTTTCTAGAGTTGCGTTATTATTATTTTCATTTGGTACCTCAGCACGTAGGCTGGGAAACATTCACCTCTCCCGGATGCAAAGCACCAAAGGGATTTGGCTCATTTACAGCTTTTATAATAGCCATTTTAAAATCTTCTTACCATGGAGCAAGTACAAAATACAGTTGTTTTTTTCAGTTTAACAATAATTTTGTCTTCTATTCCAATTGTTTCGATTGTTGCTTTTACGAAATTATTGAGGTATTACTCCGATTACTGAAATTATTGAGACAATTTTGACAGTTTTTAGGTTCCAGACTTCTTTTATCTCTTCGGCCAGGGGCATGTATTTCTGTATCTTTTCTTTGTGTTTTGTGTCTATACTTCCTGTGTTCGGAATGCAGATATCTATTAGATATGTTAATCAGATATCATTATTATCATCTTCCTAGCTAGTAAGATATTGTTATGGATATCCTTTCACCGTTCTCCATTTCGTCGGATTGTCTTTTGGTTTAATCTTTTCACTTTTCTTTTTACTTCTTGAGTATAACTCCCAAACAAACGGAAGCTGTTAAAGCTGTCCTCTTGATTCTAGTCTGCATACTCATCCCATTTGCTGAAACATCGTCTTTGATTATCTCCATAATTGGAATGCCTGACGTATTAATATTCATCCTTTACTATAACCGGACTATGCAAATTGCAGATATTCCCTCTCATGATTTACTTGAACTGTTGCGCTATTCCACGCATTCGTTATTTATAAATAGTAGAGCGAGTTATTATAGAAACAGTGAGCAGTTGGGCATGCGTTCTCAAAGGATGCAGTCTTTACTTCCATAAAATTGATTAAACCGTGTGGAACCGCGACCACTTCAGGATTGATGCCGCCGTTGCGGCTTCATTAAACCGTACGTAAAGCCGATCTCACGATTTCAAAGAGAAAAGAGACTTGCAGAGAGTGAGAGAGACAGATGTGGAGTAAGATAGAATAACGTATGGATAGATTGCTGAACCTCAAAGAGAGAAGTCGATCTCCGATTCGAGATCGCGCTCGCTGTGAAGCAAATTTTATGTTTCGGTCTTAACTCAGTGGTCGCGGCGGCTGCATAATTCTTGTCCCCCGAGTTTTACGTTCGGAGCAGATAAACCCTTGAAGAACGGTGCTGCATGCGTGTTTAAATGGAGAAGTTGAGGTTACGATTGTCGTATCTTTTATAATGAGAAAAATGGTCCAACGGCGGCCTTTTTATTGCGACGTAGTTTATACGCCCCCCATCGTTTCAATGGGTTTTCCTTTACTTCGAAAATACATTGATTTTCCACCCCTTTCATTCATGACTTTGTCCTTTGGCGCTTAAAATACTATTATGTTGGTTAGATGGGAGGAAAGAGATTTCATTCTCTCTCTAGACTAAATTAACACTTCTACGAGCACACCTACGGTAGCGATGTTTTCTCGAGGAAAATACAGGACGTATGCGATATGAAGTCTTAAGAATAAAGGATTGGACTGTAAAGGCATGGCTGATACTGGTTTTTAAGAATCATTTATATATTTAATGGTGGTCCCTGTGTCCTTTTTGATGTTTAAGTAACAATTACTGACCTAAGCTTTTTTGCTGTTGTTGTATTTCTTTCTGAGCGCAATTAACGATGCATTCCATGCTAATGTTTTTAGTAGTTATAACATACATTTGTATAGTATATTTATCCTCTATTTATTTTTTTTGTATTTTACAATATTTAATGTCTTCTGGTGTGAAACTTTTCCATGCCGTTATGTATTTTTTGTTTTTATTCGAGTTTTTTGTATGTGTTCTTTTTCATCCCTTTTCAGTAGTTATAGAAATGAGTTTCTTTAGTCTAAAATTCAGCTGTTACTATGAGTAGGTTTCGCAGGTTTTTCCCACCTTTTTTTGTGGGACTTTTCCTGCTGTGGAAATTTTTCCTAACCTCTTAATTGAGGTTTTATATCCACACATGGTTTCTTGCTGTTTTTATCTTTTTTTTTACAGCTGAATCCTCTCTTTTTATTAAAATTAAATGTGTCACATGTAAGTGGGGACTTGATAACCCAATATCGCCCGCAATAAAGACTATCTTTTTATATTTTTGCAAGAGTACATTTTTGTAAAAGCTCGTTGTTATAATGCATTGAATTGAAACAACATTGTTGCAAGATTTTGGGAAAAATTAGCACTCTGGGCGCAGTTGCTGACACTATTTACCTGATGAGACCTTGGGAGTAAAGTCATGCCACCTGCCACACGCCGAAAGGCGGCTTGTAGGGTGGATATTTAAACTGAAAGCATCGGCTACATGATTTGGAACCTTCTGAAATGTTGTCAAGCACTGCTGTTTTGCCCTCAATTTCTTATATTGCCTTAAGTGGAGGTATATAATCAATCCAAAGACGCAAAACCTATGAAGGTCTTTTTCTGAGGTTTTTTCAACGAACGCTATCGATTAAGTTGTTTGTTACGCTTGCTCAGGGCATTACTTACGTGCCCAAGATTGGCAGTCTGAGAGAAGTTATGCACCCCCAGAGTTCTCGCTACGCTGATCCGTATAAATAGGAGGATGTCGAAGATTCTTACTATTCCAGGCAAGTGGTAGTTGTTTGGGTACCTTCGATAGCATATTTGGATTATGTCAATGAAAGTGAACGTTTGCGTTGGAGATTTTAGGCAATAATGTAAGGGAATTAAAAAATATTATTTTAGCCTCGCAGCCAATACGTATTCGTGCTCTTTGCGTTAGCCATCGGTGAATTACCCAAGTTAGAGTTATTTAATTATCTCAACTAATTTATTCTCCATTGCCCTCACAAATATCGATTCTTTGGAAAATTACAGGAGAGGCGTAAACAGTAACAACACACGAGCACACACGACAATTCCTCAACCAGGGAATCGAACCCGGGACCTTGGGGTTGAAATGCTAGTAGGATAACCACTTCGCCGCCGCGGCTTGTTCATGATGTTGGTAATATTACATTAATGCATGGATTTATGGAAGAAGTTACTAGAGAAACTTACTTTGTTGTCGATGTCTTCACAGAATTTGATTTTAATGAGTTTTTTTTCACCTAGAACGAATTCGCAGAAAATTATGAGAGCTCAATCATCCAAACTATTCAATTCACTCGAATTTTCTTCTACATTCTTCCATTGTTTCCTCCTCATCACAAAAACTCGTAATTTTATCTCGTGAAGCTGATATAAAATCTTCCTGAACGCTCAAAATAATGGGTTTCTTAACAGATTATTTTATGCGAACAAGAAATCGGCACACCTTTGTGAGCAGGCTCAGCAGCCCTTTAATATCTTCCCTCAACAACTTTCATCTGCTTGGTTGAACATCGTGAATATGCAAGATCGACTCATGTCGATCGAGGAATCAGCAAGAGAGAGCACTCGCTTATAATCACGAGAGAGTCGCTTATCTATTACAAGTACGCATCTGCTCCATCTCGCTGTTTTATGGCTCGGCAATTTCCCTTGATCGTTCATTAGATGAGTATACGCCTATGGCTTTTCACATGCCGGAGATCGTTAAGCTTTCCCATGGCTTTTTTGTCGCCGAGAGGCGTCGAAAGCTAATGGTGGCGCCGGAGATGTTATTTTATTTCGCATTTGCGTGTCGCCTTCGAGTCCGCGGCAAAAAGACGCGTGACTCGGTTCTCATCCGACGCGATCGCGGTGAATGAGCAAGCATCACGTGTTCCTCCTTGTCCCCGCATTCCTCTGGCTTCCTCTCGTGCGTCTGCTGTCGAAAACATAGTTAATCGTCGCCCGTGAAATTTCCGGACGGTCGGTTCCCAAATTTGCAAGGGGCGACGCTGGGATACGATTAGTGTTGGGATTTTCTATTTCGGAGCTTCACAACCTATCCTTCTTTACAGCAGCGTTCCACTTCCTTTTTTTCGTCGCAGTACGCTTGAGTATAAATTAAATTATAATTCGTGGTTTGTTAAACCATACGCTTCACAGAAGTCCAAAGTAACATGTACCAAATATGCACTCAGTGTAACAAATTAATGTTAATATAAGGGAAAGGATAAGGTTGATAATAATTAAAATTAGATTGAGACTTTGCATAATGAGGTTTGTGCCTAAAGCCCAAGGATAAACAGATGTGAAAAGCAGCGACGTGACTGGGACTCGAACCCAGGTATCCCAATTTCCGGTCAGGTATTCTAACCGCTACATACCCATAACAGTGTGGAGCAAACGCGACATGGTATTTCAGTGGTTAGAATACTGTCCGGAAAGTGGGAGACCTAGGTTCGAGTCCCAGTCACGTCGCTATTTTTCACATCTGTTTATCCTTGAATGTCAATATACATGATGATTAATTAATGTAATTACATTATGTAATTATCATTATGTATACACAAACTTCGTGGCATACTACTTCTTCGTAGAAGGATTACCTCCTCCATGACGTATTGTTTATAAGATGCTCGCAGTAAGGAAAGATAGCGTTATAATTACTTAAACAGTTAGTGTAATTTGTGCAGCACCTAGCACAATCTTTCATTAAAAATATTCTCGTTATGATATACTCAATATGCGAAGGCGGAAGGCCTCGTGGAGTAAGACTTTTTCTGACGTGGAGTTTTTTCCTCGGAAAGTTCGATCCAGCAAACATTTTCATCAGTCCTGAAGATGCTAGTTCGCTAGCGAAAATGTAGTGAGTTGAATTTTCTGTGGAAGTGTACTAAGAAGTTTTATTTCCATCATTCTCGTTACGACTTAATTTTACATTTGTGATTATGAATCTCTTTTAATGTGCAGTAGAAGTGGTATCGTTAAGTAATGCTTCGACAGCTAAGGTCATTTTGCACATGAGAGCTCTCACCAGGGATCGAGCCCATAGGGATCCTACCGTGACCGATTTCGCCAAAGCCAAACCTACATGGCTAACCGGCAGCCATTTGACGTGTAGTTTTATGGATATATTTAGACATTCGTTTAAGTGTATAGGCTTGTATGCGAATACACAAATAGAGGTTGCGTAATATGTATTCATCACCGACCTGTAACATTGATTGGTTCATAATGTGGCTCTCCTGCCAAATACAATTCTCCTGCCAGCTATGCTGTTGATATAAGTATACCAGTTTACTCTGAATCGTCTCCCTTTTTATAAAGATACGATATCATTTACACCAACCGGAATTGAAAATTTTATGTCGTCCTTTGGCGATACCTTTTCGAGTCATACTAAAGATGTCGCGCCTATCTGCTCCAGATCTTCTGCGTTGGAGTACGAGGTCCTCTCCAGTCCACTCATTACTCATCAGTCGGCACGCATTTCGAGATAGAGATGTTGCTAATGAGTCTAGCGGCTGCATAGAGGACAGATAGTCGCAGCGCGCGGGTAATCTAGTCCGTTAGTCGGTAGATTGCGATAAAGGCCGCCGAAGAACTGACGCTTTGTTCCAACAAATCGACCCATTGTTTCGATGATTTGCGTTGATTTACGGCAAGGACGGAACCTAAGGAATTAGTAGATTTGACACAGGAAGGAAAACAAGAGATTACATGTTTCTTTCGCCCGGCCTAGTTTATCTCGACCGTTAGTCATTCGCGCTTTAATGAATCTTTCGCAGACGCATCGAGTCAGTATCACCGGAGACTTATGAAGGACCGGTTTCCTGCTCTAACGGTGAGGTTTACGTGTCCAAATAGGCAATCGGAGCTAGTTTTAACTAAACAATCCGAGAAATACGCAGCAGATGCTTCCATCACTCGAGGCAGGGTGAATGAAAACTCTAGCGGTAGTTTGCTTATCGTCTTCGGCGGGTTTGTAATGCAGTCCACATCTGGAAATGCTGTACAAGTTCTAGAAATGGAAATACCGGGGCGATTTCAAAATTTTCTCTTTGGAAATGACAGCTGCGGCTGTCGCATCGGATTAGATAGGGGAGAACGCAGTCACCTCGTTACCTCCTCATGTTTTTTTCTTCAGAGCAAGCAGTGAATAACAGAAATATCGATATGCGATCGTTTTATTTTCTTCCTTTGAATTTTTGTTCTACCATGACCAAATGGTTCCCAAATATGGTTATTAATGAAATTAATCTTCTCTAGCGAGATATGGTGGAATTCCATTATAAATGAAATAATAAATACAACTTGTACCAGAATTCACTCCGAAGGGTGATGGGAACCTCATCCCCTGTATCATTGCCTACCGAGAGCTAGATAGGGGAATGAGGCTTACTTGGCTAGATGAGGAGTGAGGTAGTTTCCCCTTGCTATCCTCTTCGAGCCAGAATGCGATAAGTGGAACAAGTCTACTCAAGCGAAGCACAATAGCTATACGAGTAACACTTTCGAGTAGCATTCCAAAAGGAATATGCCATTACTTAGCATCACTCTTACCACACTAGCCTTCAAGAAGCAATGTCCTATTTTTCTAAATTAGATGTAGAGAAATATACATAGATTACACTTTCAGCTACACTTCTAGTAAATTTTAAGATGTAAGTTTTATCCAAAGTCTTTTCACTAGATTTTGATTGAAAATGTCGCTGAAATGACGCTAAAAATTTCAAAAAATAACTTTCAATTTTAGTATTCATGTGAAACTTGGATGTTTGTTGAGTTTCGCATGAATGTGTTAAACTTGACGAAGTTTCGCTAAATTACGACCATTGACAATTTCTGTTCCTAAAATTAATTTTCTCTATGGTTTGATTTGTAACCGCGTCTCTGTCATTAATTTTAGTTATCTATCAATCCAGGCGTTTATTTTCCTTGTATTATCGAAAAAGCTTTTCAATGTCATCACATTTCGGTCACGAAGCTGCCTAAAAATGCTACCACGCGTTTAATTTCTCATAAATAAACTCGCCCAGTAATCAAGGGTTTTATCGGTAAAGCGAAGGTCAAAGAGCTTGAAAACATCGCGGGTAGGGGAAAATAGCGCGTAATCAGTGCGGAAACCGCATTACAGCGGACGATAACAGTTCTGAACTAAGTATTTTCTAGTTTCCCCACACTTGAGTTATAGTTACTTTATTTCCAAATGTAAAGCTATCAACGTGTCCTTCGGTTTGATATTTGATAGCTGGATTAGCAACTAATCTAATAAATAATCATTTGTGACCTTAATATTTAATAGCATGCAGATATCTATAAATAATAGATATTTAGGCACTTTCCATGAAAATTAATATCCGATATGGGATGCGGAACTTTTCTTAGAGGAAAAAATTTTGTTTTCACCCGCTATAAATGCATCGGTAAGTATGAATTTATCAGCGATAACGTGAATACAATAAAATTAGTTTCACCAGGAAAATATTTCAAATAAAATTTTTAATGCAAAATTGTTGCTTGTTTGTCGAGCTGTGAATTCAAATTGTATTTATAAATCCAACAGTAATTTTTCAACGATAAATTCCTTCAAAGAAGAGACTAGGTACTCACATTTACTTAGGCCATAAGAGAAATACCGAGTTTATTTAGGGGATCCCATTGATTGATGCCTAATTTTATTGATGAAGACTTTAACTATTCGCAAGTTGTGAGGAGAGTTAGTGTTAAGTCTAACCGATGGATTTGATAAGAATAATGTATAGGAGCGACAATAGAGCTTGTAATTATTTTCTATATTTACACTAAAGCTATCAGAATATGTAATTTGTGCATCTTTGTCATAAGCAGAGGATTCGTTACGGTTTAAACAATCTCTTTAATCTATAACTTAATATAAAATTTAAGAAATCGAACTTATTTGAAAGATTGGAAAAACAAAGGATTTGGAATAGAACGATGAGTTTCTTAATACATTTTTCTATGTATATGAAATAGATCCCTGTAGTCAATTGCTAATATTTTCAGATAATTAAACGTGAGAGAGAGATCTTAACAGATAACAGAACTATCCCCTTAACTACTGTCTAGTACACTTCAGGTGAGACTTATCCGAAGTTTTACTTCACAGAAAAGGGAAGCAGTATCTTAAATACTTCAGTTTGATCCGCGTATGTAGTCCTTGGGAAAAAATTTCTAGGCTAATGAAGAATGACCTCAGTAGTAGAGGCACCATAATTCCAATTAAAGTTTCTATGCTCGTATAGCATCCTGCCACATTAATTGCTGCCGGATAGATCAACCAATCGGAATTTCGACGAGACCGGGTTCGAGACCCGGTCTCGTCAGACTTTTTTCATGTACGTTTCTCCTTGACAGTCAATTAGGATATTCAGTTGCTGTGCTATCTTCTTATTTACTTGTTTGTATATATTCTAAGTGTACTGAACGACCATTGTCCGTAGGGTTGGAGGATTTTTTTACTTACTGATAGGCAAATGCAAAACAGAGGATACGTACTCACTTTCCTCTATTATTTAGGGGACTAAGGCTTCGGTTATAATAACTTATTTTTCTAACCAGTTGCGTATCCGACTGAAATATTCTAGGTGTCATTATTCAAAAGTTCTTCAACTGACGTCCTCATCCCAACCAATGGCATTTTTACAATTTTTCACTGTGTTACGTTATCGCAATCGTTGTGATTTTGTGGTTTCCTTTAACCGACTATGATCGTGCTTTTTACACTCCGCCGCCTGGAATTTTAAGCGTATCAAACGAATAACAGCAATTACTCCATCAGCTCATCCCGAAATTGCAGATTCGATTCGCGATGTTTCGAATTGCGCCTTTTCGCTCTTCGGCTCTCGCTGCCGGGTGCAGAAACCGACGGTGTCACTAAAGCCGCCCATTCCTTCGTAACATGTGTACATAAACAAAGCAACAACCACTGGTAATGACCGCCCTCATTTGGCAACATCGCAGCGCACCCGTAATGCCTTCTTGGTCGGGAGAAAGGGAAGGGTTGTGGGAGAGACGTGTTTTGCTGCCCTCTCCACCGCCTCCCCTCCGCTAGCACCTCTTCCCCACTTTTCCTGCTTCACTCTCTCAGTGAAGAGCTCGGCTCCACAGAGAGCAGTAGTGCGTTTGGACGTGCTAAAGAGAGAGAGAGTGCCTATTGTTTATTATGCGCGCGCACGTGTGAAAGGGAAAAGGTTTTTCCTTCTGTTCGGCGTGGGAGGGAGAAAGGGAAAAATAGTGACCTATCGAGGAGTGAAGTTCTTTGTTTACCGCCCAGAGGGAAAAGTGCTCGTGTTTTTTTATCCTGTCCGGATCGCAAGATCGTCGTGGATGCTGGGTGACGAGTTTGGTTTTAGCGCACCTCCAACCCGCCATGGTTACCAGCGAGGCCTTGTTCCTGCCGCAAGGGTGTAGAGGTAAGGCCCCGGTAAAACGCGACCTTTGTTTCGAAAGAAAAAGCGGACACCTGCTTTAGTGCCTTTTGGGTCAGCCGAGGATGACCTTTGTGCGAGGTCGCGCCTCTCACACGCACGCCTCTCGGTTTTTTCCCCGGGTTGGACACCGGGATCTGGTGGCGCGAGTCCCCGGCCACTTTTTGCGTCATCTCGGAGATGCTAAGTCGACCTCGAAGATGGTGTCTCGCGGTGTCACTTTGCGGGGATACAGAAAGGTGCATCCCCCTTCCGTCAGGCGGGTTTCGCTGCCTGCCAAGGTCTTTGCCCCTTCTGGAGGAGGAGTTATTTAAATCGCTGCGTAAGGATGACCCTTCGCGAGCCGTGGATGCGATAGCGAAGGCGCGTGTTGATCATTTCCCCCGCCTCGGGATGTTTCACGTGTTTTTCGTAAGGAATAGCGTGCGGGGCCTAACGGGTGTGTACGAATTAACCTGGAATGCGAGGTCCAACTGAGGCGGTGTTTTCAGGGAATTAGTTCGAGTGAAGATTTGAGTCAATTGTGCTCGCTGACAGTGTCGAGTTTAAAAGTGTTATCAATACAGTAATAACTAGCTGATGAGCGATGAAGTGGTGCGTGACATTGGGTGCTAATGTTGAAAATACTATCCGAAGTCTATAATTGGAAGATAGAAGTATTAATTGGAGGGGCTTTGGTGTTTTCTGGTAATTAAAATAAAACTTGCAGTGCTGATATAATAATGTTGATGCTATCAGACACGATTTCTAGAGATATAAACCAATTCTACTTGAACACTATGAGGTACTTTGTAGAATGCATGGGGATACAGGACAACATTCAGTTCAGTTCTCTGAAAATGCGACAAAATTATGATAGAGACGACACTATAATCATAAACGGTAACGGTAAATAATCCTACAAATTTGCCCTTTGCAGCGTTAGACATTATTAAAATTTTGAGAATTCGGTATTCAGTCAGAATTTTGAGCGGTGCTTTTTCATTGATTATTTTATAGAATAAATCATGCTAGTTGATAATTTCATCGCAGTGCATTTAGTAAAAGATTATAAACGATACTATTTTAGCGCTATGCGGTACACTTCAATATGCATTGGAAGATTGTGGTGCATATTTTTCATCGTTGTGCTCCACATTTAGTCTGCACATTAAATGGTGCTCTTCTGGTCGCTATCAGGCATTCGAAATTACACCACGTAAAGATGACGGTACTTTTAACAATTTCCTTACGGAGGTAGGACTTATTTTAGATTCGAACAGAGAAACTGTCTTAAATGATCCTGAAAGAGTTAGTTACTTTATTTTACATGAGAATATCACTGTGAGTTGAAGCAAAATCTAAGAGTTATTTATTGGCAAAGAGCAAACCACAGAGTTCCGTGATAATAATTTATTCCTTGAAACTTCTACTGGTTGTATTATTTCCAGGGACTATTGAAAGTGAACCATACAATTGCTTGGTTTATACGATTGTAAAAGACTTTCTAGACGAGAATGTACAACTTTACTGTCTATGCGGTCTGTTTGATAAGAATTGAATTAGTCTTGAAAATACTAACAAAGGATTACATCCAAATTGGGTATCAATCTTTGCAAAGAATTGGATTTTTCGAAGATGTGCTTTGCCCTCACAGAGATTTGAAGATCATATGTCCTTGCGAAGCATTATCTCTCATCATTCCACACACGTGAGTACATCTTAAATGGAACAAAAAGACCGCTGAATTTACACCTGTGCTTCGGCGTGCGTTACAGTGAAATGTTCTCTACTCGAATCTCATGTTTTTTTGTGCCAATCTCCTTTCAAGGTCTCTTTTACAAGCTTCGAATTCCTAAAAATTCTTTACGAAACCCATATATCTCATAGCTGCTACAAAACGTAGATGGCACCATCCAGAATTTCTGCCATTCCCGTGGAAGATGCGGGGGCGTGAATATATGAATTCAGCTCTCTTTCATCTTCGAATATCCTCTGCTTTCAGACGGGGCAGGAGCGGAGTAAAGATCCAAGAGTCGTGTTTATATTTGATACAAGAACCGTTGCATTTTCGACAGGGAAGCCGTCATGGATAATATTTGCTCGCCGTTAAAGGGCAGTTAAATAATGTTGGGAAATCATCCGAAAGGCCGGAGGTTAAACAAAACAGCGAATGGTTTGAATAGTAGGTTCGACACCCAATGCCCACGTCTCGGAACGTCACGAATTTTAAATAGCGTGTAAACAACTGATGAAGGAGAAAAGGTCGTGGATAAACACCCGTAAGATTGTGGGAAGAGAGCTTACATCCAAGGAGGCTGAATCGGCGAGCGAACTGTTGCTCCCGAGCCGCTGGTGACCCCGATTCAGTTACAAATGGTCCATTTAAAAGCCTTGGCTCTTTAAATTCCACCATGCATCGTAAATCTCTCCGATGAAATTAGTTTTTGGTACAGGTTTTATTATTTTACTTAGCATTAACGTCACTTTTTTAACTGGAGTTTTAATTTATGTGATACAAAGTTAAGTCAGTGCAGCTATGATGGGGTATTTAATCCGCGTGACTCACCGAGAGGTTCAACTTCTTTTAAGAATTCGAATATAGTGTAAGATTTCAATTAAAATGGCAATAGAATAACTACTGAAAGCACGTTCAGGTCACGCTTTGGTGACCATTTTAATACAACCATTCTAGCCTAGTTGTTATAGATTACTATCATGATTACGAACAATGATTGTAAGATGGGAAAATTAGTACGTACACTCAAACGATTATATAAAGGAATTCTACAAATAACCCGACAGTGCGCAGCCAAATTAACGAAAAATATTTCATTCTTACGGACGCTGAGAACTGAGGCGCTGTATTCATAAGAAACCTAGCCCACAATGTATCTAGATTATATATATAAAGTTATTCTTCTTTTATCTCTCGAATCCACTCCTTGGCTGTTGAAAACACTGGCCAAATTTTTAGATGATTAATGATGTGATGAATTATCTCCCCGCAGGGGTCGACTTCCTGCGGATGTTTTTGTGTTAGCGATTTCAAATCCAGGATACCTAATAACGTAGACCATCGATCATTTAAATCTGCGCCTTACATGTCACTAGATGAAATCCTTTTGCGTTAATGTGAGACTATATCATCACCTATCGTGGAAACTTGTTGTAGAGTAAAAACTGAAAGACTTTAAGTGACAGGAATCATTTTACATACGCTAGAGCGGCTAATGAACTTTATCTTAAATGCAGAAGAAACCAGACCGATTTCAAAGAAAACAAAAGGTCACGTAAAGAAAGAAAGAAGTTGAAAGTTGTTAGCAGAATACTTAACAACAAAAGACTAGTTACATTAGTATTTCAGCAAGATTTTTATACCAATTTAGCCTACCCGAAAGATACAAAAAATTTCGCTCGTGAAACTAAACGGAGTGTAAGAAACGCTATAGGCAAAAAATGGTGGCATACCGAATATAATCCCTTTCATAAAATGTAAAGAAAAAACTGATGTATGAAACTATCTTGACACCTACATATAACTTGCGTAGAATTGCAAGATTTTATTCACCGATATTAACATGAAGGTACTGAAAGTATTGAATAGCGCCACAGTTCATGCTTGTGTGTTGTTTATTCGTTACTAAATAAAGATGTAAGAAGGAAGGTATTTATGTAGGCGAAGAAAAGCTTCCTCCTTTTTCTGACCTTCAACAATATCACGTATATGGTAACGTAAAGAAATCTCCCTGGTGCTATTTTGGTGGAACCGATTTTCAGCTATTTCAATTCATTACAATTTCGCAAATATCTAAAAGTGCAGCTTAGGAAATATAATTCTCAAAACATTCTTAATTAAATGGGTTAGGAACCTGCGCAAACGCATACAATACCGCAAAACTTCCACTTCTGCTGTGAAAGAAGTTTTTCCCATCATTACGGCCTTCCACGAGGTAACGCCTTGGCATATTGAGTTTACTACAGATTGTGATTCATAGATACAAAGGGAAATTGTGTATTACGGTTACAGATATCTTATGAAGTAGGTACCTCTTTCAAATCACTCGCTCTTGTACCGTTCGAAAGCACATAACATCAAGTGCTTCATAGTTATTTGCGCAAATCATTCCATCTTAATTGCAACATCCGTCAGCCACCCTTCTTTCAAAGCGACCCTAGCGATGATAGAATCCGTGCTTTTGGAGTATGATCTCATTCCCAGCAGGTTAACGCAGCGCTCACCCGGCGCGCACCACCACCGGTCTACGGTGACCTAAAGATCCAGAAGGAAAGCTGCGGCTTTGATTCCCTCTCTACCAATTCGTTCCTTGTTGTTACCGAGCGGGGCCCGTGCATGAAAGGGAGGTGGAAGGACACGTGGACAAACCCCGACTTGCGACGTCCCGACTCACGCCAATCCCTCACTTGCGTCAAAGTGGAAGATAGCTATCGAAGCTTTTGTCTTTCTTTCCCTTTCACGACGCCGAAACGAAAGAATCAATACGGATCTCCATTGTGCGATTTTCATCGCCGGTTACCTGTGAGTAATGTCCGTGCAACACCTGATGAGAATGCATTCCGATCCGTATCTTGTTTTGCCTGACGCAAGGGAATGGAACGATCAAATGGACTTTGGGTTGTAAAATGTTTTTGTTGGTACGAAACGGTTGATTCGAGGGAAAAAATCTTGCAGCGCTCTCGGTAAATTAATCGGTTATCCTATTTAGTACGAAGAGGAATAAATTTTACTCGCTCATTCTTCTAAGATATAACACATTGATTATCGGTGAGTTTTAATAAAAAGTTTTGGAAGAAATATCCTCAAGTATAGCGTAAATAAGGTATTATTTTTACGAGGGAAAGAGGTCTCTCGAAAAGGATTAATAATACTGTTGTGCATCTCGTCTAC
Source organism: Ladona fulva (assembly GCA_000376725.2). Lineage (NCBI taxonomy): Eukaryota > Metazoa > Arthropoda > Insecta > Odonata > Libellulidae > Ladona > Ladona fulva. The sequence goes on along the minus strand of KZ308323.1, from coordinate 424,268 downwards.
ATCTACATAAATACCCTGCAAACCGCCATTCGGCCTGTGGCAGGGGGTGTAAGCATCAAGAGTTGGAGTTACCTTTTTATCTTGTTTAAAAATTAATTAATTCATTAATTATAGTATTTTTATTTTCCCGATGTCCTCAAAAAATCCATTAATTGGACAGTTACGTTAGAGAGGTAAGAAATAATATTGGACGAACACGCACAACCATGCTCATGAAGAACCCAATTAACCGGGACTCGAATCCGGGAATCTCGGCACAGGAAGCCCAGCATGCTAACTATTCCTCGACCGAGTTGCAATTTTCATAAACGAAAATTAGGAAAAGTGTGATTACGTGTAATTGATATTTGTTTTATTGTTACCGAGGATGGTGTTAGGAGAAAGAAAATTCTATAATCTTTGTTTCCATTTCTGAACCCTTCAACTTTGAATTGCTTATTCCTGGATTTGGCCAACATACTCTTATTGCTGTGGAATCCTGCCACAAGCCAAAAGGCGGCTTGCAGGGCACATAAGTAGATGAATCCATATTATTTTTAAGCAAAAACTTTCGTTTCGGTTAATCGATTAACGAGTTAATTTTCTTCACGGAAAAATTTGTAATTTTATGACTCACGAAGAACATTCTTGTTATTACTTTCATTTTTTTCGAGTTAAAATCATTGTGGAATACGAGGAGAAGCATTTTATACAATTGTGTGGGAAATTAATGGTAAAATAGCGCCTTGTTGTTCTCAAAACGTGTTTATGAGGCCCTATACATGTTTGAGGAGCTCCTCCGACAAATGTTTAGAAACGTGCTTCATTAAACAACAAGGAATCTGTTGGCTTCCTCCTAATCCTATTTACCCATGTGATATCCGTTTTGTTACAATGATATGATGTAAAACACGACTCAAATACAGCTTCGGTGTTTTTCCTTCGCAGTACAGCTTCTCAGTAAGGTATGGGTGAAGAAAGTGAAAGCCTTATAACATGAAGGCCTCTAAACTCCTTTAGACAGTGATTTCTATTTCAGAGAAGTTCGGGAAAGCTATCAGGTTTTTCTTTCTAGGCAGCTCTTGCTGAGAATTGCTGTCAACGTCAGAAACATAAAAAATATTAATGTTCCTTACCTATCAAATTATACCATTAATCATTGGAGAAAATGGTGTGGTGAATTTTAATAATTTCCCAAAGTCTGCACAAGCATCCATTATGATGAAAAGGAAGGAAAAAGGTTGCTAAACTATTTTATGTAGGTTTTTCTGTGTAGCTTTCCCTTATTAGAATTGTCGTGATTGTTGGTACACTGTGCTATAATTAAACATGTACCAAATTGCCCTGAAAGTTATATATTAATTTTTGTCCCTAAAGATGATTTAGGGCTCATTCTTAGAAACATGCAAAATATTTTCATTTGATAGAATCAACTTCTTGGGCCGTGACTTCGTGGTAGGATTCCATGAAGGAACAAGGAATAGTCAAACTTTTACAAACCACATTATGCGTTAACCACGTCAATATTGATTTCCTGATGATGACTCCATAAGTAGATACCGTGGTCGTTTTGTAATAAATATTGTGGTTTGTAAAAGTTCGACTTTTCTTTGTTCCTTCATACTTACATTTATTTCTACATTCACTTCTAAATAATCCAGTACGTTGAATGTTTAACGAGCTAAAATCCTTGAATAGTGCTTATATTTTGGGTAACTATTGTATTAAGAACATCCTGAAAAATCATGTTACGGATTTTTTGTGGTGAGATACTTCTTCTGGGGAAACGAGGTGCTAATGTATCAAAGAGTTCGGAAATCAATTAATGTAGAGGTATTTTGCACATCTCTTGTGATTAATTTAACATATTTGACACTTGAAACGCGATTTAAAACAGCGAGACATTTCTGTCTACCATTCTAGATTATTGTTTTAACCGCAGCTTTAACTCAATTCTGTTATCATCGTCTTCGCCAGGGAATGTCGTGAGAATTTCAGAAGCAGTAATCGGTAAATAATTGCAAAATCGAAAAGCATTAGTAATGAGTGAATAAAAAGAGTGGATACACATCTATCGGGAAATAATATTCTGCCTTAACATCCACTATATCTGCAGTTCATATCGATCGCTTCAGATGCTCACTCGATCGCAACTGGTTCGCGCTTGATTATCATAGCATAGAACATTGAACTTTTTGATGTATGTATTTAGGAATATGCCATAGGCTTAAATAATAAGGGATAGGATACTTTTAATAATTTCTGAAAATGATTAAATGAAGTCCCGAAGTTTGAAGCCCTAAGACTTTCCCAGTGTAGCTAATCGTATCGACGTTCGGTCCCAACCGGAAGCTCATTCGCTATCCCATGAGAGAATCTTGGTCCAAAGGCAAAAAAATAGATGGAGATTTATTGGCAAAGTTATGCCCCTGTGGGTCTTACTTCCACATAACCTCGTATGTCTTTTTAAATATGCAATCATCAATTAAAAACAAAAAGAAAAATTAAGGTGAAGGAAAAATCTTTGCAAAAATTGGTTGACTAAGAAAACACCCACGTTGCGGGAAAACGCCATCGAAAAAGGGGGAAACTCCGGATACTCAGTAGAAAAAATATTTTAAAATAATAAAGAAATTTTATAACCTTTATCACAATTTCATAGTATTGGCTTACTTGTGTCGNTTCATATTTCCCCTGATAGATTATTTATCATGAATGAAGCTGAATATCGTGAATGTGTACTCCCATTTCTTTCACACCACACTAAGCCTTCCATTTCAAAGCATTGATTTTAAGCAAGTTCCAATCAAGGAAACCATTCGAACCCGATTACACAACCGGCACAGGTAGTAACTGTAAAGAGATTCGCATATTAACGAGGGAGCACCCAATAAGGCTTAACTTCTTCACCGTAAACGGCTCTTATCGATCTAAATGATACCCTGCGAGCCATAAAGTCTCAGCCCCAACCTGGAGATGAAGTTTACGATGCTCTAAATAAAAGAGAAAAACTTTCCGATGATTCCGACCGACGTCACGGGTGGCACGCGAGCGCGATAATGGTCCTGTTCCAGGTCTGTTTCCAAGTCTAACACACGCGAATCTATTACTAGCGCAACAACACCGGGTCCCACGCGAAGGGCGCCCCTTAAAACCTTACGCCCGCGTAAATCAAACGCAAAATAAAAACCGAGAAATATGTTTATGGATAGAGTCGCGGAGTGCTTCGTGTTCCTTGCTGGAGGGGGTGGACAGAAACACACCCATTCTTCGCAGAAGGACGGAGGCGAGAAAACACGAGATTCGCCAGAGCTTTTCCGAGCTTCCAACACGAGCAGTGGTGAGCCACCTCAGATTCAATTCCATTTTCGCCTCAAGCATCATTCTTCCATCTCCAGGTCGAACGATCTAAGTTATTATGATTGATATTTTACTTTTACGGCGAGGTTGAGAAAATATTCCTCTAAATTAGCCATTGATTCGCACTAGTTGCCGCGACGTAATATTGTCCTTCTAATAGGCTTTCGGCCACTGCTGCCCTCGCTCTATCCCTCCGTTGTTTTTGGGCGTCGTCCCGTCACCACAAAACAAAGGATGTTTAAAAACAATAAGGTCTTTTGAGTGTGGATTTTTCGTTTGGCCGCGTTGCGCAAATCCTCGCTCCGCTTTTGAGGGAAGTTTTGCAACGGACCAACTTTTGCGGTCGGGGGCGCCTCCGGATCACGGGAGGCCTTTCTTTCGCCCTCTGTCGAAATTAAAGGGAAGCCGACTAAGAGATCTGTTGAGGATTGAGGTGTTTCGCGGAGGAAAATCGCCCCCACATCAATATTCACTGCCATTGCAACAAGTCTAGATTGTCTGCGATGTCCCTGTGATCTTAAAGTGTTGCCACAAAGCTTTGGTTCGCCCGTTTTGTTTTTCTCTCGCTAATCAGACGCTCTGAGACTTGTTTCAAGAGATGAAAGAGAGGGTACGCTGCTTATAACCGAATCCTTTCATCTTCTCTTTCATATACAACCCAATTTACTCGAAAGTCAATTTATAACGTAACAGACCTAGAATCGGCTTATGTTTATAAATTCGTTGCGGACTCTCTGAAATATCGCCTACTGAGTTGCTTTATTTAGTTATAATGCATGCAAAGGATATGGGTACTTCCCATAAATATATGGGTACTTTGCAGTCTAAATGGAATGTAAACTACGACAAATAATACATTCTTTTTGCTATAATTAGTTTTCTACGCAAAGAAGATTATAATACTGCTGCTTACTTTAATGAAATTTCGTTCCCAAGTACATTTTGGTAGTTTTGTCGCATTAATTTTCGAGTAAGATATCCGATTCGTATGTTCGTAATGAAACTTGGGGGCAATTAAGGAGTCGCAAGAAAAAATTGGAACGATGTTGCAGCTGTAATTTGACGTCACCATAGTAGTGGATGATAGTGACCCCTCCACAGAATTACAGTGATACCTCTGTAACGAAGATAATTCGTATCAAACCCTCGTTGTCAAAACTAAGCTAAACGAAAAATTATTTTTCAGTGGGTCCCATTTCGTAAGCTACGACTAACACTGCAAATAAGTTGTCATATTCTTTACGAGTAAGAAATAAATGGCAACATTGTGCACGTTCCTATGAATTTTTACGAAACAAATAAATATATTTTTTAACTACATCAACGGAAAAATTCTTCAGCAGAACCCATGTTTGGTATCAGAGGTTATAAAAGACGAAGTAATTTCTTCGTTAATCGAAGAATCCGTAACCCAAGGTATCACAATCACGAGGTTGCACTAAGTGCAACGAAGTAATTGTTTTCCTCAGGCATCAGATAACGTATATTTTATATTAAAATTCCTGGAGAAAGGCGGAGAATGTCTGAGGAAGAGGATGGCCCGTGTTCTGGTTGCGGAGAGGAAACTCATTGGAGAGACTATTTAGGTCACAATCGTCCGGGCAGAATCATCTCGCTTATTTTTTTCCCTTGTTTCGTCTCCTCCCTTTAATCGAATCGAGATGTTGGGAGCGTCTCACTGTCCTGAAATCCCAGATTTACCTCGTCATAGTCGCAGTAGGGAGTCTTTAGTACCTTGTTACGACATTGCGCAGTAAGGTTCTAGGATAGAAACAATCTAAGCTGCGATCTCCGCAAAATCTTAATCGCTACGCGGTGAAGAAGATGAAGATTCGCCTTGAAACGAGTTATGAAGATTGGGGTGTATTTTTTATTGAACAGTTCCGCAGAATAGAAAATTACATTGTTTGTCCAATTTTAATTCTATTATGTTGTGAATTTTAAGAAATTAGCCCCTTTTGAAATTGCTGGCTAAAGAATTTGGGATATTGACTTGGAAGCAAATTCGGTAAATATGTATAGTAATTTAAGTTTCACGATAGTTATCCTGAAAGTGAACAAACCCCTTTGGTGTTAGTGAACAAGATTGCCATTCAAGTTACAACACTCAAAAATGCAGCTTGCTTTTACTATGAGATGTATATCGGAGAAAATAATTAGGGACTAAAATGAATGTTTCGATTAAGCTCTGAATATTAATTGCCAATATTTTTAATAATTCCTTGTTTCATTGCTGTATATTCACTTTTAAAAATTACTTTAATGAACAGTGTGTTCTCTTTCAATGCGCATCTTTTTTTTACTGTTTCGAAGTTATACGGTGCTCATTTTCTTTGTACTCCGAGTTTCTCAAGTTATATGTGTATGTATGTTTCATCAAAGCAGAGTTATACAGAGGCCTATTACATTTTGGCAACAATATTGCCCGAGAGTGAAACTTATGGAGAGGTATTACACGGATAAGTACTTTTTCTCCAGTAATGCCAATATTGCTATGGAAAAAGTACATATCTGTGTAATATCATGAATTTCCACAGTATCACGGCCGCCTCTATAGATCATATGTAGAGGGGTTATAGATGACTTTACACGAAAAGAAGTGCACCAAGGAGGAATTCTCAAGGAGAAGCGGACGTGAAAAAAGCCTCTATGGACGGGGAATCGAACCCGGATCTCCAAATGGTTACAGCGTTTGCGAGATTCGGGTTCGAGTCCCAGTCCTGTCAGATACTATATTTTTCACATCCGTCTCTCCTTGAGTAAGTAAGACTTATTCATTTTGTGAAGGTTGATTGTTCTGACGACAGATATTCTTATAATAGTTATCAAAAATGATAGTTGGCTATTTTAATCGATTAAATTTTTCTGACTATGAAACAAAGAAATATTCTCAAGTGATACTTGGTGGAACTTCATTATAGAAACACTTGCAAAAGCCAAAACTTGTACACAATCCACAAAAATTGCAACAGGGTTGACCGGTGTCGGTGTCAAAGCACCATCATCAGAACAGTTTTGATGATGGTGCTTTGACATCGAAACCGGTCAACCCTGTTGCAATTTTTGTGGAATTTGTACAAGTTTTGGCTTTTGCAAGTGTTTCTATTTTTGACTATGATTCATTTTTAGAAGAATGTGAATCTAACAAATTGTTTGTTAGTGGTAGTAAGTTTGAAAGTGCTTCGACAGCTGAGGCCATTTCGCACTTGAGCCTCGACAGGGAATCGAAACCGAGACTGCTGTCACCGAAGTCTAACGCGTTGCCCACATGGTTTTGCGGAGGCCCAAATTTTTGTTGTAGCATTAATACGTGTGTATCATTAAAATCACGTAATAAAGCCCGATGAGTTATATGCGTTTAAGGCGATTGATTGTTGAAGATATGTTTATCCCTCGTCATCTTCTTGCTATTCATCCTTTGTCCCTTTTTAAAATTCCGTTTCTTTTCCTTGTCTATGCCAAGGGCGTGTCCGGCTTGATATTAGCCATTTATCTCTCTAGTAAGCACAAAATCGGCATTTCGATCATTGCGTCGTAATGAACGGACGTGGCGTGGGATTAAGTGAGAGCAGGGCAATGGTAGGTCCATCGAAACTGGGACATGGCTAAATTTAGGCATTGATTTGATAGCGTAGATCGTTTATCTCTACTGTTCTCCGCCCACGTACAATCAAGACCAGTTCATGAACTTGAGACGCTCTGCGACACAGAAAGCTCGACGCAGCCGTGGGGGATATCCCTCTTGATTGCGCTTTCTTCCTTTCTAAGTCGCTCGCTAATTCGTCTTTTCTGAGAAGCGATCGCGCTGATCTTAGCATTTGAACTTTCGAGTTCTGACGCGTGAAAAATGTTAATATTCCTATCTACATCCCCATTTCACACGACGAAAGGCAGCTTGCTGGGTATTTAAGAAATGAAGTTAATTAAAGATGTTTATTATGAAGGGATTCCCGAATCGTTGTAGTTACTTAGTTTCTACATTCGCTCACCAAGTTAATCTGCTTGGTATTTTCGTAGCATATTCTAAATGCTAGGAAGAGTACAGTTTTATTTTCAAAAACTTAAGAATGAATTTTTAGATTACATAATCGTAGATGGAACCTTCATTTGGCGAGGTCAGATTTGATTGGGCTGAACTCTGGGATTGTGATATTTTCAATTAATATTAGAAAAGGGGAAGAAATCAAGTTTACAAACACTAAAAGATAATTTATGAACAGCAGTGAGTAGAAATTAGCTGTAGCTAACCGATATTTTCAGTATTTAAGGTATTCATGTACCAAATAACGTTTGATATGTTTTAAGTGTCGTAATGGAAATGATCGACATCTTTGGTTAACTAAATCTCCCTTAAGCGGGATTACTAAATGCAAGCCTATTTATAAAAGTAGTAGTTTCATGACTGAGCTTCGATAGCTGAGGTAATGTGTGACTCTATGGACCCTCTCAGAGAATCAAACCTGAGACCGCTTTCACAAAATGCAAACACGTTCCCTATTTGGCTATCTGGAGACCAGAGCTTATTAAGAATGCAGCGTTACAGTTACAGTTTTAATTATAAGATATGTACCGTAAACAGGGGTTACTTGGACCCAAAATTTCTAATTTTTTGGACTTTCCGAACAAAACAATACCTAAATTCCATAACATGTGCTTATAACAAACTTTTTACTATGTTTTAGATATTTTTCGATGATTTAAAAGCTTTTTTGAACAAAAATTTTCGCTGATTGTAATAAAATTTTTGTTTTTTAAATTGGGTCATAGAAACCCCCAGGTTGGGGCTACTTGGACCCAAGCTCCTTTTTCCATACACAAAACAATTTAAATATGTAGTGGGCCTAAGTAGGACGTAGGGTCTGGAAATATAACTCTTTAGAGACATTCTGAGGTCATAAAATGATCATTTAATTGCAAAAACTCAATGAATAAATCGAAAACACTACATGGAATCATATGTGAAATAATGATGTCTTGGAATTCATATAATTTTTGCAAACAAATTGTGAGAAGTATCTACAAGGTGATAAAAAAAACAACCCCTTTTAATAAGTTTCGGTGGAACGATTTTCCTGTCTATATGACACCACTTGTACTGCGAAATGTCTTTCTTTTGGCCATTTCCAGCCTTTTTTTTTTGCTTAGGGTCCAAGTAACCCCCCAGGGCTCAAGTAGCCCCGGTTTACGGTACCACTTCAGAATATTCGTGATTAAAATAATATATCCTAAGTCAATGGTTTGTGTTTCTATATGAGATCACGCAATACCGGTAAAAATATCCCCTTCCTCGCTTTGCGTGGAGGGCGCTTGGGAATGATTCTGTAGACACGACACGCACGTCATGTCAGCAAGAGAAGATGCATCCAACCCTGCGGTAAAGCGAGTTTTAAAACGCGATATTTGAGTAGAAACCCTGATTCCTTTGTTTTCAAATACCCATTGCTATAGCCACCCAAAGGTATAATATTACGAAGGAATTCATTCAGTCATTTCTTCATTCATTTTAAATGATCTATGAATAGGTTATCTTCAACGGTATGTTTCATCGCTCGAGATGATTTATTTTCTGTAACGAAATATTATTTTCTTGGAAGTACGTCAGGTTCTGAATACGAATTTATTTAGATCGGTTTCGATCCAGGTTTGTTTAAATAGTTTGAATAGTAACAGAGTAAACGCAGGAATACCGTTGCTGTATACTGGAAAGGAAATAGCATTGCACGGAAAAGCCTTGCGGCTGAATCCTAAGGGTAAGCAGGTGTGAAAAATAGCGACGTGACTGGGACTCGAGCCCAGGTCTCTCCGGAAACGATGAAAACCTAGAGACCTGGGTTCAAGTTCCATGTCGCTATTTTTTGCAGCTGTTTTTCCTTCCGTTGCTGTATGTTTGTCTTTGTTTGGAATAAAGTAATTGCTCCGTGTAGATCCATAGGATGCTCCTGGAAATTATGAAACATATACTGCAACATTATCTCTGCATTTTATATGTATTCCTCTTGTACTAAACCCAAGACATACGAAATAAAGTCCACGGAGTTGGCTGAGAGGGTGTTGGAATTCATAACGAAATGAAAATATTGTTGTACTTCTACAAAATTAATTTCCTATCACAAACAGCTTCAACGATCTATCGTGGCTAGATGATTACGATGTATCATTGAAACCAGTCATGCAGTGGAAATAAGCTTTATAGAAGGAAAGCTAAACTCTTTTCAATTGCCCTGCAACTTTACTTAAAATCTGCACGTTGGACGTGATTTTTTGCCTCAGATTCATTTTAAACATCTGTCAGTAAATCCTTCGTGCCATTTACCGTGGAACAGCTCGCTCGCGGTTAACTGCGTGAGATGTCCGAATAACTCGCACACTTTGATAACTGGCATTCCTGCAGGCGAAGCAGCATTCAGAACTAATGCCTTAGTCATATTGGAAAGCTTGTAATTTGCCCTTCAACACGTACGCTGATACTCGAGCTAATTTTAACTCGCGAATCGCTGCGCCTTGGAAACCTCGAGGGATTTGTGCAGCTAAGACATTGATTTTTGTTTCATTAGGTGTGAGGAGTTCACCTTCTTCTGCATATTAAACGATGTGCAGCTCCCGGCCTACTTGTAATTCCTTTGGAGCGATGATTAAATAAATCTCCCTCGATTTTTAGAGTTTTTCTGTTGTGAATCGTCATGGAAATTTTAGCTTCATCTTTGCCCAAGCAGTGGTAAGTCTTGGAAGTACATCTGATGCAATGCAATAATGATGTTGAAATGTTTATGAAGTACTATTTCAGGTATAATTATTTCAATTATTATATTTTTATCGCGGTATTATTTTTTGTTATTATATACATTTTATATTATTGTGTATTGTATTGATATCGCAGTAATTATAGAATTTTTAGAATAACATAGCGTGGTTTAAGGAAAAATTGATCATACTTTTATCGATCATCATTTCTTTGATGATCATGAACCATTGTTGGAGAAGAGAAAATATTTTGCCCAGAAACGAGTTAAAAAGGAATAGACCAAAGTAGACGATACAATCCAATATCGTAAGACTATGTAAGGTAATGTAATTCAGTAGAAAGTTCTTAAAATCCACATCTATATGGATTTGGGTACTAAGCACACCCTGCAATCCGCTTATCGGGGTGTGGCAGGGAGTATAAACAGCAAATGATCTTCATATTTCTGTCGTTCAGGACTCATCGTGGATCTTTCTTATAAAGAATAAGTTTTTTAACGATTTATCTCTTATTTAACGCTAATTGTCGGGCTGTTCGAAGTAGCACGGAAGTCATATAACCTACGATGGTAAGGTGAAAAGTTCGTATAACTCGTATATAACAACGTGCTCTCCTTGAAATAATTTGGAAACCATATCATTGCTTCCTTCTCTTCAAAGAATTACTAATATTTATCAAAATCGTCAGCTGAGTTATGAAAAATTTAGTTTTTAATAAAAAGCCATGCCTTGCATTGGGCAACTGATAAATGAGTAGTAGTACTGTTAAAAGTACTGCGAAAATTAAGGACATTTTTCACATATTGACTATCACTGGGAATCGAACCCGGGACCGCTTGCGCCAAAGAACGCGAAGCCCACTTAACAGGAGCCCTATTGATGAATCGATTAATAACTTCACAATAAATAACCAAATAATATACAATTACTAGATAAACAAAGCTAATAAATAACTAACTTAATGATGGCTAATATCTTAGCTAATTAACTGCACTATTTCTCCGCAGTTTCTAGGTCAACTTAGATGTATATATTAAGGTACGTAAGATCTTACAAGACACAGTTGAAAGGAAAATGCTCGTCGCGCCGTGGTGTATGGACACTAGCTTTGCTCTTCGGAATATCAGAATATGTAAATATGAAAAGTCGAAGAAGGTCCAACACAGGTATTCGCATAAATTTCGAATGTAATAGTGGCCGTCATGGGCTCCGAAGTCTGAAAAATGGCGAACAATCGGCTAGAATTTTTTCTCGTCACCCCATCAGCTTAAAAAATGTCCGCACGGCGTTCTTAAGAACTCCTCTTTTTGCCAATGGGGCAGCGTGTGTGAATCACCGGACGACCTCGCCGATTCAGGAGAGCGCGCGAATGCAGTCGGCGCTTCTTGACCTTGGGCCCAGGAAGGACTCATTCCTTTTATTCCTACAGATTGAGGGGGTCGATGCATAAAAAAGTGTGGTCTGTGGAAAGGAGATCTCGGGAGGCTGAATGTTGCCGCACCAAACCGACTAACTTCTCGTTTCGCATCCACGCTTTCCTGGCGATGCTTTTTCTAAGAGTTTTAGCGAAAGGTTGCTCTTCGTTTCCCGTCGCTCAGTTTTTGCTTCTCACATCGGCATACCTGCTGAAATGTTGAAATGTAATCTTTTCCTTTGCACTAAGAATGTCTAACGCACAGCTCGGAGGCTTTGAACTGGCCCCTTACTTTCGTAAGGTAAGGAGAAACGGATGCGATAAACGTCGACCTGACTGGGACTCGAACCCACAGTCGCTAAGGTACCATGCCGAGTCAACCCTGCTCTCTTAACGAGATGCTTTGTGAGTTAGGCAAGCGGCGCTCCACATGTTACCAACCAACTCCAGAGGTCCTCATCCAGGCAGTTAACTTACGAATTAATTGATAGTTTAGTAGTTAGAACACCTGCCCGGAAAGTGGTAGGACTGGGTATAAGTCCTGCCAATATTCCCAAGGTGAAACGGACATGAAAAAAGTCTGACAGGACGGAGACTCGAACCAAGGAACCCTCGGAACTTTCCTGGTGACTTCTCTAGCCTATTGAGCTGTCGTGCCCGAACAATTAGACATGAGGTTTGTTGGCAAGCAGGGGTACTCTTGCTCAATTGGCTAAAGCAGTCACTCGAAAAGCGTAAGGTTCTGGTTTGAGTCCTGTTCCTGTCAGACTTTATGTATGTCCATTTCTCCTTTAGAATATTCCTAGGTGTACTTAATGTGGAAAATTATCTTTCACCCTTTTCCTCATGTCAGTATTTTTCACATCTATTTCTCCTTAGTTTGTGGCGCATACGTGCAAACATCCCTTGTTTTAATTTTTTAATAACTACTTCCTTAATTTAAACAGGAATATTTCCATGATGGTCTTATTTACATCCATTTTAATAATAATTATTATAGACGAATACACACAACTGATCCCTAGCAATAAAAATTCCATCATTTAGGCCCTAAATTTTAGGGAGTTTGGGGTTGAAACACAAACCACTCGGCCACTGCTACCGGTTTACTGAACCATTATATTAATTCGGAGTTTTAGCGGTTATCAGTCGCGAGTTATCGGAAATTTAAGGCTGGGCAGCATTGATATAAAAACGAGTCATGCATTTGTGACTCAAGTGTAATATTGCTTTTGTGTTGACTATGATTTAGGGTTACACTATTAATACTTGATCAGAGGTAGTGTCTTTATTCCTGTTTGATTTCGAAATGATTTCAGAATCATAGATCATCATCGTGTCGCTCTTAACGGGATATTATTTATTGAGAATATGATTTTTACATGTTGTAATAATTAAAAATTTTCCGCATTCCCTCTAAGTCGTACCCTTGAAATCACAGTAACTCGCGGGAGGATGGTCAATTATTTATTATCAAAAGTATTATTTACTAAAAATAAGTTGCAGCAGTATTTTTAAAGTGATGTCCTTGAAAACTTGCTTTGAATCATTTTACGAATGATTTCAAAAGCAGAAAAAAAGGGGAAAACTTTAAAGTTGACTTGAACGGTAACAAAAAATGGGAAAACTTTTCGACGTGGACACGAAATTGAATTGGTCGGAAAAGGGGGCATCAGAGAAGTCTTTTAAGGTAAAGTTTGGATATAAAGATCTATTCTGGACGACATTGAAACGCGAAGCTTTGCAGATAATTCGGTGACATTTCTAAATTTAGCACAGCATCGTCGAAGGGTAAATTTTAAGGCGAAGGAAAACCCAAATGCACTTTGAGTGCCACCATATCTTAAGCACTTTTGCCGTGAACTTCTTGAAGGTTATCAAGGGATTTTATATAATGTATAACCTCAAGGGATCATCCTGTGAAATACATGACCTAGAAAAAGCTGCTAAGGACTACTTATGATATTCCGTTCTCTTTTTTTTTAGAGAGAATCAGAAAAAGTAAATTATGTCGCATTGAGTTATGATGTATTTTCCAAATGCTAACATGGAAGAGATGCTTATTGTATTTGAAACATGAGAAAACGGGTAGAGGAGATTGATTGGTTGACTTATTATTACTCCTCCGCTAAAGCTGAATAAATGAAATCATATTGCTGATTGCGTGTATTCTAATTTTTAAAAAGATGACGAAATATGAGATAGAAAAAATAAAATTAATGCAATACCAGACTTATTTTGTCGGCTGAAGGGCAGAACGTTTCTTATATATTATGTCATATTGATTAGTATAGTGTATGTTATGCCCACAATGAATTTTTGTTAAGAGTCGGTGATCATATTAACGCTCATATTAACACGTTCACTGCGGATACCTCAATTTCCAATGCATTTATCACTCCAACGGTGGAGTGATCCGCGGTGAACGTGTTAAAGAACATTCACACCTTTATCCTTAGCTCAGGTGTAAAAGTCTCTTATTACCTAAGGGAAACTGTTAAAAAACTTTATGGCTTTAATAAATGCTATTAAACATTTTCCGCTGCGATCTAGTTCGACCAAGATCGTAAAAAATTACGAGTTGCAATAAAGTTTTTCCATTATTTTTCCTTGATCTTTTTTCCTACATCATCATTCCTTTATTCGATTTCAATCAAAGAGTTATGTACAAGAAAATATGGCTTGTGATACAGTTTTAAAATGTCAAATATGTTCTTTTTATAGTCGAAACAGTTAAAATTTTCTGGTCGATGCATAATGGTTTCGTTGAGAAGATCTTGAATTCGCTAAGTTTTGTAATGTTATAAAGTAAATTTAATTTGATTGATAGCATACATTATTAATAAAATTAAATTATGGTAACGTATTGAGGTTGTTTTATTCATCTCTCATCAAAATTAAATTCATTAATTCATACGTATCATCTCTCATTAATTATCGAAAAAAGAAGTGAGCGTAATGATTTGATCGATCAGCAAAAAAATAGGTATTTTTATGTGGATGAACAATTGATTTAAGCTGTTGGAATCAAACGCCAAGAACCCCATCATTTTAATTACGTTTAAATACATAAATGAGTGAATGGGGAATTAATATTCCTGTAATTTTGCGTGATTCATTTCCGGATTCAGCACATCACTCGCATTAATTAAATAACATGGTTGGACAGCATTCGCTGCATGCAAATCGGGGGTATTAACGTATCAATCATTCAATTTCCTATCTGCAGTAATACAATTCGGAAAACGCAGTATGAAACATATCACTGCAATTAAATGCGTATGTTCCGTATACATAGTGCGATAAATACTAAAGGCTATGCAACAAGCATGTAGATTAACTTTTTAAATGAAAGAAAATCAATCTGAGTGTTTCTCGATTGATTGGTAAATTAATTGATGGTTGAAGTACCTATACTTGTTTTTAATTCATCTGGGAGAAGTCATCTGGGGGGCAACAGTAAACAGATCGAATGGAAGCTTTCTTCGCAGCTGATTATGTTTTTGAGGAAGTCAGTGTACTCTTCCTTCCTAGAGACGACTTTTGGTCGCCTTTGAGGATGGGTGCGTAGTAACTAAAATAAGTATCAGCTATTATCTTGAGATTCTGCCCCTTAAGGCTTTGTTGGAGGTTTGGAGGCTGGAGAAACGCCCCCGTCAAGCATGACAGGGCGTTTACTAGTCAGGGAATAAAATTCACTCCACATAACTTCCGGATTGATAGGATGGAAGCGAGTTTGTCTTTGGTGAAAACTGTTATTCGATTCCTGATGCCTTTATATGCAAAATCGCCTCAGCTATCGAAGCACATAAAATAAAACCACCCCTAAAGATGTTTCCGAACAAAAATTGCTACTCTTTACTTCATATAATAATTTCCCGTAAGGGAATAATAATTACAGGTATAATCATTTCCCTAAGGGAAGGTGGTTTGTCTGGAAAGCGCCCAGTATATAAGAAATAATGCCATCAATCATACCACTTCTATTTCTGTTTTGAGTTCCTAAGAAACTGAATGAAGCCTTTCGGGTAGCTCTGCCACTACCATTTGCTTCTGGTGAGAAACGTTGATCGCAGGGAATCGCTGTGTTCGACTAATGATAATAATTAGCTTTAGCCTCCTTCAACAAATCAACAGTAAGTTTGAGGGATTCTATCATAGCCGAAACACTACTGTCGAATCTAAAGTATCCCTTGACAAACCTAGCCGCTCTACGTTGAACAATCACAAGATCGGAGACTAATCCTACTTCGTGAGGATCCCAAATTGCAGAGCAATACTCGAGGAGAGGTCTAATTAACGAAAAGTACGCTATTTCCTTTATTCTTGATGAACATCCCCTCAGAATCCTACTGGCTAACCTTTGCATCCCGTTTGCCTTTCCTATTACGCTTCGAATATGCTCTTTGAAGGAAACACTAGTGCTGAGCTGGACTCCTAGTTATTTGTGATGTCTCACGAACTTCATAGAATATCCTGAAATATAATAAGGTACGCGGGTAATGTTGGAAGAACGCGTAAAAGTCATAGCTACGCACGTTATGCTTCATTTGCAAAAGAAATGAAGTATAAAAGTAAGTAAATAAATGTTGTTTTTGCTGAGTATTAATGATAAGAAGTGATTATTTTGGTCAATTACAATGTCTCAAAATCCGAAGTTGACGTAATGTAATAGATCCTATCTGCATCTCACTCTTGAGGCTACAGTACATTCGTAAGTCTTTTAAACTGATCAAATATGGCTCTCTTGCCACAAAAGGTTCGTTATCCCTGCTGTAGACAAAAATAAGTTATTGAAGATCCAGAGTGATGTTTGTCATGCTGGAAGTACGAGTATACTCTAAAGATTGCTTTATCATAATTTTCCATTGTTTGACTTGGTGGATGGTTCAAAATACGATGTTATATTTCGGTGATTCATGTGGAAAACGGTAATATTAGACGATTATGACAAAATTCTAGTTGCTGTGCGTAAAATGGCGTTAAGTAAAACAAAGACTATCTTCCTAAACGAGCATTCCCGCATCGTAAACCATGGATGAGCATATTTTTATTAACAACGAGTTAAAAATTCTCTTGCAAAGGTGCCCTCTGTGTGTTCTTCGAATAATCCATTGCTTTTCTAAGGTTTTAACTTCTAAACCTTTATCTTTCTAACAAATTCTTAACTAAATTTTTCAAAATAATCACTTTTTAAATGTCTCTCGGATGGATTTAGAACTTATTTGCTGTCTAGAAAAAGAGCGACTCTCTATTTCCTTTCTATTTTAAGAAACTTTCTTAGGACACCAGAGATTTTCACGAACCCAACTCAATGCAGTATATCTATCAATATCTGCGATTTACGTAGCGTTGCGTAACAGTGATCTAAGAAGAGATGTTTGGAAAATAATCCCAAGAAGTCTGAATTTGATACAGCGAGTCAGTGCTACTTCAGAATGTCGACGTATTAATTTCCTGCACTGCTACCTATTATTATATCAGAAACGGTTTAATCGACTTGGAACTATTTCTACAGTGAAAATCTTTGCAATTCTCGTTTTCCTAATCAATAGCTCGTCGATACTTTCGCTCTGATGTTAACATCGCGATCTTGCTCCAGTGTTCGTTTTTCTTACGCAAATCCTTCCGAACGTGAAGATTAAATCGTACCTACGCTTGGACCGATGCGTAAGCATCATCGCTGACCTTTGATTTCAACGCGGCCCTTAAACAACTAACCAGTTTAGATTTGGAACTCTTTGGGTGTGTTTTCTGGGACGTCCATAAGAGTGCCCCAAGGAAGACTGGTCTCTTCAGCGTCGTTTTCCTCGTTCGTCTCATTTAAGTACCCGTTTCGGATTCGTGTCCGGCCACGAGAGGTTATCGCGGTGGGCGTGTCATAAGGGCGCAGATTCCCGTGGAAGGGTTTATCCTCCCTTCCGGATTCACTGGAAGTGGGAGCATTTCGCAGTACTCCTTATCTCTCTCTCTCTCTCTCGTGGCTTCCTGCGCTTCTCTTCAAATCGCGACTCAAGCCACAGCGTTGAAAACATAATAATATTTATAACTTTCTTTCCGGTGGAAACCACAAGTGGTGGCGACATAACTTTTATGGTTCCCTTTTCGGGGATATTAAATACGCTGCATTTCCGTCAGACGTTTAGGCGATGGAAAGTTACTGGATCGCGTAATTTTTTATGGACACTCCCTTCTCAGCAGATCGGTGGAATTCCTTCAGTCCGTCATAACTTAACGTATACGTGAGAACAGGCTCTTAGTCATCCTGTTGGAATGAAAACATTCTAATGGTATCCGGTCTCTCAACATTCCGGGAGGGAAATTGTTTCAAACTGGAAACAAATTGTAGTGTTAATACAACTGGACATTTCGCACATGTGGGCCACCACTGGGTTCGAACCGGGGACCTTTTCCGTTAAAGACAAACCCGCAGCCCACTTGACTATCCGGGAGCCCGAGGAAGCAAATTTCCGAAGATACAAAACTAATTATAAGGTAGTTATTATAAAATCGATTGTGGCAGGCTTAATCTTGTGGAAATCCATATGAAAAGCANTTTACTTTAGGTTGCAAACATATCACACAGCAGTTCACAGATGAAATACCTGTCAGCATCCCTAATTAGCGATAATCTTCATGCTTTCTCAACGTAGAGCAGTTCCTCACACACTGATTACCTTTTTTTCTCGCTCTCTCCCGATAAAAACAACGAAATCCATTACACGGCTTAAACCTCCCCAGAGAGGAAAAAGACCTTATATAACTCTCAGAATGCTTGGGCCGCAAAACTCTCTCACGACCAACGAATATTTTAACGCCGGCCATCCCAAGACGAAGCACTGGTCACGCCAACTACTCGCCTTCGGAAAAGATTAATGACGATTTTTTCTAAGGCTATAACTCACCGCTTCATTCACGGTTGCCCCTTATCTTTCCGCAGCATGTACTTACTAGGGTTAAAAACAACGAAGTTACTGTAACTGAAAAGAAAGACGGACCGGCTTCAAAGCGACTCGCGACTTATTTTAGAAACGGCAATATCTAGATCGTTTCGAAAGAAAGGCTGTCTTGAGACATTATTTGAGCATGAGAGTCGACCGAGATTGGACTGCCCTTCACCTTATTTACGGACGATCCCTCGATATTAGCGCGAATGTAAATCAATCCAAGTACCTATCTCGCTAAGTAATTTATATGGCGTAAAATTTATAATGGTCATTACTTGAATTTGCGTTATGCGGGTAAGATTTGTGACATGATGGAATAGAAATGGAAAAGAAAGGTATTTCATGATATACTGTTCGAATGAAGAAGTTAATGAGACATGGGTCAAGATAACTTCATAAATCATGTACGTAAAAGGAGTGCGAAATTACGGAATTTTAAAGGAAAAAAAAGAAATGACAGATTGAAGGCGGAAGAGACGTTTTTCAGGAACGGTTTCAGAATAATTAAGATTCTGCTCAGAAGTAGTAAAGAGAATTAATAATAATGTTCTTTATCCGAAATTAAACTTTTATTTCCTTAACATCAATTTCCATGTAGATGATGATACTTTTTGAGTAACGCTACGCACTACTTAATGCATCCAAAAAAATACACAAAATATATAAGATTTTATCTTTCAGTATAGCATCTGATAAAACGGAGGCTTGAGGAATACGACTGGTTTGTACAACAAACTCGATCAGATTTATCTCCGATAGCATTATATCGCGACCAATTGAAGTTAATCATCGGCCAGTTGGTATAGAAATATCACTCATCTGTAGCTGAAGTTTTCCACTTTATGATTCAGCATGCTTTCTATGGTAAAAAAAGAAATTACGGGAGAGATAAAGTTTTACTTCTTCCATGATAGGACGAAAATAAAATCGTAGGGTATGTCAATATAGTCGTAATGCATTAATGCATGTCGTCATAGAATATTTCGAGCTATTAACAAAAAGATAACGATGGAACAAATCAGAGGAATTTATTGTTCGAATTTGCGCCTAAGCAATTGACGTTGTGGCCGCGGCGGACATTGACGAGAACATTTCTGCGTATTGGATGCGGCAGTACTTAATGTACGTCCCAAGATAATAGTCGCGCCCTCTCCTCCACCGGACCAACCACAACCAAGGTGTTACGCCAAAGGATTATGCGGATGTGGATACAATCACCGTTGGGCTACCAGAGGAGAGCGCCACCCCACGGGGGGGTTCTCGCGCCTCAATCGCGTTTCCAGCGGTCGCTGCAGCTGTTTACCTACTCGCAATACAATTCCATCGCTCAACACGTCCATGGTTACATATAGCAGTTCCGTTATGGACGTGCTCTCAGTAGCCATCAAACGCGCATCACGGAACGTGTCTCATTATGACGTTGGCAGAGAAAAACAAAAAAAAATGTTCGTCTGGGTAATTTACTTCGCTCGAGGTATCTTTGGCTCTCATTTTGAGCATATTGTGCCTTTATTTCACGAATACTAAGCGAATATACGTTTTCGACAAAATCTGGAATATGACATGCTAACATGAAATGGCTGAATGAATTAATTCCGTGGAAGTTTTAATTTTGGAATGTATTCAACGCAAAGAATGAATGATGATGGCCGATCTGTGCCGAAACCGGTCGTGTTTTTTACTTCTGTAAATACACCTGTGGAAAAAAGTAAATGTAATTTTATTTATACTATCCTTTTATAAGGTAGTTATTACATTGTAATGATACTTTCAACAGTTTCATGTAAGAATGAATACATCTTTATGGATGATGGACAGGAATGAGTACATGCGCAAGGATGAAGGATAGTGAAACTAATTCTGGAGAGAAAATGAATTGGAGTTTACAGCGATTTTTAAACCGCCTTTTCTACACTGCCATCATGATGTCTAACAACTATTACCGAAAGCGGATTATTTGAAAACTGAAATTGTCCTTGGAAAAAAAGTCTATTTTCGAAGTCATTATATAGAGATGCAGTTGCTCAAAAATTCGCCTCAATCATTGAATTCTATAGCTCTTTGTTTTATAAGCTAATTGAATGCTAGGATTGCGACGGCAATGTTATTTCCTTAAATACTCGTTGGAAGGTAACAATTATGGAATTATGTCAATTCGTTTTATTGGATATTCTTGTTTAAGCAGATTCCACGGAATCATATTTTCTGGTTCGATGATATCGCCCTGAATGTTTAGAAAAATTTCTGTTGGACGGATTCTCTAATCCACAAGGTAGACCAAGTCGAATGACTTAGATAACATTATGAAATGGTGCGATGATTGGCAATTAGAGCTGAATGTAGACAGATGTTCAGTAGTGAACTTCTTCGAAAGAAAATCTATTATTAATGATTATTCGTAGTCTCCGTGGGAGAGTATGTTAACTTATTAACAGTAGAATCGGTGAAATATCTAGGAGTAACCCTCACGAGTAAGTTAACAGTGTTACCCCCATCCGCAATATATGTGGAAGAGCACTTAAGAAACTAGGCTTCATGAAGAGAATGGTCGATCGGAGCGATGAAAAAGCCCGTGAGCGCTGGTACATGCGTACATTGGGTTGGTTAGGCCTTCACTTTAGTGTATGGGACCCTGTCGACAAGTGTTGTGTTCGGGAATAAGAAAGGGTACAGCTAAAGGCGATACTTTTTGTGAAGCCTTGCGATGATAAATCATTGAGCGTTGCTCAAATGCTTCAGGACGCAGGACGGGAATCTTTATAAATGATAAATTTACTGAATAAGTTTAGAGAAAACGTGTTCATAGATGATGTAGCCGATATAATGCATCCACCATGTTACATAGGCCATGCTTATAGTGCGAGGAATATCAAGGAAATAGATGCAAGAATGTATCGATTCAAGTACTTATTTTTTCCGCGAGCGATACGCGAAAGTAATCGATTTAGGAAGTATAGTAATGGTGCATACACCCCCTGCCACACGCCGAAAAGCGTCTTGTAGGACACTTACATAGATACCCCTTGTTCTTAATTGATATCTACAATGGATAAATAGGACATTTCAGCGTATCGTTCGCAACATTTTCTTATATAGGTTAAAATAATTTCGCACGTACATACAATGAGGAAGTGATTTATGCGCTTGATATTTACCTCCTTATTTTACACAAAAAATTACGAGATATTTCTTAATTCTGTGATTATTTTGGTCAGAAACTTAACTGTTATATGCCGGGACGCTTCAGAGAGATTGCTGCGTATTTGGTCTGCTTGGAGAGAGAGAGTTGAAGGTTTGTTATCTTCTGTTGACCGATGGAAAATTCCGGGTCCTTTTAGGCGTTTCTCTATCCTGCCCAACAAGAAGAGAGAGTTCATTTTGTTTCCGATGGATGTTTCGGAATATCTAGTACTTCAAAATTATCGGAATAAATTCCAGTCCGTATTAATCTCACCTGCTGAAGTTTTTCAAAATCTTTTTCATCTCATTCTAAAACATTTTCTACAACCTCTCAGTTAACCTCGCTCTTATATTTGTATTAGTCATGTATATCTTGAAACATGTTTATCTATAGTCAAGTAAATATTGGTAATAGAGTTAAATGATTTAAACAGTAGTAGTACAGTAGTGCCTCAACTCACGAACTTAATTCGTTCTAGCTCCAAATATCTAACTCGGAACCAAGTTTTCTGTTAAATCATTTCGTAATTGATTCTTATCTCGAAATTAAGTTAGTATATATAGGTAAAAATGGAGAGAGAATAAATTTCGCTTTTTCGCTTGTTTTTTCCTCTACATCCGCGTTTTTTCTCCTGGAAAATTTCACGGAATATTTTCCTGCCATAATATAATTTCTGTGGGAAAGAGGAAGTGCTCAAAATATTTTGTTATCTCTTTTTCTTTGTTTCTTATCGATAGATGAAGGAAACTTGTTTGATCTTTCGCTAATGATTCTTTATCCTGATTTCGACCCTTTGAGTTAATTCCTTTGGATAAAGGGAAGGTATGAAAACACTGCTAGATGGGATGTATACCTTAAAACCCACATACAAACAGAATTGAAATATATTGACGTAACTAGTTCAGAGACCCAGGTCTTCCATTTTCTGAGCAGTTGCTGTAAACTACCATCCTGAGTCAAATTCACTCTGCTTGCGGAATATTGTGTATTAGAGTCTAAAGAGAACAACCTGAAAAAAGGAAGACCTGGGTTCGAGTCCCAGTTAAGTCGATATTCTTAACATCTGTTCATCCCTGGGTATACTTCTTTATTATTTTAAACCCCAGAAGGTTTAAAATCAGCAGTAATAGTTTAGTACCAAATTTCACGTCATAATATCTTTTTCGTAATATATTCTTCACTTTAAAACATATAAGATAGCCCCACAAAGGTAACACTTACTAATGCAAACATGTCTTATTATGGATTTATCTTAACGAAATTACGACATATTACTACATATGTACACACTTTTCGTTTCGCTCATTCAGGAGAGACCTAAATCATCTTCTATCTTCCCTGGATTTGTTGCCTGTTTCGATCTAACCAATGTATCCTAGGCCCTCCAATTTTTCTTCTACCCAGGGGCTTACATGAAATTGCCTTTTTCAGTATATTCTCTGGGGACATATGTATCACATGTTCTCACCCATTTATTTATAATACATCGCCCTGTACTTCACTGAACGTACGCTTAGTTCTTGTATTATGTCGTCGTTCCTAATGTAGTTTAATTTAAGCAAACATTTACCGTTAGCTAAGAAGTTTCGTTTTTAACGTTTCAATTTTTCTCCGGTCTCCAGCCGTTGCGCCCTTGATTCGGACCGTTAATTTTCGCTCTGCCATAGAATTGTTATAGAATTTAATTTCTGTTTTTGTGGTTTTGCCTTTCAATGCTCGTCTTGTGGTACCACACATTCTTTGATAGCTATGAATGTTGTTAGTTACTTCTCTTTCTTCGTATGTTATATACATAGATGAGATATCTGTCCTAGTCTTTGATTTCCAATTATAATTTTTGCTCGTATTGTGTCCTTCCCTGGTTTTGATTTATTCTACGAAGATTTTAAAATTATATTGCCTAAAGACAGCCATCATTCACTATCCCTCATACCTCACATTAAATCGTATACATTATAGCTATATATTATCACAGCCGTCAACAAGGTTGACGTTAGACAAAAGTAAATTTTTCTTTATCTTGTACCAACTGGCAAATGGAAATATTCCATTCATCATGGTTGCAGGAAAAAAGTAAATTGAAATGGAAAAATGAAACTGACATGTTAGTGAATGCTCATCCGTTTCCGTCGAAATGGAATCATTTTCGATATTCCCAGTTTTATTACCAGTCGGAAGGGTTTCTCCGTCGAAAGAGAATCTGAGTAATGCACGCTTATTAAAGCATATTTTCCGCTCTTTTGACTGCTTGATGAGTTCCCGCAGTGCGTGCGGTCTCCAACGGTTCAAGTTTTACGACTTCCGTCCGAAAAGCCGAAATTCATTCACATACGCGACGGCTTATTTTGGAGTCGTGAATTTTCCCGTCAGTTTTTCGAGCCGGAAAAGTTTTATTCCATCTCGGCTTGTTTATGACGCGAAAGGATTTTACGTTTCCATAGGGCCGTTTTTTAGCTTAAAGGGTTCATATATCATTTTGTAACAGTGCACTGTTAAATGCGCGAGGCTGTTTAATGCATCGTATCGAGGATAAAAGGGGTATGCAATGGCCATGCACATAGCGTCTTTACATGGTCTCTTTAAAGTTATGATTTCACTACTGGCTTTACGTCCTATCTATGTACAAACTGGATGCATCTCTACGCCTTTGATTCAGTTGGTTAAAGGCGACTCGTCTAACAAGATTTTCCCGAAGAAATCAAACCGCATTTTGTAACAATAGTAACCGCAGATCGTTCTTTTCCGTACACGAAAACAAGATACACAAGTAAAAATCCGGAAAACCGGAATTAACGAATTAAAATGTGACAAGTGCAGTGAGATATATATAGGGCAATCTGGTCGCAATATTTCTGAGCGCATATGGTCACAACAAATCCTTTATTAATAATTCCTTCGTTTCTCCTCCATATATCACCAAAAATATTATCCTGTCTGACTATACTTCTTTTGAGTTAAAAATCCGTCCATCCTCAATGTGAAAAAAAATATTCCTTCACCTTCACTCTTCCGAAAAACTAGTCAAGGAATTCGTAGTACCAACCTTTTTCCCTATACACCAAACGCGTCTCCCACTGTTCTTTACCGCTTGGTAACGCATCCCAACCTTTTGACAACCTTCCTTCCCTTTCTTTTCACATATACTATTGAGTATCTTTCTGAAATTTACCTGATGATCCTGATGGATCCCTGAGGATGGATGGATGGACCCTGAGGATGAACCTGATGTTAGCCGAAACCGGTCACGTTTGTGGTTTTATTGAGGAACTGTAGTAGAGGTCTAATTTATTATTTCAGTTTGTAAAATAAATATATCCATTTAAATGGAGCTCCACCTAGTCATACCCTTATTTTTACTTTTAACGAGCTTCTATGAATTCAAACTTACAATCCTTTGGTATTTTTGGACTTAAATGCTCGCGAAACTTAATGTTTCTCAATTACCAATCCTGTGACATTTCTCGCGTGATCTTTTAAGAGAAGCCTGGAGTTATTTATTAGTATGTAAGAGTTGGAGTTGGAGAAAATTAATTAGTCATCCCTACGGGGTTTTTGTGATGGGCTAATCTTCGTGATTAGATACCACTTCGGAAATCTGCTTGAAAGTCTTTCGATTCGTTTGTCAATTCTAGGAACCCATTCCATGTAATCATCGCCACGAAGTTTTATGGCTACATTCTCCGAAAAGGCTCCTCCAGCGTAGGGTTTTTTTGTTTCGTTTTCCCACCTTGCGTCGGAGTTTTACTCGTTTTGTGGATATACCCTTTTGACCTATAAAACTCCGTGTCGAATACAGAAAGAGAGGAGAGGAGTAAAGCTGCCGTCGGCGGCGTTACTTCACCGCCCACTTGAGGCAAAAAGTTTTCCCTTAAGGTGACGTTTGAAATTGCGGACGGATGTGATGGCAATTAAGTGATATTCCCGGTGAAAAAAACACGGCTCGACTCCGTTTAGTGGAAAACTTTAAATAATGACGTGACGATTCAGAATCCTTGAAGGGTTGGCTTGTTAGAAAGCCAGCGAAGTGAGAGTGGTGACAAACCAAATGGGTTTGTTTCTGATGCATTCGATTTTTTCAGGTGATGCCTTATATCAATGCGCTTGACATATTTTACGCCTTTTTCCATTTTCAGTTTCCTTGGTGTAATTTAAGTGCTGTTTTCCTATGTTTTATGCATGCTAATTCACGACCTCGCTGCAGAAACTATTTATTTCTTTGTAAAAGGTTTTGAAATGTTTTGATGGGTCGTTATATGGAAGAACTAGATAAAGGCAAGAATGTTTACACCCTAGCGTTCTATGAATGTGAGGAAAATACCTCGACTATGTGATCAGTTCTCAAGGTGTAACAAATTGAGTACTTTGAGGAATAAATTAACATTACGTAGGTAGTTTACTGCATTGGTTGCAGGATGCTTATTTATAACTAGTTATAAAGATATAAAAGGAAAGGAAAATTCCCTGAAGACCAGGGAGCGGTTTTAGGCTATCAGAGGCCTTAGCCGCAAATACCACATTGAGGCCCCCACTTGTAAATTAATTCGATTTTTATATAAAATACATAGAAATACATACATATAATACGTAGATATAGATAGATACAGAAACCTCAGGCGCTTCACTATGACAAGAACAAACAAGTAAGTTCTGAATTATAACACGTAGTCACGTAGTATTTCTAGAAATTGCAATGAATTTTGGATAACCCTTACATTATATAGTTACATAAACAACACTTTCACAAAGTTACATAACATCAGACTTTTTTACGTTATATAGTTAAATAAGCAATGCAATATATTCTAAAAACATTGTGTAGACTTAATCAAGAAATATAAAATTCTTTCTTGAAGCGGAAAACAAAATGATTCGTAGGACGTTCCTGAGAGTTCATGAACTTAAGGATTGAGGTAAAGGTGTTACCTTTGCACAGTGAAGTCGTGCGGCTGAATCCCAAGGAATAACAAGTGTGAGAAATAGCGACATGACTGGGACTCGAACCCAGGTCTCCCACTTTCCGGGCAGGTATTCTAACCACTAACTACCATGCCGTCTCTCTACCACATAAAAGCATTCCTTTCAGAGACGCGTCTCTTCCACACAGAAGCATTCTTTTAACATTTGGCATTACAGTTTCTACAAGTGAATTCTTTGCCATAAGAAAAAAGGTGCCATTTTAGAATGGGGCCACTTGAAAACTGGGACCTGGATGCTAGGCATCCAAGGAACCACTACCATCCCAGTCCAGGGCCGTGCCTATCTTATTTGGAGACTGCTTCCCATTATTCTGAAAAATGTTGCTGTATTATTAGTTTTTTACCTCATAATTTCAGGCCATCTACAAAGATTCTGATACGTGGTTATGAAGAGCACCGACATAAAACTAGGCATCGCAATACATGAAAAAAAAGAAAGTTGAAACATGGCTGATAATGAATAAGGAGCTTAAAAATGCATTGTGAAGCCCCCCTGAAGATGGTGGCATTGCCTCTAAAATGTGCATTGAGACTTCCCAGAAATCGGTAATCCGGAGCTTCCCGTTTGTCTATAAACGCGAGTTCCGCCTGCCGAAATACGGCTTACGGAGTGTTTTTAAACCTCTAAATCATTATGCTTTCTCTCGATTATACTTTTCAAGGTGATATGAAAATAAATTGGAGGATGTGTTAAAATAAAATGGAAAGTATTCCTCGTCGGATTAATTTGCGATTCAAAGTGTTATCCCTCGTTCATTTTCAATATTTAACCGTTCGAATGTAGGTAGTACGCCACTCAAAAGAATGTTTCCATTCTACATGATCAATGGTTTCTTAAGGGACTGAACGGTTCATGCGGCCTTCCGATGAGAAGAGGTTCCCCACTCCAGTACTTGAGTATTTAATGATGGCGAGCAGCCATGATTCCCGTGTCGCGGAAAATTCGAGCCAACGAAGTCGAAAAGAACTTAAGATGACCAGAGCTTTCCATGGTTGGACTAACATTGGTTAGGTCGGCTTCCGTTTGAGAAGAATAAAAGGCAATCGCAATTACTGTCGGGAGAATAAAGGAGGCTTTTCGTCCCCTCTTTAGGAAAGACTTGAAAAGCAAATTAAAGTCTTCCGCCAATATCGAGATCAAGAGAAATCAGCCGTGGCGGAAAAAAGGTTGTCGTTTCATTTTACCGCAGAAAGTTCAAAACTCGAGACTTTCCCGATTTCTTCCCTAATATCGAGTTTTCCTCAGCGACTGGATCGTCTCTCTTTCGCTTCCAAACCGCGTCCTCTTTTTCCGGAGTCGTCTATGTATCTCGCGTCACCGTGGCAACTGTCGCATCAACTACTTTCGCTCGCTGAGTAAAGAGGCCGACTAATTGTGAGACTCGGAGGTGACCTGAGGGAAAGCTGGAGGTGAAATTCTCATGCATTCTTCTTCCTTTTCTTGTGGCTCTTGAACATGGAACGAGTGGAACCTTATGGGCGATATATTTTTATTTATAGGTGATGTATTTGTTGAAACAGTCGTTCGGTGGTTGGTGTCATTGAGAAAGATAATAGATGCTTATCAAAAATTAAGATAAGAATGACCTTAGGGATGACCAACTTTTTGTCGCTGGGTGCCATTTCTTAATTCATAAAGGAGTTTAATTGCAATATGATGCTGTACATAACATAAGACAGTTTCCCAATATTTTACTGTTACACCGCATATTTACGTGTTAGCTCAAGCGTTGCGGCACGCTTAGTTTCACTCTAAATTCAATTTTTTAATTGTATTTGTTTAATATACAATCATACAATAAATTATACAATTGTAATTACAACAATGCTGTGGTTTCGGTTATTATAGTACATCTATTAACTAGTAACCCAACACACTGCTACAATATATACATTTCGTAGTAAAAAAAAAATACATTATTACACTGAAAATATCTCACAGCTATAATTATGTGATTTTCTTGATCTTCACTTTAACGGTGAAGCCCTTTTGAGCAAATTGCTCGTCTGGAGATGCTGTGTTTGAGTTTCTAACGCGTGGGATGTTTTTATTTTGGCATTAATTACACATATATGTTCTACAGCATTGACTCTCTGATAGTAGTATCCTTTTAATCTCAAGTTTTAGATTGTAAATGGTCTCTGTATTTCTTGGTTTTTTGTTCGTTAGGTTTTTACTTTTGGCACAATTACACAATTTTCTCTCAAAATATGAATTAGACACCTTAGGGTAGATATAATTTGAAATATATATATCATCATCAGCCATTTTCAATCCGACGTCGGATGTAGGCCTCTCCAAGCGCTTTCCAATTCTCTCTATTCTGAGCTTCTCGTTGCCATGTTACCCCTAAATACTGAATGATGTCTCTGTTCCATCGGTCCCTTGGTCTTCTTCTTGGTCTCTTCACGTCTCTTGGTATCCAGTTCAGAACTGCTGATGTCCATCGGTTGTCGTTTCTCCTTGCAACATGGCCTGCCCACATCCATTTCAGTGATCTTACCTTATCTATGATGTCTGTCACTCCTGTTATCTTCCTAACCCAGGTGTTGCGTTTCCTGTCTCTTCTTGTGATTCCAAGCATACATCGTTCCATACTTCTTTGTGTAGTCTGAAGTCGCTGGGTTATTGCTGCGTTTAACACCCATGTTTCACTTCCATATGTCAAAACTGGTAGAATGCATTGGTTGAAGACCTTTCTCTTCAGGACCATTGGCATTTTCGACTTCTGAATATGGGCGTTCCTTCCGAAGGCACTCCAGCCTAGTTTCATTCTTCGATTCACTTCGTTAATCCTGTTTTTCTCCAAAATCTCCAAGCCCACTGCTATGCGGTGGCTTACTGGTTGGGAAGTTGAAATTTTTGTTTCGTGTGAACTGACGTATGGGTAATACGTATATTCAACAGGAATGATCGAGAAATGTTAGCTTGAATAAGCTGAAAAGGTTTACATGTGATTTCAGATACCAGGTTTACAGGTAATTCTAGTCTTGGTGTTTACACCCCCTGCCACACGCCGGAAGGCGGCTTGCAGGGTATTTATGTAGATGTACAGAAGCTAGTTGGGCAATTGGAAAAAACACCAAGCAATTGATAGAACGAGTATTGAGAAACGAGATAGAACGAAAAGAGAATTGTTGAACGTAATTAGAGAAATGAAAGTGACGCTCATTTGACACATCCTCACACACGTTAACTTCCTCCGAAACATCCTGGGAGGAAATTTTTCCGGGAAAAAGATAAAGACTGCGACCGAGAAGATTCTATTTAAAGTCACGATCAGTGAAGTGAGCTGCAGATCACAACGTGAAATGAAAAGGTTAGCAGAGAGCCTCAAGTTCTGGCTGCCGCGAAAAGGTTTGCTTTTTCTTAAATAACTATGAGTAACATAGTAATGTGTGTAAAATGTGCAGTCCCTGCAGTGAAGGTTTTATTAGGCCAACGATTTTCTTAGAAGATCTGTTTCAGAATTCCATCGTCCATTGCAACGTATAAGATGTGAGCTGCTTTTCCTTGTGTCGAGAGTTCAGTTTATGCACTCGTGAGGGACGAATTTTCGGTGTCTGTTGGTATGGTTGTAGTCCGATCCCTGTTGTGTGGAAAGCAATTCAACCGTGTTTTAAGCTTCGTCTCGCCCCAGAAAATGACGGAATGTCTCCCAGTTTCATCAGTAGGTTATCAACACAGGAGTTTACTATTATTTGCATTGTGAGGATTAACATTTATGTTTGAATGATATGGAATTGGCGTAAATCATACATCTAAATTAATCGTTGACATTCCGGACACAAATTTTTCATTTTTGTTTCTCGCCAAATTCGCCTTAGTTATTCTTAACATTTCACGGAGGTGAATTTTTATTTTTATTCCAGTATTACGAGTTCTCGACGTGTTGCAAACTTTTCCCTTGGGGAGAATTTCAGAATCTGGTGGAGGGGATTTGGAAGACTTTAAAAAATTGTGTTTTTGACTAGAGCATATGAAATCAGTGAATTTCTTGTGTTTGATTTACCCATGGGCTTTCAGTAATGCTATTAATCAATTCTGTTGCTAAGCGTGATGTTTCATTATTATTTCTGATATGACATTCCCAAGAGATAAATTTATGAATAATATTCTAACATTAGTGGTGGATAGAAAATTAAGAACCAGTGTTTTATCAGTTGCCTTCGTCCCACAGCAATGTTGTTGAATTGAAATCCCGAAAATTGTAGTGGTCTTTTTTGCGACTTTTCGCTCGAATGAAAGTCATTTGTCTCAGATGCGGATAGCCAACTAACGCTTCTGTCCGCGATAAAAGGAAAGACATTCCAATTTGGCTCTTGATGGAAGGTCGCGCCTGGCAAAAACGAATATTTTGGGATTTTTTATGCCTTTCACAGCGAGAATCGGCTTGAAATCCATTCTATCAGCCAGTATGATCTTATTTTTACAAATTCATCAAGGGATTGGCTGATTTGCACCTACAGTAGTGTTCGTGATGTGGAACTTAATTCGTTTCAAACACGAAACGTATTAATTTTCACGAAATTATTTTTGATTAGCGGAATCATTGAAATTATTATCATTTGATGAATGGTTATCTTTCATAGATCTCAGCAATAAGTCAAATATAATCCCTTTAACTTTATTCTACCTCAAATACAACGATATTAGTCATAATGATCCTCTTGAAAATGGAACAGTTAATAAAGCATTTTATTCGAAAATTCAACGTATTGTCAATCGCGGCCATTGACTATGATCGATTATTTTTTGATATCGCGAACCGATCAGCTGAAAAATGAATGCTAGTATAGGATTAATCTATATTTGCCGAAAAAATGTGTATGCTCTGGTCTTTTCCTTCAATATGTCTGTATTTTGTATACTTCAAGTCGAGTATCGCTGAGTTCGCATCAAGGGTGGCCATTTCGATTAAAAGTTTATGTATTTAATATAAATTAGAAGCATTGTGTGTTAGCATAGCTATCCTGAGTGAGCCGCAAAAGCCTGTGGCATTTGCGCAGTGAATGAGGTTTGTTTTAGAGGAGTCCATTCTGTAATTGGTTCCCGGAGGGGATTGGTTTACTATAATGTGGCATTTTCCAGTGTTGACCCTTCCTCAGATTCCGTGGTCAACCCTTCTAAAATCGCCTTCCCCTCTCACCGCGCACCGGAGTGCCGTAAGCTTTCACAGGTCCTCTATTTAGGTCGTGCATTTACTT
Source organism: Ladona fulva (assembly GCA_000376725.2). NCBI lineage: Eukaryota > Metazoa > Arthropoda > Insecta > Odonata > Libellulidae > Ladona > Ladona fulva. Next base: position 392,462 of record KZ308323.1, on the reverse strand, counting down.
AATTTATTATATAATTTATCTCAGCACGCAAGCGTTTCGTGATATCCGTGTTCTTGACGGTTCGAGGTGACAGGGCTATATTATTCGGGTGGTCGAGACTGATGCTCTCTCTGGCTCATGAATGGATGAGAATATGATTCTCTAAGTGAGACTCACCAACTTAACCAAAAGAAGTACTTTAAGGGGTTATCACAAAGAAAGGGTTTATTTCTCTATATATTGAGTTAAGCACACAGTTCTCCTAGATCATAAAGTAACGCGTGATTAACGTTATTTAACATTCAAAACTAACTTGTTTTCGTTACCAAATTTTGTTGAAATATTGCCACCAAAAGGTAAAATATTAAATTAAGAAAAATTTCCAAACTTTATTTTTGAAAATCTCAAACCAGTGCTCACGATATCGACGAAAAATAGAAATCTGGCAAGTAGTCTTGTAATTTTTACGAAGTTTAAATTTTTTATCATTCGATATGATATTCCATGAAGTGGAGGTAATCGATTTTTTATTTCGATCTCTCTTATATAGTATTTGTTAGATGAATTCCTTTTTGTAATTATTGTAATTATATACTATAACATATCTCCTTATATATTTGTTAGATAAAAGGAGTGGAATAGCTACTTCATGGGAGATAATCATCTCCATTGCCTCTTGAATACTCCTATGGTGCGAATTCGTTGCCTTGTGGAACCCTTTCTTCGGAGTAAATTGCAATACACAACCTACCACAAAGAGCAATTCGTCTCGCTGCAGCGACTAAACTCGAAACTTCCGTTTCGTTCCCGCGATCACCAAAGGAGAAGAAGTTCGCGTCCTAACACTCCTATCCCGGATGCCGGTAAATCGATCGCTCTGCACCGCTCCTCCGTAATCGCCGCGGATAATCGAGCGTCTCCTTTCATTAGACGCGAACGACGTGGAAAAAAGACGTCGGGACGAGGGAATACGCGTGAAATTCGTTCGCTCCGGTGGAAAAGGAATGTGCGAGGAAATTGGTGGGAGCAGCCGGGGACGAGCGAGGCGTTAAAGTGGCTGAGAATTCTCCGCTCCTAAAACGTCTACAATTATTCAGATCTGTTAAGGAGACGGTTGGAGATGGGGGATGGAGTCGGGGGAAGCTGGGAGTGGTGTGGGATGGCTAATGGGCGTTCTCGAGGTTTGAGGAGTCGAGGATCGCAAGGAATCCAGTCTTGGCATTCGGCCACCAGAGGCGCTGCCCCCGCACACTCTCCCACCTCTTTCACTCCCACCTGAATGCGCCCAGCTCCGATTTTTTAGCCCACTTTTCCGATTGGGAAATATATATATATGTCATAGCCCGGGCGATGTGTTCATCTGTTAGGCGCTGCACTCCTGCAGTTACTACGGATTCTGTTAGGTTAGATTGGAAGACACTCCGGGGTATGGATCGCAGAGACATCGGATAATCTCAGGTACATCAGATATGCCCCAGATGAAAGAGATAAAAAAGGGAGAATTATGCCTCTTGTCACATTGCCAGTATCCGTGGAAGCGTCTAGACTGCCGACCCGGCTGTTGTGTTTTATTGATATTGTTGCAGTAAAAGGTTGTTAAAACTCTCCGTCTGGGAGGACGCGAATGTTAATTTTAAAATATGTGCTTGTGGTCAAATTTTGTGGTGCGTCGTTAAGATATAGATTTAGTTCTAAGTATAAAATTTGAATCAGAGAAGAGTATTGTTTCGGATATAATTGTTTTTAACTGTGCTAAGCCTGTACATTTGTACCTCGGCTTACGAACCTCTCGACGTACGACCTATTTCCATACTACATTTCTCCTCTTTCTTCTAACTTAATTTCGAGGTTCGGACTGAAAAAATGATCTATGCAATGAAAAACTGGGTCTTGAGATATGAAATTTTCAAAGTGGGAACTTAGAACTGGAACGAATTAAGTTCGTAAGTCGAGGTACTTTTGTATTTCTCTTGAAAAGTGGAGCTAGTACGCTGAGATGTTCCTGCTCCTTTATCTTGATGGATGGAATATTGTTCTTTAGTCTCCTGAGATATACATCTTTCATTGACTTTAAATATTAATCAGGTTCAGGGCTGTGATTATTTATAGCTGTCGAGATGTGAGTGATTGTTAGTAATTGAATTAATTTTGGTTTCCTCTAATTTAATGCCATTAAGGATGTTGTCTGTTGTTGTTTTGCTGATTTTATGTTGTACTTTTACTCTCATAGCATTTGGTTCAGTGAGGATAGTAAGGGCTAACTATCTCAGTCCTCATGTCACCTATCATTCCCTTTTTTAAAACCTTGTGCAGCTAATATCAATCCCACCAACCTTCGGGTTGATAACTGTGCTCACAGACGCTAATGTGCCTACATCTGTTTCAAAAACCACAACCACTTACAGAAGCCGCGAAATTCAATTTGGTGAATTGTTGCTCTGTAAAATCTGTCCTATTAATAGCTGCTAGTTCTCATTATTTTTCTGATAGTTTATTTGTAATGTATCAAAAGTGTATACTAACATCGTAAATTAAAAAAATATTCAAATTTTCTTGCTACGTATTTATTCAATATTTTCCGATCTTCCTTCTAATTTTCGTTATGCTACCAGGGAAAAGTTAAAAAATCATGAAAATCATTTAATGATCCTTATTTATCGGATCTACTTGCATGCATTTACTCTCTAAATCGATAGTTTTAATCATACAGTACAAAAGCTTTCAGAAAAATTTGCCTTTACAGAGATGTATATTTGTCTTTACCATCCCATCCATCGATAAAAATTTTTAATCATCGGGGTGTCAAGCGCCAAATATTTGAGATGTTTAGGAGTGGCCGACGTTAATCATCTTTTTCTTTCTCAGAGATCTCTAATCGGACATCTTCTGTTCCCAGAATGGAAGTCCTTGTTCATCAGCTTAGCATCACTTATTCCCTCACAGGCGAAATACTTGGTCATTAACGAATCCTCTGACGCACTCAGACGGAGGGGAGAAGTTTATTGGCTGCTTGGTAACGGGTGAATGCTTTGAAAATAGCTACGAGGTAGGAAACCTATTTACGAAAGCAGCAAATGAGACCAAGATTAATAAATATCACGCCATTAATAGTAATGCAGTTTAAATGTGGAAGGGAAACTTAACCTTTCGTAAAATTCGATCGATAAATTGATGCTTTATCGTCAACTCATGTTCAGTTGTGCGGATCATTATATCTTTAATAAAAAGAAACACGGCTGCGTAAATACCTACATTAAGGTTTGGAAAAAAGGTATGGTTTTTTGGATATTTTTCAAAATTATAACAAGTTATTACACGGTGTTACTTAACCCAGCGACGAGGAGTTTTTGTGCTGTATTTATGACATGGTATACCAGTACGGATTTGACTAACCGATGCACTAAAACTGCAAAAATAGCCAGAACAAAATGGTGGTAACCCAATTTTGTTCACTAGTAAAATCCACGTACGTTTTCCCTTTGTATAATTATGTTTTTGGGTGTATGAGAACCAATGGAAAATAGATTCAGGCCTAACGAATGTGATTTTGGAGCAAAATATCTTCCCACTATAACTACTACGAATTATCTTCGTTTGCCGAGGTGTCATTCTATTTTGAGGAAGGAAGAAAATGATCCCGGTATTCGTTCAGAATCGGGACATCGATTGGAGCAAAAAACATTTTAATGCTTCGCAAGGGGATATAGGCGATTAAACTGAGCGTAGTTGCTTCTATTCTTTTATACATGCCAGCGGATTTTTATAGCGAGTAAACAAGGAGCTTGTGCGTAGGAACCTAGGGTTCGACCTATTTTCGGGAGTATTAGGGGAAGCCAATTGCGTACGAAGTGTACACCTACACATATAAAACGTGGGCTAAAAGGCTAAAACCAAGCGATAAATGGTAACTCTGCCAGATAGATTCTTGGGTTCCAATACGAACAGATACGCTAAAAATATAGGTCGAACAGGTATAATTTTATCATGCCCTCGATGCAAATATTAAAGTAATCTCAGAAATATTCAGATAATTGCAGATGTAACGCAAGGATAATAAAAACTGATTTAGCGGACGTAAAACGAAATTTATAACTCTCCGAAAGAATATTGTATTTATATTTCATTTAAGTATGTATGTATGTATCTTATTTTGGTACCTCATCCGTTGTCAATATTTTTTAACTACTCTTTAAGCCGCTCTGTTCTTTTAACGGAGAAATAGGAGTGCTGTTTGATGTATTGGTTGATTTATGAAATAAAGAACACTAATAACATATGTGTTACTTAATTTACGCAGGGACTCAGAATCTACTGCATCAGGTTTTCTTGATTTGCAGAAACAAGCATCCTTAGATTGCTTTTTACGGTATTTATTCTTTTTTTACGGTGCTTATTAAGTACGGTCAAGGGAAAGGAAGGTGTTGATTAATATTTATTCATTTATTCTGAACCTTTGCTGCGATTTATCTCATGTCAGATGGCCGCCTCAATCCCCGTTACGCCGTAACAAGTCCAACATCTTCATATATATTTTTTACATGATTATTAAGGTTAGAAGTATCAACTTACGGAAATTTTATTTCATACCGCGTAACATTATTAATTTTAACTAGACATATGCAAATAGTAACTGCTACCGCTTATACAGTCTTTAGCTGTATACTCTGTTATTAATTACCCTTTACCATAACAATCTTTAATATTGAAACTTGTATCATTCTTCATATTATTAATATTAATTTAATTTAATGATCATTGTCATATTTTATCGTACTAGAAATCGAAAACATTTCTTTCGTTTAAATTTCTGAAATTCGTATGATAAAGCCTACTGATGTAGATGCTATTTAATCTGAACTACTTAACCTCAACTTTAAGGCTGGACAGATCTGCGAAATGTTTCTTTTTTATATTGAAGATGGACTCTGAAAAGTAGCAAGAAAGTCGCCAAAATAAGAAATAATATAGCTCTAAAAAGCAATTAAAAAATAAATTACTGAAATCCGCTTTTATAAATATAATATTATTTAAGGAAATACATAATATTATGAATAAAAATACAATATGAAATTTGTGTGGTGTTAAATTGTGTTAAATTAAATTAAATTGTGAAAATGAATACGTCAAGCATTTAATGTTACGGAGTGGAATGTCTGCGTAACAGAAAATGTGAAAAACGCTCGGAAAACCATCAAGGAAAATTTATTAATTTTTATTAAAACTTTACTTTTTCCTTGATGGTTTTTGTAGTGCTTTTTACTATTATAGCCATAAGTGGCCTGTACCTCTTTCGTAACAGAGAATGCTACATTGAGTGCGATGTGGCTGAAATAACAAAAAGTCGCGAAGTAGATGTAGCGAAAAAAAATGATAAAGTAGCAACGGTGGCACTCTATGCTTCGTTGACCTAACGTTGTACGATCATTCTCTTCGAATCAGCCTTCGGAAGCTCATTCTAGAGTTTGATTAGATGTAGACGAAATTATTTCTTAATTTAAGCAGGTGTATAAACTGTCCCTTTAATTTACCTTGTCTCTCTTCCAAGCCTATAAAATCTTCAACTCTGAAAGGTAATTTGGCGGGTGAAATTACTCCGGTCTCAACTTTCACTCGTAAAACACGCGCAACGTAATGCGTCTAGAGCGTATGCGTCAGAATTTAAGGGCGGCGAATAACGTTCATCTTTTGGCGAAATTCGCAGCCAAGAGGTGGTTTTTCAGCCGGTGAAGAGCGTCGCCGAGACGAAACCCATTTCGTTTTATTTTCGTGGAGGGAAAACGAACTCGAAGATTGCCGTAAAGTTTGGCTATGGGATATCTCCTACATCTGCTGAGGGTCGTTCTGAATTATTCGTCTCTAAATGATTTCTTAGTGCCCGCATCTTGCTAATCGGATTTGTGTGAATAAGTGAAGTTTTAAAATTCGTAATAAGCATTATGAAGATGCTCCAAAAATGTGTTGGAAAAGTCGTTTTGGATTGTCATCGCATTTGAAATGGCTGTCAAGTTCCTGGATAGTCGAGTGGGTGAGTGTTCCACTTCGATGAAAGCAGTCCCGGGTTCGATTCCCGTTGGGAGCACTTATACGAGAAATGATCTCAGCCGTCGAAACACTTTTATCTATGTTTCAAATAATTTACGATGTTTATAGTGGTAAAAAGTAAAAAACACTCCAAAAACCACCAACGAAAAATACTTATGGCCTATGCACACACGTATTTCGAACTCAATGAGAGCATCCTTAGAGCTTTATCGAGAAGACAAAACTGTTCACAGTCTGAAGTTGCTTTCAATGCAGGCCAACATAAACCGTCTTTTCCATGATGGTTTTTGGAGAGTGTTTTACTTTATACTATGTCTATTTCAATGTAAGTACCCTGCTAGCCGCTTTTCGGCGTGTGGCGGGAAGTTCATGCACCATGACTCTGCTTCTAAATGGATTACTTTCTTGTATCGTTCGCGGAAAAATTAATTCTCGAATCGATTAGTTCTAGAATCTGACCTTCCTCGCAGCATCAGGACAGCCTAAGTAACATGGAGGACGCATTATATCGAATACATCATCTGTGAACATGCTTTCTCTGAACATATATGGCAATTTAGCATTTTTTTACATCTTCTATCTCCTAAAGATTCCCATCCAGCGTTCTGAAGCATCTGAGTTACGCTCGCTGATGTATCGTAGCAATCTTCACAAAAAGTATTGCGTTCCACAGCACTTTTACAGATTCCCGAATACAACACTTTTATAAAAGATCCACTGGGAGAATCCACCTGCAAGAAGGTATAAAATATTCTGCAGCTTTCCTGGGGAAAAATAGTGCTCAAGAAGAAAATGTCATATGTGATATTTACGTTTCGGCAAAACTCCGTCTCCTTCCTCAAGATCATGAGTAGTTGACGCCGAAATGTCGGAATCGGATATGATGCCCGATGTTAACAGGTTGGAAACCCAATTAGAATCATTCTGTAATCTCAAGAAAACGGTCACAGACTGTCTGAAATTTGCTCTATGATAAGAAAATCGCTAGGTCACTATAAGGATTATGATTAAGTATGTAATGTAGCGATGATAAAGAGACGTTATGAAATACACAAGCGAGACCCTTAGATATGGAGTAACGCAGCCTCTTCAAGCCGGAAAACAGGCCTGAAATGACTGTCGAATATGATTTAGTTCTGGAAAATGCGGAACTTTCATAAATTTGCGGTTTCCGCTGTAGATTATATTCGGAGAACAATTGTGTAAGTGTGGATTTTAAGCCCAAATTTCCCTCACAGTCATACTTATCGTTTCGATAAATGGTTTTTAAGAGAATGCATTAGTACATTGTCGCATGATATTATCCAGTGATTAGTACTACAAATTGTAGCAAAGGCACGATTTACCTCCAGCGAACAGGATTGAAATCCATAAATCTTAGGTTAAAATTTTTAAGAATCTGAACCTTTTGTTAAAATTTTATGTGTGAGACTGCTCTTTATTGATTCAAGTGGAATCATTTTTCTCTTACGGATCTCGGACCGATACCTAACCCGGAAATGATTTTTCTTATTCAGATATTTCATGCGGTAGTACTAAATTTACCCTAGATTAAATACGGAGTCCAATGACCCTACAATCGTTGATTGTGCCTTCATTCTTCGATTGTGATGGTTTTTTTAAAATAATTTAAAATTTTCCTAAATAATTGTGGAAGGTTTTGAACTCTTAAGTGCCGTCCCTTTGAAATATTTATTAATTTATTTGCCTTTCAGCGGCTCTCCTTTTTATTCATTAATTAGCGTGTTTGTCATCTACAACACTTCCAAACCTCTAAATGGTAATGTAAAATTCGGTAGGTTGGAGTCGTTTGTCACGGTCTTTCCGCTCTGTTTCTTTCCTTTGCATTCGGTTCTCAGCCAGGAATCGCTTTTCCGTAGGAGCGCATTTTTACCATTCATGCGTCTTCCTTTGCACCAAGCGACGCTGATATCTTTACGAGGCCAACTGACAGTTTTATTCGTATCGAGGGACGATCGTTGACTTAACGCGATTCTCGAAAGGTTGGGCGAATCCCCAAAAATTATTCGGATCCGAATTCGAAATATTTAGGGAAATCTTCCTCTGATGTTTAAGAAGAAGCAAAAGAAGTCGTTTTTGTGGCAATTTATATTCCATAAGGTCAACTCAAGTGTAAGGAAATATTCTAAAATGCTAGCAGTATTTATAGTAGGACCTTCTTAAGTACACTTACGTGTATTTATAATTTCTTTCTTCTAAAGAATTCCTTTATCGGAGTAGCTATTTATTGTACTAGTAATTTGCGAGGGCCAATCGGTCCCAGTTGTCCAAAGTTTTTAGCTTAAGTATTGTTTTTTATTTATATTCGTTTTTACGCGCAGTTAACACAATTTTTACATCGTTTGTCTCACAAACATAAGACGAAATGTAGGGGAAGTCTTCCATAGCTGGGACTCGATTCATTCTCTCCCACTTTCCAGGTGGCTGCTATAACCAACTAGGCTACCACTAAAAAAATCTCTCCTTAGATTTCAGAAGCTATGATGGGACATGGTGTGCTCCAGGGGATCCATTAAAGATGGATCCATCTCCTGAGCAAATTGTTCTGTCGTGGTAGCTTAGTTGGTTAAAGCAACCGCCAGGACACTGATAATTCTGGTTGGAGTCCCGGCTACGGCAGAAATTTTCTCCTTCATTACTTCCTCTATTGTAAATCGCATGAACCATGCGTTTGCCAAGTCATATTTCCATCATGTTTTTTAGAGCCAATATAATTTGGCCGACTGATGCTGGTATCATTGACGGAGTCTTTGTTTAATCGTCGCTTGTTAGCCATTGTCCTTTCGGGCTCATTTAGTAGAGCGCATGCGCTGTAATCACTAGAGCTGAGATCTGGACCAGGTGCTTGGTCCAGAATCGCCACGTGAAGGTCCCCGTATGCTTTTGCTATCAACCGCCTGAATTTTACATCAGCGCTGTCTCAAACTGTCGCTGGAGTAGGGAAAATACCCTCACCACTGCGGTGACTATGGAAAGAAATTAATATTTTTGGATTTGCCGGCCTGTCTGTTGTTTACTGTGAAAAAAATAGGTGTAGGCTTTTCGATTCCAGTTCAAGTATATTCGAGTGTATTTACCTTAACGATAAGAAGTTAGGCAAACTCTCCGGTCGCTGCCCAGTTTTTTTTGTGGATTTTTAACCCTGATTCATCATTGCCGCGAAGACTCTCTTTTGATTCTTTTTTGTTCGCTTGGTTTTCCTGTTTCCTGTCGCATCTTAAAGGCACCTTGGAAATAATATTCTTGTTAGTTTGCTTTGTAGTTATTTACGTTGGCAAATGCGGAATGAAATATCTTTTCTCATTTTTCAAGCTTAAAGAGGATAATGAGAAAGTTAAACCTATGGATGCTGGCCATGGAAAGAGAATATTTGCTTCTAAATATTTTGAACATTAAGTGTCGTGTTAAGGAGTTACGTTTTTATTTAAATGGCTCCTATAATGTGGATAAATATTTACTTATATATTTATTTTCGTCGTGAAGGTCAGCTATCTCAGGATATAAATCAGAAAATTCCTTCAAATCTGACGCATTAATGCGTTTATTTTCACCCACCTGTAGGTTTGACAGATAGTGAAATTTATTCATTAAAAATTTTCGGCACGAAATCTTGCTAACCCTTCGGGATTTAGATATCGCCGGAGTAAGAGATTAATCAGAGACTGCTTACGTGGCAATTTTTCTAAGTACTCAAGCTAGTTCTAGTATAATCGCAGTTGGAAACCAGAATAAATATCAAAATCTATATTTCTTGCACGGAAAATGTTCATAAAATCATTATATAATATTATTATGGTAAAAAATGTTTTTATAATACACTCATAATAAATAACAATAGCAATAATAAATGTATACATCCAACGACTTACAAAATTTTGTGTAGTGTATGTCATTTTCATTAATCACGATTAATTAAAATATTAATTGATTAATTAATTACAAAGCCCTAATCTACATTACATTTATCATCTACATCATAACAGTAATTACATCGATGTATATACTCATAGCATACATTCATTACTATAGTTAAGTCATACAGGTATATATATAGTCATATATTTCTTTTATTTAAGAATGCTTCCAAGATATAAAATGACTTGTTATGCATTATTTCATGCATATTATATATTTACTTTTTTATATATGTTATTATATAGCTATAATTATCAAAGGGCGGCT